>CM076578.1:2001165500-2001738079 GCA_034641835.2 Pinus albicaulis
CTTGGAAGAAAATTGATTGTAAGTTTACCTCATGAATCTTCAAGTTCTCCCAAATACAGAGGATTGAAAGGAGTTATTTATTTGACGATTTCAATCGCCATTATGGAAATATTAGCCAGACCCTGTGTTGCTTGACCTGATGCGTCTTTAGCAAGATCCCATTCATTCATTGCATGTTTGGGACACCATAGAATCTTGAATCAGCTACAGGATGTCATCAGTCTTACTTGGATCAGTTTTTTTTCTCAAAATTTGCATAAGTTCAACATCACCTACTTATTTAATATAAAATGATAACTAATGGATTTTTTCAAATTTCATCCACCTCAAATTTATATCGGAAGAAAATAGTGGTGAAAACGAGATCTTTTTCAGAAATACTTAAGAGTCAAAAATTTCCAAGTTGTAGAAAATTCTTGGAATTTCTTCATGTATGATTAATGTGATGAATTTTGAAAAAACAAGACAATTGAAGGCTTGACAAATATGTATGATCTAATAATTCAAGAGCTTCTAAAATTCTATAAGATGTTTTTCCCACATTTGAAACGTGATGCTAAAAAGAAATTGGATTCATTACATGATTTATTGAAAATCTGAAAATCTGAAATAAATGCAAACGGAAAAGAAAATTAATCTATTCCTATTTCTAACTTAACCAAGGGAATCATGACTAGGTATATTCATACTTCCAATGTAACCATGTAACCATTCTAATTCCTACATGTATGTACATATCAAACATTAGTAATAAAAATGAAAATATAATTAAACTAAGAAAACTAAATCCGAAAGCATAATGTACAATCATTGCTCATATATTTACAGAAGCAGCTTAATTACCATTACCTTCTCTTGAATTTTCCTTTCCAAGTGAATTTCAATTAGATCATAGAAATCTGGATGGATTTCCATTATTGAGTGGGAAAGGTTTAAAAGAGGAGATGACAAGCCAGGTTGTAGAAATGATCTTTCAGAAACAATGGCTTGTATGATTTTGTTAGTTTTATGTACACGTGTTAAATTATTAACAATCTTACATGAAGGAAAAATTTCCAAATTTATCTCAAATGGATCAATGAAAAATAGATGGAAGTCTGATAGATCCAATGGAAGATTATTATTTGAAATATATTGCCAGTAATATTGTGAAAATACAATCTCTTGTTGGCACTGCTTTCAAGAAGTAAGAAGTAATTGATAAGGAATGAACATCAATTGAAATTGGAAGTTTAATAATTCTTGATGTTCACAATTATAAGTTGAATCTTCATTTTTCCATTGAGGTAATGCATCAATTGAGTGTTCAAAATTGAGCTTCTCAATATGCCAGCATAAAGTATCTAAAAATATAAGACTAAACACAGAAAATAAATCTGAAGTTAAAAATAAATGATGGAATAACAACAAAATTGAGTCATAGTTTACACTAGTATTACAATTATTGTTACACGAAAATTGGGACTGACTTAAATCAATTTCCTCTTCAAATGAATTGGGAAGAATAATGCAATTAGAATGATTGTTGATACCAAATTATGAATTTGAGAAAGGGTTATGACTATGAATAGGAATGTGAGCTTGATCATCATATAAATCATAGATTGGAATGGTTTCTTGAATGTTGAAATCATGAGTATGATTAATTGTTTGAAAATGATAACTATTTGAAACAATTTCTGAATTAAATTGTTCTTCATTTTCACATGTGATTAGACTTTGATCATAATGATTCAATTGTAAAGAATACAAATCAATATATTCAATTTCAAAGTAGCTATCATAAATGACCGTATCACATACATTAGAATTCCCTTCGATATCACCTAATTTTTGAGCAATTAAATCTTCTCCGCGGACACAGGCAATCCCTCTAGCCCTAGGGTGGGTCTAGCAATAAGGAAACAAGCTAGACTTTTGAACTCCTAGCTTATAAATGAAAACGAGTTGGGATAGATGACCTACCTTGGTCCAATGCTTTTTTTGTAGTTTGCAACAATGATCTATTGTTCTTTAGCTTCACACATCACAGTCTTTCAGTAGTAATTTCCATGTACCTACACAAGGATCAAGTGAATGGTGACAACATATAAAAACTTATTTTCATTTACAACTATTCGATTAGTCAAGGAGAATAAATTTTTTTGCATATAATCGAACAAAAAATTGGAACCAAAAAACCAATCATGTATTAATGATAGAGAAAAGAATTTTACAACATTAATGCCTTGACGTTGCAGCTTCCTTCAACGGGTTCAGTCAAGAAAATCTCAAGAATTCGTTGAGGATAGGGCTTGATGAGGAAATGGGCCTAAACTCTCTCTTCACAATGGATTCCTCTCTACCTTATTCTTCACACCAGCTATAGTAAGGACTGTTCAGCTAGCTGAAACTATGTGAGAAGGAAGTATTTATAGGAGAGGAGGAGGTGGTTTGGGATCTCTCATAAGGTGGAAGAGAGGCCTTATCCCTTTGGGGAGTTGCACAATTGTAGGAAAAAAGAAGCCAAAGGGATTATTTCAATGTTATTCAGTCGAACAAACCATGATGACTCCGCTCATGAAGTAGTTAGGCATGGAAACTTTGTTTCTATTTAAAAATCTTTCCAAAAACATCTCGGCGTGGGTACCCCACTGAGATAGAGTGCCAATGGGCGTGAGGCCCAGTGTTAATTTCTCTATGGGTGCGAGGCCATAACTGCCTACCAATGCCGACCCAAAATCATATGTTTTTGAGAGCCTGCTTCAGGAATGATCAATAGAGGAAATGTTCCTGACATGCCAAGGGATGAAATGACACTTTTTGCAAAGTATGAAAATACACAAAAGTCACTGAAAATGGTCCTCCAATTTTCGAGATGGGGATTGCAAGGATGGTGAAAAAATACTATGTAACACTAATGTATCAAAACAAGGATGAATATTAATCTCATGTTCATTAATTCCAGAAGAATTATCAATAATTAATTCTCTATCTTGATAAAAACTAATCGAAAATTCATTTATATCTACCTCTCTTTTTTTTGAAATATATTTAACGAGAACAGAGGATAAATCGCTATTAGAAAAAAATTCAGGATAAAGGGAAAAATATGAAACTAAAACAATACATTTGAAAACGTCTCTATTTGAGAACTCTTCTGCATTTTCTTGCTTGCAACTTTTAGATTTAAAATCATTTACCTGGCTAATTTTTCTTTCTTGAAGAATGTTTCTTTGTTTTCCTGAATTCACCATTTATTCATCATAAAAGAATTCAAAATTTTGTACAACACATTGTGTATTATTGGAAACTTTAATCACTGCGTGTACTTGCTGGATTATGCTTTGATTTTATGATTCTAATTCACAATGATTTTCAAATTTCAAAGTGGTTTCTTTTTCAAGAATGTTGCTAGTATCTTCTTGTGGTTGAATAATAAATTTTTCCAAGCTTTGTGATTGAGATTTATTAACATGTGAAGGTGAACCTTGATCATTATCAATATTGTAGGAAGTGTGTACTAAATGAAGGAATTGATCATACATAATAGAAGCCACTTCATCATCATTTGTTTTCACCTTCATAATGGAATTCTCAATTATGTCAATGAAATTAGAAGGAGATTGACCAAAGCTTGAAATAATTTCACATGGATTATGAATGGGAGGAAGAGAGAAAATATGTTCAAACCAATCTAATAATTCATCTTTCAAAGGATTATCTTAAGTTTCAAATTTTAAACAATTTATGAAATCTAATGGTAAAATCAATTAAAGACTCACTTTCAAACCTTCGTAGATATTCAATTTCGTTACATACTTGTTTGTAGTCATAGCTGTCAAATTTACAAAGAAAGATTGTAATAAATTGATCCCAACTATGAATTGAAGCAACTGAAAGTGATTAACACCAGCTTCTGGATTTTGCAAAAAATGTAAGAGTAAAAATCCTGCATAAAATACCTTCATCAATTTCATGAAAAGTAGATTTTGAAAAATTTTAAATGAATTGTAAAGCATGATTAAATGTAGAAGTATTTATCTTACCATTAAACTTTACCTGATATAAGAGTCTTACTATTTTTCATGGAGTATTGAAATATGCACGTCCAAAATACAACTCCAAATTGGAAGTTTTAGAGAATCCTTTGTGACAAAAATAGAATGTTAGAATACAAAGACTCCAGAGGAAAACAAGTCTCAGGCCCTCTTTCTAGCGCCAAAATGTTGAAGCCTCGAAATTTGCTGTAACAACATGGAGGATGACCACTCGTTCGGGACCTTAAAGCATCTCCTTTTCCTTTTGGAATGGTGGCTCCAGCTAGTTTAACTAGGTCTAGTTACCTTCTCTTAATCTCCAATGGCTTAAAATATAACTTTTGTCTACCAATGGGAAAGAGCCATCAGATCATTTCTCTTGTTAATCAGGTAAGGAAGTGATCCTTAAGCTAATGTGGGGCTCATCCAAACCACAACTAAAATCTTGTCTCTTTGGGAAGAGGACTTTTAGTAATGTAGAATTAAATCTAAAACGAAAAATTATTCTAAAATGCAACCAAAAGGAAATTTATCCTAATCCTATCTCAATTAGGCAGATATAGATCTAACCCAACCGAGAAAAAGATATTTAAATGATTGGGATTTAAATATGTCTAGATTATAATGAATATGAAATTAACAAAATAGTTCAATTAACTGACATTATGAATACCGAAACAAATTCTATTTAGAGACCTATTAACTAAGATAATCAACCAAACAACATTTAGGAAGTAGTTCACAAAAATTGATATTGATTGTTAAATCAGTAATTCGAATAGTTAAACAATAATATGAGGAAATAGTTCACAACATATCATTATTTGTTAAATCAATATCAAAGATAAATTTCTGAGTAAATAGTTACTCAAAAATCATAATTCAACCCATAAGGGCAGAGATAAATAATAACATATAATTGAGGCAAATTACTCATACCGTCAATAGTGCACAAATATGAATAAAATGACACATTCCTGCTATCATAAAATAAAATCAGTATTTAAAAACAATAGTATTATAAATACCAATTTATTGAAACCATTTCTCTGACTTCGGTCTCCAACAATCCTTTACAATGCTTGTGCTTCTACTTTTAAAACAAGAGCTGCAATAGTACAAACTCTGTTCTCCATACATAATTCAGCATGCAAAGAAAATATCCTCAATAATCCCCAAATTTGAGTTTTCTCTCCCCTACCCTACAACTCTAAATCCCTTATACAATAGTGCCTTCAATAATTCTTGAATTGTAGAGAAGGGGAGCCCCTAATACATTCTACAATCTTCTACTTATAATATTTACAAAGGATTTCTTAATAAGAAAGTTTGTTGAAGAGTGAATCTTCTCCATCAATTTCCATTGCACCAAAATCCCATTGTTCTCTTGCTGGAGCATTCTCATTGATTAATATTTTCTTCTTCTCATCTCTTCAGTTGTTTTCCTGCAAAAACAAATCAAAAACGGAATTAAAATGAAAAAATAAAATCAAAATGTCAAATCTAGAATTGAAATAAATACAATCAAAATTTAATAAAATAAATAATTGAAAATGAAATATAAGTTTTCTATTGATGACTATGATGATCTAATTGGTCAAGGATATCATTGACGAATGGATCTGCACTCAGACAAAGTTGTGGGCAAATGAAAATGCAGAAAATTAAACTCGTAAAATTAGTTTTATTATAAATTTCGGAACTTGATCTTATGTTGAATTTTAGACCCAATAAATGATCAAATTTGGAAATGAAACCACTTTAGAAATGTTCTCCATAATGTTATCTATCTAATGAGCTATCTTGGGCCTCATTTGGTCAAGTAAAACTCAATCTATGAGCTTCCAAAGTTGGTATATTAAAATTGCAAGAATTCTGGAATTTTTGTTACTTGGGCTAAAAACCAGATTTTTTTTAATTAAATTCTAATCCTAAATTAGATTATGGTTTTTTAATTAATTAATTCTAATTAAATGTAATTTAAAACTGAAGTATAGCTTAATTGTTAACATAAATTAATTAATATAAAAACCATTTAAAAGAAATTAATTAAAATATAATAATATTATAATTTGAATTATATTAAAATTATAATAGATATTGTAATTATAATATAATTATTATAATATTAAATAAATAATTTACAAACCATTGGAATCAATCCTTTAAATACAAACCATTGAAATCAATTCCAAATCCATACGCATATGCTATGGAGGGAGGAGGGAATTAAGGAGTGAGTGGAAGGTGAGGTAAGCATGAGGTAGGGTGAAGTGAGATGGAGGAATAAGGAGTGAGGTGGAGGGTGAGGTCACGAGAGTTATAAGGAGTTTCAAAACTTTATGTTAAAACAAATTAACCCCTCACATAAAAACTAAAAATTGCACATCGCACATTTCTTAAGGGGATGAGCCTGGGGTGTTTAAGTGAAATTGTGATATGCAATATTGCGAAATCGCAATTTCGCAATCGCACTTTTATTTCGGCCTTTTTAAATTGGGATTTTTGGAAGAGATGATGTGGTGAGAATTGGGGCCCATGTGGGATTAAATATCTTACAAATTTGATTATAGCCATTTTGGAATTTTGATATTATGGGCTTGGAAATTTATTTTAAAATAATAAATTGAAGTAAATTACCAAGATCTTGTAACGTGTTTTAGTCCATTGTACAATTTAGCTGGGTCATTTTGTAGGACTATTAGTGAAAAATGAAAGAAATAGTAAAAATGAACTAAAAGTTAATATTTACAATGAATGACTATTTTAACTACAAAAATAAAAATATTATACATTTATTTACATTTTTTAACCTAGATGACACAAATGATCAAACTTCAAAGGAGTGTCATTTAAAAACCGGATGACCAAATGCAGTGAAACAAGTATCATTGGAAAGCTTGTGAATAATTAGATTCAATGAAATAATCAAAATAGAAATATAATAAAAATGGAAAAAAATGGTAAAATTTTAGGACATTTAACTTAATGAAAATATTAAATGGTGCTTAGCCAAAATTAATAAAAAGGGTCCCCATTATTGAAGTAAAGTAATTCAAAAATGGGGGGTGGGGGGGTTGGGTTTTCCCTATAATAATAGTGACACACAGGAGAAGGACCAGTTATCTTAATTTAAAATAATGAATTTAAATTTACCCAAAGGTTAAAAATAATGTAAAATCACAAAATAATGTAATAGTAAAAAATTTCCATAGGTCCCACATAAACAGATTAAGAAATATGAGTTTGTAAATATAAGTACTTAAAACAGAGTCGAGTAAAAGTGATGAATCCAAATTTGGGAAAATTTGTTTTAAACTTTCCTCATGTGAAAAATAGAAGAAGGTAGAGATAAGAGATTTTGATAAAGCATATATCTATTCTATGATGGTCTCTAACATCGCTTCCCTGCCAGCGAGCCTGAAAAGTACATCGACGAAGTTGTCTTTTATGCCATACAAGCCTAGTCCCACTGTCAGCGATCATCCATATCCCAGACGGGTTTACTTGTATTTCCCATGCTTCCTTTTTTAATCGCCCTTTTGATAAGAGCATTTGTGAGCTTTTAATCTATGATGTATTTGAGTGAAAGAGGTGTGATGGTAATAAATATTTATGTTTAATGGACATAATGATTTCATAATGTTTACTCCAAATTATGTTCCTGCGACTATCAATCAGAGGCTTTTATGTGGAGGGGTGGGAGGAATTCATTGTGTTATACTCAAATCAGTTCTTTCTTTGAAAAAGTAAACTCAATTACTTAGAAAGGATGTGTGTTCCTCCATGAATAATACTTAAAGTAAGATGGTTTTATGGTTCCATAAAGATATGCCTCTAATGATAAATGTAATTCACTGAAATAGATACAGTAAAATATTTCCCATGCATATCAACAATTGTAAGGTAAGAAAAAGTAATTTCACATAAATCATGGCAAAGTCACCAAAATTAAATTAAAATTGAAAACAAAAGGAAAATAGTTCTTAAACTAAAGTAAGAAAAGAAATCAACGAATGAAAGAAATAGAAATGAAGAAAGCAAAAACTAAAAGATAAACAAAATTTAAAAGATAAACTCCAACAATACTTCTTATACGAATGTCTCAACAACAGAGATAAAATAAACAGATGTACGTTCATTCCTATGTTGAGATTTAAATTTTTTATCTTGCAGAGTTATAAGAAATGGGGCTCTCAAAATGTAGGGGGTGAATAGCAGTGATGATAGATAATATGCTGAATGAGAAGTCTCTGTGTGTTGTAAAAAAAAAATTCTTCAAGGCAAAACCTACATAAAAGCATCTTAACTATTTTCTAATAAAAACAATGCTTAAAGAAACACACTATGGGTAAAAAAACTCCCCAATTTTGCTGCTTCGATGAGAATCATTACTGCTTCTCTTAAAGGATCTTAGAGAGAAAAAGAAAATGAATTTCGAAAACTGATTTGGTAAAGGTGTGAACGGTTTATGAAGACCTGTAAAAACAAAGTTCAAGATCAGTAAAAACAAAACTGAAACAAAAAGTAAAGAAATGAAAATAAATGAAAGTAGGCATATAAAACTTACCATTGGAGAATTGCATTTAATCTTACCTGAAAGGTATCATTTTCTCCAACAAAAGATAACTTCTTCCTTTAATTATAATTAAAAGCATGAATAATTTTTATTTACCCAAAATCATTATTTATTAAATCTAAAGTAAAACCAACAATAAACTAAAAGAAAACAATGTTTCATGTCCAATGAATCGGAAATAAATCGAATCCACCAAAAATGAGGATGAAGACATGCTCTTTATGAATTGCAGCGATGAATGTTCTCTTTAATTTTTCCATTCTGAATTTATATCAGCTACAAAATATTGAAGTTGATTCAAAATCCAAAATAATGTAAAAATTATGTATATGAAGAGGACTTGAATCTTTATATGATAGGTATGGAGAGAAATTTAGAATAAAATAAAATTAAAATATGAATTAACCGTCGTATAGGTCAGTGCCTTGCCAAAGTTTTCGCATTGCGAGATTCTTTGTCATGCATAACTTTAAAAGTTGGGACTTCCTCCTTTGTCAATAAGTGATCAAGTGTTCGATAATAATTAGAATAAAATGGAGAGCCAAATATCGAAGTTTATCATATCAGAAGATCTTAAGACAAAGCTTCATTTGAGTTTTGCGATGCGATATAATTGTTGCGATGGAAAAGTTGGGATATGAGCATGTGCGATGAGAAACTGTGGTGGAATGATGGCGATATTGTATAATAATCATATCGGAATATTGAATATGTTTAATAAAAGGAAACATCGATATTATTCTTGAGATAAGAAAAATGTGATAAATGAATTGGCTCATTGATGGGACTGACTTTGGACTTTATAAGAAATCAGCGATCGGAAGATTTGAGTACGGGATGTAACATCATTGATACGGCGATTTTCGATGAAGAACATACCCGATATTTTTATTATATGGATTTAATTTCATATTGGATCTGGGACATCAAAACTTTTAAACATATGCCCCAACCAAACTTTCAATTTATGAATGGAGGTGATATGTTTCAGAACTAAATTTAAACGTTGTATCAGTTCTGAGGTTGTGTGGACATCATAATTTTTAGCAAAGTCATTTTATTGGAGAATGAGCGAGAAGGAATATCGGATGTATTGAATCAACGGTTTATTAACGGGAATTGTCAAGAGATTATTCCAATCAAATGTTACGATATATATGTGGGGCCGAAAATTTCTTTAAACTATTCAATTAAAAAAAAATGATATTATAACTTTTCTTTTAAATAAATAACCCTTGAATAATTTAATTAACTGTTGGAATATGTGATCAAAGAGTAATTTTATCACAAATTTCTTATGAAGATATTTTATGAACTATAATGATCCAATATGATTTTTCGAAGAATTTATTAACGCTTACCTACATTGCAATGAATAGAAGAAAAATTATAAAATCCTTAAATTTAGACGAAATCATAAATACTTCCCTGAACATGTTGCAGATTTGAAAAGATCTGGCTGCTTGCTTATCTTGAGTCTTCATAATCAAGTCAATGAATACCAAACAAAACAAAATAGAAATAAGAAACAACCTTTGAAAAGTAAAATAAACAATAGATGGTGGTGAACATGTAAACACATACCTGGAAGAAAATTGATTGTAGGTTTACCTTATGAATCTTCAATTTCTCCCAAATTTTCTCAAAATTTGCATAAGTTCAACATCACCTACTTATTTAATCTAAAATTCAAAGTAATGGATATTTTAAAATTGCATCCACCTCAAATTTATATCGGAGGAAAATAGTGGTGAAAACAAGCTCTTTTTCAGAAATACTTAAGAGTCAAAAATTGCCAAGTTGTAGAAAATTCTTGGAATTTCTTCATGTATGACTAATGTGATGAATTTTGAAAAACAAGACAATTGAAGGCTTGAAAAATATGTATGATCTAATAATTCAAGAGCTTCTAAAATTATCTAAGCTACTTTTTCCACATTTGAAATGGGATGCTCAAAATAAATCAGATTCATTACTTGCTTTATTAAAAATATGAAATAATGAAATAAATGCAAACGGAAAATAAAATTAATATATTCCTACTTCTAACTTAACCAAGGGAATCATGACTAGATATATTCATACTTCCAATGTAACCATGTAAGCATTTAAATTCCTGCATGTACGTACATTTCAAACATTAGTAACCAAGACAGAAATATAATTAAACTAAGAAAACTAAATCTGAAAGCATAATGTACAGTCATTGCTAATATATTTACAGAAAGAAACTTAATTACCATTACCTTCTCTTGAAATTTCCTATCCAAGTGAATTTCAATTGGATCATATAAATCTATATGAATTTCCATTATTGAGTGGGAGAGGTTTAAAAGAGAATATGACAGGCTAGGTTGTAGAAATGATCTTTCATAAACAATGGCATGTATGATTTTGTTAGTGTTATGTTCAAGTATTAAATTATTAACAATCTTCCATGAAAGAAAATTTTCCAAATGTCTTTCAAATAGATCAATGAAAAACTGATGGAAGTCTGATAGATCTAATGGAAGATTATTAATTGAATAAGATTGCCAGTCATATTGTGAAAATACACTCTCTTGTTGGCACTGCTTTCGAGAAGTAAGAAGTAACTGATAAGGAATGAACATCAATTGAAATTGGAAGTTTAATAATTCTTGATGTTCACAATTATAATTTGAATCTTCATTTTTCCACTGAGGTAATGCATCAATTGAGTGTTCAAAATTGAGCTTCTCATTATGTTAGCATAAAGTATCTAAACATCTAAGACTAAAAATAGAAAATAATTCTGAAGTTAAAAAAAAATGATGGAATAATAACAAAAATGAGTAATAGTTTACACTAGTGCTACAATTATTGTTGCACCACAATTGAGGGTGACTTAAAGCAATTTCCTCTTCATAGTAATTGGGTAGAATAATGCAATTAGAATGATTGTTGATACCAACTTGTGAATTCAAGAAAGGCTTATGACTATGAATAGGAATGCAAGATTGATCATCATATAAATCATAGATTGGAATGGTTTCATGAATGTTGAAATCATGAGTATGATTAATTGTTTGAAAATGAGAACTATTTGAAACAATTTCTGAATTAAATTGTTCTTCATTTTCACATTTGATTAGAATTTGATCATGAGTATTCAATTGTAAGGAAGACAAATCAATATCTTTAATGTCAAAGTAACTATCTTAAATGACCTCGTGACATTTATTAGAATTCCCTTCGATCTCACCTAATGTATCAAAACAAGGAGGAATATTAAGCTAAATTTCATTAATGTGAGAGGAATTATCAATGATTAATTCTCTATATTGACAAAAACTAATCAGAAATTCATTTAGATCCACCTCTCTTTTTTCTGAAATATATTTAACGGGAAGAGAGGATAAATTGTTATTAGAAAAATTATTATGATAAAGGGAAAAATATGAATCCAAAACAATGCATTTGAAAATGTCTCTGTTTGAGAACTCTTTTGCATTTTCTTCATTGCAACTTTCTCATTTAAAATCATTTACTTGGCTAATTGTGCTTTCTTGAAGAATGTTTCTTTTTTGTGCTGAATTTCACATTTGTTCGTCGTAAAAGAATTCAGAATTTTTTACAAAAGATTGTGTATTATTGGAAACTTTAATCGTTGTGTGTACTTGCCAGATTATGCTCTAATTTTATAATTCTAATTCACACTTATTTTCATATTTCAAAGAGGTATCTTCTTCAAGGGTGTTGCTATTATCTTCTTGCAGTTGAATAGTGAATTTTTCCAAGCTTTGTGATTGAGATTTATTAACATGTGATTATTATCAATATTGTAGGAAGTGTGCACTAAATGAAGGAATTGATCATACATAATAGAGGCCACTTCGTCATCATTTGTTTGCACTTTCATATTGGAATTCTCAATTATCCCAATCAAATTAGAAGGAGATTGAGCAAAGCTTGAAATAATTTCACATGGATTATGAATGGGAGGAAGAGAGAAAACATGTTCAAAAAAATCTAATAATTCATCTTTCAATGGTTTGTCTTCAATTTAAAATTTTAAACAATTTAAATGAAATCTAATGGTAAAATCAATTAAAGGCTCTCTTTCAAACCTTTGTAGATATTCAATTTCGTTACATACTTGTTCATAGTCATAACTGTCAAATTTACAAAGGAATATTGTAATAAATTTATCTCAATTGTGAATTGAAGAAACTAGAAGTGATTGACACCAGCATCTGGCTTTTGCCAAGAATGTAAGAGTAAAAATCTCTCATAAAATACCTTCATCAATTTCATGAAAAGTAGAATTTGAAAATTTTTGAATGAATTGTAAAGGATGATTAAATGTAGAAGTACTCCTCTTACCATTAAACTTTACATGAGACAAGAGTCTTACTATTTCTGGTGGAGTATTGTAAGATGCACGTCCTGAAATATATCTCCAAATTGGAAGTTTCAGAAGAGCCATTGTGACAAAAATAGAATGTTAGAATACAAAGACTCCGGAGGAAAATAAGTCTCGGGCCCTCCTTCTAGCACCAAAATGTTGAAGCCTTGAAATTCGCTGCAACAACATGGGGAATGACCACCCAGTCGGAACCTTAAAGCTGATCTTTTTCTGTTTGGAATGGTGGCTCCAACTGGTTTAACTAGGTCTAGTTGCCTTCTCTCAATATCCAATGGCTTAAAATATAACTTTTGTCTACCAATGGGAATGAGCCATTAGATCATTTCTCTTACTGATCAGGAAAGAGAGTGATCCTTAAGATAATTTGGGGCTCATCTAAGCCACAACTAAAGTCTTGCCTCTTTGGGAAGAGGAATTATAGTAATGTAGAATAAAATCTAAAATGTAAAATTATTCTAAAATGCAAGCAAAAGTAAATTTATCCTAATCCTATCTCAATTAGGTAGATATAGATCTAACCCAACCGAGAGCAAGATATTTAAATGATTGGGATTAAAATACGTCTAACTTATAATGAATATCAAATTAACGAAATAGTTCAATTAACTGACATTACGAATACCGAAACACATTATATTTAGATACCTCTTAACCAATATAATCAACCAAACAACATTTAGGAAGTAGTTCACAAAAATGATATTGATTGTTAAATCAGTGATTCGAATAGTTAAACAGTAATATGAGGAAATAGTTTACAACATATCACTATTTTTTAAATCAATATTAAATATAAATTTCTGAGTAAATAGTTACTTAAAAGAGCAGAGATAAATAATAACATATAATTGATGCAAATTATTCATACCAACAATAGTGCAAAAATATGAATAAAATGACGCATTTTTGTTATCATAAAATGAAACTTTTATTTAAAACAATAGTATTATAACTACCAATTTATTGAAACCATTTCTCTGACTTTGGTCTCCAACATTCCTTTACAATGCTTGAACTTCTTCTTTTAAAACAAGAGTTGCAATAGTACAAAACCCGTTCTCCATACATAATTCAACATGTAAAGAAAAAATCCTCAATAATCCCCATATTTGAAGTTCATTTGCTCTACCCTACAACTCTAAATCCTCTATAAAATAGTGCCTTCAAGAATTCCTGAATTGCAGAGAAGGGAAGCCCCTAATACATTCTAAAATCTATTATTTATAATATTTAAAAGGATTTCTTAATAAGAAAGTTTGTTGAAGAGTGAATCTGCTCCATCAATTTTCAATGGGCCAAAATCCCATGATTCTCTTATTGGAGCATTCTCATGGATTGAGATTTTCTTCTTCTCATCTCTTCCACTATTTTCCTACAAAAACAAATAAAAAGCAGAATTAAAATGAAAAAATAAAATCAAAATGCCAAATATGGAATTAAAATAAATCCAATCAATATTTAATTAAATAAATAATTGAAAACAAAATCTACGCTTTCTATTGATTCTTGTGATGATCTATTTGGTCAATGATATCATTGACGAATGGATCTGTACTCAAAAGAAGTTGTGGGCAAACGAAAACGCAAAAAATTAAACTCAGAAAATTAGTTTTATTAAAAAAATTGGAGTTTGATCTTCTACTGAATTTTAGACCTAATAAATTATCAAATTTGGAAATGAAACCACTTCAGAAATGTTCTCCATAATTTTATTTATCTAATGAGCTGTCTTGGACCTCATTTCGTCAAGTAAACTCAATCTATGAGCTTCCAAAGTTGGTATATTAAAATTGCCAGAATTCTAGAATTTTTGTTGCTTGGGCTAAAAATCAATTTTTTTTTAAATAAATTCTAATCCTAAATTAGATTATGGTTTTTTAATTAATTAATGCTAATTAAATGTAATTTAAAACTAAATTATATCTTAATTGTTAACAGAAATTAATTAATATAAAAACCACTTAAAAGAAATTAATTTAAATATAATAATATTATAATTCGAATTATATTAAAATTATAATAAATATTATAATTATAATATATTAGTATAATATTAATATAATGTTAAATAAATAATTTACAAGCCATTGGAATCAATCGTTTAAATACAAACCATTTAAATCAATTCCAAATACATAAGTATATGCTATGGAGGGAGGAGGGAGTTGAGTGAGTGGAAAGTGAGGTAAGCATGAGGTAGGGTGAAGTGAGGTGGAGGAATAAGGAGTGAGTGTAGAAATTATATAGCATATGCATCTATATATCTAGATTCTCATGATCCAACAATATTTATCTTCTTGCTAAATACAGTATCTTTCCACTGTTAATCTTTTGCGAAAATTTAAAAACTCAATTGCAAACACATGAAGCAATAAAAACAATCGCACATAACACAGTTGTTTAACGGGAAACCTTGAAGCTAAAAACCCTAACTATCATATATTATGTATCATGGAGATCATGTAACAATCTCATACAAAGCTTAGTACATCAATCTCTCAGTACAATACAATCGTCACACACTATCATGAAGAAATCTGCAAATCCATGCACTGATTTCTTGCATCCTGAGAGTCTGCATCCACTACGCAATCCCTGCTGAAGAGGACCCCTGAATGAATTTGAATTGGCCTTGCCTTGACTACGCAATCATCATTGGCAACTCCAATGTGTGTGCAATGCAATCAATGCATCACTATAGTGACAACCGATAGTCCATCTCACCCTTTCACCTACCTCTCCACTGGGTCTCCACTGGAACTGACATGCACTGTACTTAGCTGTTGTATTTGTTCAGTTGATTAGTGAGTTATTATTTTTTAATTAATTCACTCCACTCTCACTAGTGTATCATTCAGTTAGACTAGATACAATTATCTCAGTTGAGTTTAACTCTAATAACTGAGTTAAATTGAATAACAACTCCATGGACTACTCTTCCAAACCTGTCATAACTTTGTCACTTCAGTTCTAACTGAGTCCTCCATGCATGAACCACTAGTAAACCCTAGGAATTGCGTAATTCCTTCAGCCCACTGATTTTCCAAATCTGTATACTGAAATAAATTGCTCCAAGAGAATAAGTTGATATTTAGAGTCTGATTATTATTAAGGGCTAATAATAATCGACACATCTATTTTTAAATCAACGATCTATAAATAGACTTCGCCCAATCTTCTAAAAATAGAATTTCATCTATTTTTCCAACTTGACCAACCATCCAAAAATAGCATCCTACAACTTCTAAAATATGATCACCATGTCTAAAAATAGACATAGTCTAAAAAATAGACTTACACCTAAAAATAGCCTGCAGGCCCACTTAGTGAAGGTGACTGATTTTACTAAGCTTCATCATCTTGTTGAATCTCAACACTCCCTCTCAACAGGATAGGGATTATCATTCACCCCGATCCTGCCTCTATGGTATTCGAATTTTCTCTTGGTGAGCGATTTCGTCAGAATATCTGCATCCTGATCTTCCGTAGGAATGTACTGAAGCAACATGATCTTTCACTGCACACAATCTCTGATATGATGATACCGGATATCAATATGTTTATATCTATCATGAAACATAGGATTAATCGAGAGTTTAATGAAACTCTGATTATCACAATGTATCACTGTAGGATCTAAATGTGAACTGAACAAACCGACCAGGATCTTCCTCATCCATATAGCCTCACATGCAACTTGACTTGCTGCCATGTATTCTACTTCCACTGAACTAAGTGCCATGGTTCTTTGTTTCCTACTGTACCAAGAAACTATTGTAGATCCAATACTGAAAATCCCTCCTGATGTGCTCTTACTATCCGTTGGGATGCCTTCCCAATTTGCATCCATGAAGCCATGCAACTTCACCTCATCCGTCTGTTTATACCATAAGCCATACTCAGATGTGCCCCTGAGATACCTTAGGACATGCTTGCCTACCTTCCAAAAGAGCTTTGTAGGCTTAACCATCGCTTGTGAAAGTTGGTTCACCGCATAGCATATGTCTGGTCTTGTATTAACTAAATACATGAGCGAACCCACCAACTGTCGATAAACAGTGGCATCCACTACCTCTGCCGATGTAGCATTCTCTTTCCTCAAATTTTCTAGAAGAGGAGTGTTGATAGGCTTGGATCCTTGCATGTGAAACTTCTCTAGTATCTCCCCGGCATACTTTCCTTGAGACATAAACAGTTTACCTTCCCACTGCCATATTTCCAATCCAGGGAGATAATGAAGGGGGCTCAAATCTTTCATCTCAAACTCCTTTGCAAGATTTGCCTTGCATGAGTGCATCAACTGCTCATCACCTGTTAGTATTAAATCATCAACATAAATAACAATGATTAAAATCTTACCCTCCACCACAATTTGGTACAGGTTTGCATCCACCTCACTCTTGGTGAAAACAGTTTTGGTGAAATAGCTGTCGATCCGAGTGTACCAAGCATGAGGTGCTTGTTTCAGCCCATACAACACTTTTTTGAGCCTGCACAGATGCGACTCACTGCAGAATATTTTGAATCATTCAGGCTGCTCAATGTACACTTTTTCCTTAGTGATCCCATTAAGGAATGCAGTCTTCACATCCATCTGATGAATGTGCCAACCCATCTACGCTAAGAGATCAAGGATGGTCCTTATGGAAGAATATTGTGTGATAGGTGCAAAGGTTTCTTCATAATCAATCCCCATGATCTGTGAGAAGCCCCAGGCAACAAATCTTGCCTCATACTTCTCAACGCTCCCATCAGTAGCTTGCTTTACCTTGTAGATCCATCTTGATCCTACAACTGATTTTCCCACTGGCCTTGGAACAATCTCCCAAGTACTATTTCTGACAATGGAGTCATACTCCTCCACCATGGCATCTACCCATGTGGGCTCCTGCACTGCTTCTTCGAAAGAATATGGCTCTGTCACGATACACTTGCTCATAAGAGCCACGTATCCAGTAAATTGGTCAAGTTACTATCTCTGTCTGCGCTATGATGTAGGGACTCCTACAGTCTATGTCACATCAAGCTTCAGTCTCTCAGCTTCTGTGGTATGCTTCCTACTAGTTTTGATGTTTGGTTCTGCATGAGCGGACTCCTCCACTCCATGAATCTCCTTCTGTGGCTAATCCACATCTAGAGGCTCATATTTGGGAACAAGTAGCTCCTCCTCTGCATGCAAGTGTAGCTCCCTCTCAAGTGACAACTTCATGGCTTTCACCTCATTTAATTTTATATCCTGTCACACCACAGTCATCCGATTATCTGGAAAATACACACAATAATTATGGGGTGTTTCTGTGTACCCCAAAAATATCCCAACTTCTGCAGTCGACTCTAGCTTCTTCCTGGCATCCTTTGTCACATGAATGTAAACAGATGAGCTAAAAATATTCAAATGAGAAATATCAGGCTTCTTACTAGTAAAATCTTCTTCAAGTGTACTCATGCCAAGTACTCTATGAGGACAATAGTTTTGCACATAAACCGTAGTGTTGCATGCTTTCGCCAACAAATGCATCGATAGGCCCTGGTCATGCAGCATAGCTCGTGCAGCACCCATGATCATTCTGTTCTTCCTCTCTGCGACCCCATTCTGCTATGGGTTATGAGGCGCTATGA
Organism: Pinus albicaulis; assembly: GCA_034641835.2. Classification (NCBI taxonomy): domain Eukaryota; kingdom Viridiplantae; phylum Streptophyta; class Pinopsida; order Pinales; family Pinaceae; genus Pinus; species Pinus albicaulis. The sequence goes on from CM076578.1 coordinate 2,001,184,105, forward strand.
GTTCTCTTCAAATTCCTTCTTTTCTACAGAAGTCTTTGAATTTTCCCGAGATATATTCACCACCATTATCGCTCCATAGAGCCTTCACTTACTTCCTCGACTCCTTCTCCACCAACTCTTTAAACTCACAAAACTTTGAGAATGTTTCACTCTTATTCTACATGAAGAAGATCCAGCATCTACGAGAATAGTCATCAACAAAAATAACATAATACCTGTGTTTTGTTGTTGAAGCAATCAAGAAAGTTCCACACACGTCTGTGTGAATTCTCTCCAGGATCATCGAAGCACGGTTCTTCTTCTCATGAAAGGTGGTCTTCACAAACTTACCCATAGTACATCCCTTGCACTGATATGACTGCACAAGAGTGCCCTTGGGAATTCCAGTAGAAATCTGCTGCAAAATCTTCAAAGCGCCATGGTGAAGGTGGCCCAATCTCCTATGCCATAATTCACCTTCATCCTGGCTCACCACTTCTTCTAATTTTTCCATCATTGCAGCACAATTTTAGAGATTCTTAACTCGAATCCCTATCCTCTTGGTTTGACCCATTGTTTTATGTTACAGGAAAGCTTTTCCATCACTAAAAAAAACGTCATAACCTCTGTCTTCCAACATTGCAACCAAGACCAAGTTCTTCTTCAGACCTGGAACATGCATAACATCTTTCAACAAAATGGATTACCTGACTTCCTCTCAAAGGTAATGGTCCCAATTCCAGTTGCACTGTATCGACCATTGTCGCCCATCTCTATATGCATTTGGAGGTCCTTCTCCTCCAAGTCACTAAAAAACTCCTTGTCTCTCGTCATATGGAAAGACGCACCACTATCAAGATACCACACTGATCCCATAGCACTTGAAACCAAGCATGCAATCAAAGAGAAATCAAGTTAAAATTGCGAGGCTAAGGCCTCACCCACTGCAGCTCCAGCAACCTTCTTATTATTCTTCTTCTATGGGCAGTTAGTGGCGAAATGCCCATGTTCATGACAGTGAAAACACTTCACCTTAGACAAATCCTGCTTCTTGCCTTTAGCCTCGATTTTTGAAGGGAATTTCTTCCCCTCCCCTTTCCTTGCTTTGGAAACCAAAGTGCAATTCTCTTCATATTCATTCTTTGATTAAGAGCCATCCCTAGTACTTCGCCTTATCTCCTCCTGCACAAGATCCGACCAAAGTCGCTCCCAACCCGGCAGTTTCTCCCATCCATTGACAGAGTCTTCATAGCTATGCCAACTCTTCGAAAGCCCGAGGAGAGCCAAGCTCACCAAGTCATCATCATCAATAGTGATCCCCACACTTCCCATTTCATCCCTACAGTGGAAAAACTTCGTGAGATATTTTGGAATACTGTCGCCCTTCTCCATTTTTATTTTTCTGAGCTTATCTTTCAAAGCCAACTTCCTCTGGTCGCTGCTGCTTTGGAAAAAATCTGTCAAAGCCTTCCACATTGCAAATGGAGTGGCTTTCCCATGAAGGCTTGACACAATATGGTCCTTTACACCTTCCAACAGAATTCTTCTTGTCTTCGCTACCTTCGTTTTCCATGCGTCAAGTAATGCAGCATCGCTAGAACTAGGCTTAGGAACATCACTATCGATGAACTCCTTCAGTCCATTATCGTCAAGCATTGCCTCCATCCTATCCTTACAGGATATGTAATTCAATCTTCCCTCAAGGGCATACTCCAATCGCAACCCATTGAAATACATTTCAATGTAAACTCAACTGTCGCACCAAGAAATTTCTGCAGCAAATTCGAATTGTCCACCAGCACAAACTCAGCAATTCTTCACAATTTCAATCTTCAAGAATTAACACTGCTCTGATACCATGTAGAAATTATATAACATATGCATGTATATATCCATATTCTCCTAATCTAACAATATTTATCTTCTTGCTAAATACAGAATCCTTCCACTTTTAATATTTTGCAGAAATTTAAAAACTCAATTGCAAACACATGAAGCAATAAAAAAATTCGCACATAACAGATTTGTTTAACGGGAAAGCATGAAGATAAAGACCCCAAATATCATATATTATGTATCATGGAGATCGTGTAACAATCTCATACAAATATTATTACATCAAGCTCTCAGTACAATACAATTGTCACACACTATCATGAAGAAATCTACAAATCCATGCACTGATTTCTTGCCTCCTAATAGCCTGCCTCCACTGTAACCCAATCCCTACTGAAGAAGACTCATGAATGAATTCTAATTGGTCTTGCCTTGACTGTACAATCCTCATTGGCAACTCCAATGTGTGTGTCATGCAATCAATGCATCACTATAGTCACAACCGATAGTCCATCTCACCCTTTCACCTACCTCTCCACTGGGTCTCCACTGGAACTGACATGCACTGCAGTTAACTGTTGTATTTTTTCAGTTGATTAGTGAGTTATTATTTTTTAATTAATTAACTAATTAATTCACTCCACTCTCACTAATGTATCATTCAGTTAGACTAGATACAACTAGCTCAACTGAGTTTAACTCTAATAACTGAGTTAAACTGAATAACAACTCCATGAACTACTCTTCCAACTCTGTCATAACTTTGCCACTTCAGTTCTAATTGAGTCCTCCATGCATGAACCACCATTAAACCCTAGGAATTGCATAATTCCTTCAACCCGCCAATTTGCCAAATCTGTATATAGTGCTCCAAGAGAATAAGTTGATATCTAGAGATTGATTATTATTAAGGGCTAATAATAATCAACACATCTATTTTTAGATTGATGATCTATAAATATAATTCACCGAATCTTCTAAAAATAGAAGTTCATCTATTTTTCCAACTTGACCAACCATCCACAAATAGCATCCTGCAACTTCTGAAATATGATCACCATGTCTAAAAATAGACATAGTCTAAAAAATAGACTTACACCTAAAAATAGCATGTGGGCCCACTTAGTGAAGGTGACTGATTTTCACTAAGATTCATCATCTTGTTTAATCTCAACAGTGATGTGGAGGGTGAGTGAGGTGAGGGTGAGGTCATGGGAGCTATAAGGAGTTTCAATACTTTATGTTAAAATAAATTGAACCCTCACATAAAAACTAAAATTCGCACATCACACATTTCTTAAGGGACAAGCTTGAGGTGTTTAAGTGAAATTGTGATATGTGATATTGTGACATCGCAATTTCTCAATCGCATTTTTATTTCGGCCCTTTTAAATCGGGATTTTTGAAAGAGATGAGGTGGTGAGAAGTGGGGCCCGCGTGGGATTAACCATCCTACAAATTGGACTATAGCCATTTTTCAATTTTTATATTATCAGATTGGAAATTTATTTTAAAATAATAAATTGGAGTAAATTACCAAGATCTTGAAACGTGTTTTAGTCCATTGTACAATTTAGTTGGGTCATTTTGTAGGACTGTTAGTGAAAAATGAAAGAAATAGTAAAAATGAAATAAAAGTTAATATTTACAATGAATGACTATTTTAACTACAAAAATAAAAATACTATACATTTATTTACAATTTTTAACCCAGACGACACAAATGATCAAACTTCAAAGGAGTTCCATTTACAAACCAATTGACCAAATTGAGTGAAACAAGTATCATTGGAAAGCTTGTGAAGAATCAGATTCAATGAAACAATCAAAATAGAAATCTGATAAAAATGAAAAAAATGGTAAAATTTTAAGACGTTCAACTTAATGAAAATCATAAAAGGTGCTTAGCCAAAATCAATAAAATGGGTCCCCATTATTGAAGTAAAGTAATTCAAAAATGGACGGTGTTGGGTTTTGCCTACAAAAAGTTGCTAGCATATTTAGTTGTTTTCTAAGTGCTACAATATCATCATTTTTCTTCTTGATTAACTCTTCAACTGCTTCGATATTCTCTGCATTATACCCCATCTTTATGACCATATTTTCAGTGACTTGATTCTGGTATCATTTTCCAGAGATGAAATCCTTTCAATATTTAGCTGAGATTGAACATTTGCGAGAGACACCTACAAATTTGAAGCATTCATAGAAGTGTTAGTCAAAGTAGAAAAAACCATCTCTCATGTTTGCTTATGCGTCTCCACCTGATCGATGGGATGAATTTCCTTTGTCTCAAATTCAAAGGAGGTCTTCTTGTAGTCAACAGTTGTATGTGGATGTGGAATATGATCTTGTAAGAATTCAATTTTCATTCTTCCCTTCTCTATATCAAAGGCTGATAAAACCCTGCTTTGAGCACTGGAAATTTGTTTCCATAATTGAGTGTAGGTGATTCCTCTAAGGATCTCATACTTGAGCTTTATATCTTTGTATTTGTCAAAATAATGTTCTCTATATCTCCATTAATTATCCCATATGTTTGGGTTGGGTCTTGATGATATTGTGACATTGATGATGTTGTTGGGGACCCTATGAAATTTCTTCTTGATTGTGCAGAAGAGAGTAGGGAAAATTTTAAGAACCCCCCTAAATTTATATATATAATAAATAGGCGAATCCCCATGATACATAGGAAAAATGGAAGGCGATTTTATTAATAATATAATATGTATATATAATTTTTTGGTGAATCTTTCACGAGATTATATTATCTTGTAAAATCATGGTGAATCACTAGTACAAATAGCGAATCACTACTACAAAATGGTGAATCTTTGTCTAGTGGAGTTCGGGGTGTTGGTTCCAATGAAGATATGGTAGTTGAACCAGGAGTAGAAGGAAGAGAACCACCGAGACCAAGCATGGAACATGGTGACTTGTGAGGGAAGTAGTTCTCGTGTAGTTTGGAAAACGCGTTCTTCTAGTTCTGCTAAGCATAGTGTTGTTTCTCATGCTACTACTAGCACTGATATTGAGGTTGGAGAGGAGTTTGAGGAAGTATGGAAGGTAGCAGTGGTGGAGAATTACAAAGAGTACCCCATGATGGGCTCCATTTTTCCCTTTGGTATCTGTGCCTGCAAGATCTTCTGTCCATTGAACCAACAATTAACCGTTCAACCAACAATCAACTTGACTAAGTTGATTAGGTACGAGTCAACTTAGACTAATCTTCAAAACTATGCTTTTCACTATCCCATATTTATCACACTAATGCTACACAACATTGTGCATTTGCACCCAACTCTCAATAATTCTTTTCCAAGAAAAACCTATAATAAGAAAAATATTTTACTATATTCTAAAAGGTGAACAAGTTCACTTTCTTTCAAAGTATTAAGAACAAGTTCATAAATATTTTCAGCTGTAGAAGTCTCTCTCATCTTTTTAATCCCAAGTAGATAGGAATGCCTAATATGGTCATTAACCATATAAATTCTCATGCAGATCCATGAAGTATTATCAATAGCCGTAACCTCATCCAAAGACAATGCCAAAAACCTAGCATTTGCAATCTCCTATTTCAAATCATCATTTTCTACTTGAGCTAGATATCTTGCCCATTCCCAACCACTAGTTACGGACCAATGAGAAGATGGAAAGTTTGGCACGTGAAGAAAATATAGAAATTTCATTTGATCTGGATAATCTGTCATAGGACGACCTTTACATAAGATGTGAAATATAGTGCTCAATTGTATCGTCTTGGATAACAAACTTCTTTCCATCGTCTTTTCAAATTGAGATATGATGGTTCCTCCACTTGCCTCAAGTTTCTTCTTACTTATTAAATATTTTTTGTATTCTTCCACACATTGGCTATGTCGACATTCCTCCAAAGATTTCCATCTGACAATAGATTTCTGTTTACCATTTACAATTTTCTTTTCATAAACCTTTCCTACATGCTTTTGTATTGTATCTAGCTTCATCTGAAATTTCACTACCTTGCAACTTTTCCAACTACACGCAGGACATTTAACTTCTCCTAAATCCTCATTTGTAGTTAGGGATTTTAATAGCAGGTCTACCTTGATTGGGATTGTAGACAAAGGCAGTGAATCACTACACACTGGTGGGATCCCATGGTGTTGCAATGTTTTTGCCTTGTTTTTTCAAACTAAAATATGGTCCAATTCCAAAGGTCCCCCTAATTTGTTAGAAATAATTTAAATTTTAAACCCCCTTGGTGCCACTGTAGCACCCTCGGAATTTCATGGAGTTCCACCATTAAAATCCTTATATATATTAGACCTAACTTGCATCTTCTTAAAGGTAAAACGGGGGAAAACAACCACAAGGTCGCTTTTGACATGCAGTACAGTTGCTTCTGCGCCTTATGTTCAGAGTAGCGTAAGAACAAGGTGTGAAGGTTGCATCTGATAATTAGAGACAAAGGAAGGAACATTGATACAAGTACGTCTTATCATAGCAGACATTGGGCAAGCCTACTGTACACACAGTTTCCCTATGTAAATGCAGCTGAAGTTTTCATGAATGTTGCATTTTGGTGTTTGTGGGATCTGAGGTCACTGTGACTCCTCCATTCCTGCTCTATATAATGCTTTGAAGGGGCATGGGGTATACACAAACACACTTCATGTACACAGCCTGCAAGGAGTTCACTTCATGGCAATGTATTGACCAGAGTTATCAAGTCATTTCAGAGCCTTCAAACTTGCTAGTCTGGTGAAATATTCTCAGATCAATCACTTGGGATTCATAGTTTTGGTTATAGGTTTTCCTGCATCTTGGAATAACCATCATCAATATGGCCTACAAGTTCATGGCTTCACTCTTGGGATTGCTTTTACTGGCATGCAGCTCAATACATGCAGCATACACTAATACCAAAGGTAACCTTTTGAGCAATGAACATCATACGTTCATTCAGTGTATCTATGCTATAAGGCTTAAACAATTTTGGGCAGAAATTTGGGTTCTCTAACTTTGGGATATATGCATTTAGGGTAAGTTTATTTAATGTGTTTTATAACGTGGGGATCATCTTCTTGCAGAGAGTAAATACATGCAGAGAACACATTACCACTGGACAATATGCCTGCTTCTAGAGTTGATGAATTGATCAAGCAATCCTCTGGAGAGCATAATGTAAGTTTCTACACAAATCCTAGCTATAGCTACGTACTATATTGTTAATGTCTGCGGTGTACTGTTTTTATGTTTTCAGAAGATTAAGACTTGCACTAGGTATGTTGTACTGTACACTATATTTTGGCAAAGTCTTTTCGACTTAGCTATGAAGAAACTGCTAGATCTAGGGTAAAATTTTGTTGTTAGTAAGTGTGACATATGGCATCTGCCTGCTTTGAATTTGAGATAAGTAGTGCCCTGCTAAGACAGAATTTTAATTAATTATGTCAGATATTGGAAGGATACTTGTTCTAAATTCATATCCCTAATGTTTTGGTGTTGCCACTGCAGGAAATGGTAAGCAAGAAATTACTAAGAGGCTCAGTGGGGAGAGCATTGACAGAGCCAGAGAAAGCAAAGCATGGCAGATTGCAAACAGAATGTAGTGAATCAGATGACATTGATCTGCATGTGCCTGACAGAGATTTGGCCTCTAAGACCAGTGCAGGGATTGCAAATGATCAACATGAGTTGTTGTTGTCAGGTGCCAGCTTGAACCATATATCTACAAAAAATGAACAGAAAAGCATGACTGCAAATGAGCCAAATAAGTTATTTTCAAAAAGTATGCAAATAACTCCTCGTCAGATATATGAGAAACCTAGTTTTCACATTGATTACAGTGGACCTAAAACACACAATCCTAAGCACCACTGGGCCTTCAGGCTGCAGTAAATGATATTGAACTTCTTGGTCCAGGTCCAGGTCCAGGTCCAGGTCAGGGTCCAGTACGGAATGGAAGGTTAGTTTTCCATCATTACCTACCTATTGTTACAGATGCTCAAGAATGATAGTTGTAATAGTAGATTCATTATTGATATCATACCCACCAACTCAATCTGCTATGAGTTGAGAAAACTACACAATATAATTAATATTTTTCCTTTAGCATTTGTGTACCATTTGATTACGTGATGATTACTTCTTTACTGTGTTCCAAATTGTGATCCATCCATATCTATCTTTTTAGTACTGCACGACGCATTGCCTCTTGGACAGCCTTGTGCTTGTTGTTCTGATTAACTAGCCTTATCAAGGCAGACCTGCTTTTACAAAAACTAGCCTTATCTCAATAAAGTTTGTATTGTAAAACGTGGCTCAGAGAAAAGGTTACAGAAATGAATCTCAAACCTTGTGTCTAGGTAGATAGGAGTAAAATTGTAATTTTTTGACGTACATCTTCTGGTAGCATATCTCTCATATTTGTACAAATTTTATTGTAATTTTTTCATGTACATCTTCTGGTAGCATGTCTCTCATATTTGTACAGTTTTTTTTTCACGATAGAATATGAATTTTGATGTTTTTATCTACCAAAAAAAGGTTCTATTTATTCCACCTATGCTTTCAATTCCATTGATTATGAACACTAAATAAATTAATTGCATTCCTTTCCAGCATTCATAAATAACTTACCACACCCACTCATAGAAAATCTATCTATGCTCATAGGTTATTTATTCATGCACAAGTGAGATTTTTCTCTCCAAGACTATGTTGTGAGTTGATTGTCCAATCCTTCAAAAACAGCGATCAAGAAAGTGTAAAAACTGCACAAAAAAACATTTGTATTAGGGTAAGCTCATAAATTTAACAAAGAAGTATCCTGTCCGAGGGTCACCGTACCTGAATCTGATTCATCGAATCCCCGTATCCCCATATCCCCGTATCAAGTGACTTAGGTGGAAACCCATAAAAGGAGAAAACCATGAAATTTTTGTTGTGATATAAAGCCAAGCACCCACTCCCTCTTTTACATCAATTTTGTAGGCTTCAACCTCTCTTTTCTTTTGCAAACTACAACTTCTTGGAAGCACTCACTCCCACTTCTTACAGGCTCCAACCCGTTCCTTTTCAGGTTACTACCTGAAAGGGGACACCAATCCCCTAATTCATGAAAATTTTATTTTGCTGGCTTACCTGGTCTTTGATTCTGAATTCTTTCTTCTCTTTGACTCCGTTTTGTACTCTGTCTCTGCACCTTTTACATTTTTTTATCTCCTCTACTCCTTTTCCTCAATTCTGTTTTAGTTCTACCCCTCTTCCTCTTTCTCTCTTTTCCATCCAATTCATAAACTAGGTCTCACAAAAATTCAATTCACTAGCAGCTCTGCATTCCAAATATTCATCTTTATATAACTTCTTGTCTATTTGCATTCCAACGCAGTGATTTGAATCTGAAAATGTGGTCCACCCATTCGTTTCACATTTTTCCAAAATTTAAGGATCAAGACAAAACAAATGGACCTAAATATTCAAAAATAGAGTAACATAAGCCAACTCCAATGAGTGCACAAGTTGCCATGGATAATGATCAATAATTCAGTGTTCCGTGTTTGCATTATTTCTTGGGATTAATAAAGCCATCTGTATGCCCCATAAAAGTTACAGTCAGCATACAATCTACAAATTATGCTCCAAGCTGTAGTTCATATACATGGCCAGTGTTATCCCTGCCCAGTGCCAACTCAATTCCTCCGATGAGTCTTATTTTGATTTGGTCAGAGACTGCCATCTTCCTCAACCATCCTCTGTTCCAGCTGCATTAGCTTCTGTAGCTTTTTCTTTCTGTCTATAATATGGTCCAGTTTGATTCGATTGAAGTTCCCCACCTAATTCTTTCCTCCCATAATAGCTCTGGTATTTTATGATAGCTCTGCTATATTATCTCAGTAATTTGTGAGGGGAGTTCTAAAAGATAAATTTTGGTGATCAAACCACAAAGCTTCAACTAGCCTAGATCAGTCCACCAGTAAGATAATATGGATCTTTTCTTTAAGAATGTTCAACATTATGATGAAATGTTTCATACAAAGTGATTCTCTGTTCCAATTGTAAACCAATTTAGATTATGCTTGCCTAAGCTATTTAAAATGAAGAAGAAACAAAGCACTTCCCAGGCTGATGCAAAACTCGGATTTATCACCTAAATTAATTCCAGGCCCACAAGAGACATACAAACAGACCTCTGCATGAATCAATATTATGCAAATGAGGAAGATTTTCTTTTACAGTACTTTAACAAACAGTTTAGATGCCAAACACTGAAACAGGCCTGCAGCTCTTAGATTTTGTTATATGCTGTAATGGGGTGAATTCCTCTCCCAGAGTTGACAAAAAGAGATACCTAGCATTTTAGTCCCAGGCAATTTTAAAGCTAATAAACTACTTCAGCAATTGGTGCATTCAAACTGGGTGGCCTGGCCATGTTTTCCAATGAAGGATCTCTTTTCTTATTTGATCTTCAGTCATGTATGTATTCAAACTGTTGGTACTAGCACTTAGAGCTGGAAGTATACCTTCTCAACCTCTGGTAAATAAAATGTGAGAGCTCCATGTTCTCAGTATGAATGATAGATGAGAGCTCCTGTATACAAATAATTACCAGATTACATGCCAATACTGTGCCTTCATCACTGGCTGGTTAAGGTGTTTAAAAACAGGTTCTAGATGATGCTAACTTCCAGAATGGATAGGAAAGATACATTCAAAAGACACATTTTTTTGCACATGGCACAATTATTGCAACTTTGAAAATTTCTCAGACAATTAATGTAACAATTCATGGAGGACTTCAACAGTTTCTCCATCAAGCTTAAGGTAAGGGATTCTACAAATATCCTCCACATCAAGTTCATTTATAGTGTGCTTCCTCACATTAGAACAAAACTAGAACTCTTTTCCATGTCTCCTCATTGGATCATGCCTTCCAACCAGCTTCCAAAATCGAAGCCAAGGCTAATCAAACCACCATTTGTTCTTCCCCAGAGATAACCAGTTCCACTGGCCAAGTGAAGCAAATCTACTGCTCTTATGATTGAAAATTGGGCGTTCAGATGAATACCATTCCTTGCATGTGAAAAGGGCCAAGGCTCTCTTTCCTGAACTGCAATGGATAACTGAAGAACTTAGTCCATGAAACAGCTAGAGGAACCCGAGTTTTATTATATCTATTCCTTGAACCCTATGTTGGTCCTCCTAGCCCAGCATGGTCTCGAGGAAGAATCTCTCCACTTAGACATTCTAAATCAAGCTAAAACATGGACAACTCATCATGGTCAGTGGCAATCATAAGAACATGATTTCTCATAAATTGGTCAGCTAACTCCAGCTCATTACCGCACTACATCCACATTAATATCATCTTGGATGAGTAAAAGAAAGCAAGTTCATCCACACATATCATGCAAGTGTTTTCACTTTTCCTATTGGACCTTTCATTGACACAGTTGATTGTGATATTACGACACTGGATTTTTCAATTTTGTCACATGCTCCATGCAAATCATACCAGTTACACAGAAGGGCACAGTATGATAGGTTTTCAAAAACTGTAAACTTCACTGGAATGGTAAAAGCTACCAAATAGCATCCTCCTCCTCAACCAAGTTGGAGGGCTATCAAGCAAATCAACCTTCACAAGTTGAGAACTCTATTGGGATCGCTTCTGCACAATGAATACTCCTTTGACATCAATGCTGACATCACCAACACTTCAAATGATGTTAGGCTTTTATTGCAGTCCTGCTTTGTAGTTCTAGTGGTGCTTGAATGAGTTACAGAATTTATACTCTTTTTATAATTGGCATGGTAAAGCTGATAGTGTACTTTCTCTGCAGCTGGCTCTCTACACGATGAGAACATGGGCGAACAAATTTTTGGAAAATGTGAATTCATTAGTTGGGAAATCGGCTTCACCTGATTATTTGCAGAAATTGACATATCTCTGTTGGAATCATCACCAAGCCATACAGCATACTGATACAGTGAAAGCTTACACATTTGGTTCTCATTATTTTGTGGAGGTAGACATTGTGCTGCCCAATGATATGCCTTTAAAAGAGGCTCATGATGTTGGAGTAACGCTTCAGGAAAAACTAGAATCTCTTCCTGACATAGAGAGGGCTTATGTACATTTAGACTATGAATATAATCACAAACCTGAGCATGGAAAAAGTTACTCCTAGCTTTTCACTTTTAAGTGTCATATTTTGATTATAGAAACCACTTAATCCTTTCAAGTTTCGTAATGTATATAAAGCTCATTTCTATATAGACAAGAAATTTGAACTAATTTCGTCATGTTTGCATTGATGTTAAAGGAAATATCGAGATCCAAATTATTTATGCAAGGAACAGTCCAGCATATGTTGACTATAAAACTTGGCATCATAGATTCTCCTTGCAGATAAGTTTGAAATTTATTTAAAGATTTACAGATTCGGCATTTATGAAAGCAAATTTCTTTCTGATGCCTTTGTGACTATTATTGTCATAAAGGAGGCTGCAGACACATTGTGACTGATAACAGTTTCTGAACCTATTTCAACTATTGTGAACCTCTTGCCTTAAATATGACCTCTGCGGTCGAAGAAGTGGTGAAATTTAGATTTACATATTTAATAGTAGAATTAATATGATGAAAATTATATGGGGCGAAGTAAGTTCTAGTAAGAATAGTTTGGTGAAAATTCTGCAGGTCACTGTCTGTAAAAATATTTACATTAAAAGGCTAAAGGGTAGATAGAATTGTCTAAAATGGATGGAGTGAATTTGAGTTCTTTAGACATTGACAATTCTGGTAAAGTTGTTTGTGATAACAATTCTGGTATAATTCTATCTTGCAATTGCTAGTCAATGATTTTAATGAAGTAGTGGAAATCAGTGTAAACAACAAGAAGGGAAATGGATGCGAAAACTTTCGAAATCAAGCCCACATTGCTCCAGAGGATTATATTCAACCGGGTTGGACAGGGTAGCACAATAACCCTAGGAATTACATTGAACTTCGTATTTTTGGGAAGCGATATATCATCTAACAAGTGAGCTTAATTATCAGAGATATTCACCAAAATCCAGAAAGCAGACAGAAGCTGAAAACGGGGCAGAACAAACCTGAATGGTTGCAATCCAAATATGGAAAAAAATAAAAGAATTAGTTGAAAATTTTGGTAGAGGAAGATGAATCCCTCCATGTTCATGAGTCCTTCCCTCTGCTATGCTTTTGGATCACTACATAGGAGCGTCGAACAACACCGAACGGACCAGAGAGGGTCGGCTCGCTCAGCCAGCAAGAAGATCGGTGTCCAGTGGCCAGCCACCTCTCCTAACCATTGAAAAAATTGGGGCGAATCACTGTAACTCCTCATTTGGACCCTGTAAATCCAGGCGAATGCCATGGAAATTTGCTCCATAAGAAAAAAATCGGGGCGAATTTCATTTTTCCAGTGTTATGCGCCTTTTTTTTTGGTGGGCTAATACTCAATAATTAAATATTTTTAAAATATTTATTGGGCTAACTTTATTAAACTATAGAAAATGGGTTTTATGTAAAAAATTCGCCCTATTAAAATTGAAAATATCTTAAAATTCGCCTTTGGGCTAAAATTCGCCCCTAAAATTTTCCCTGGAAGAGAGTGGCTCTTTAATGACTATGGTAGCTTGTTGTTCTACTTCTTCTTCGAAATTTGCCTTAGGATTCCTTTTAGTCTTATTTCTATAGATTATCTTGAATTCCTTTGTTGAGCTTCCTGCAATTGAAGGATATCCTTCCTCTCTTTGTATCTTCTTTGTCTTCTCTTGAGGAGTAGGAGTCTGTAGAGTAGATGTGGACATGAGCTGCTCCTCTACTTCCTGTAAGGTGTTTTCTGACCATTCCAACTTATTAATATATCTTTCAATCTTTGGTCTTTGTGTGTGAACATAAGGAGTGGTTTTTTGTTCCACCCTCAGCTTGGAGATTAGGCCAAATGGGTCATAAGACGATGTGTAGGTCAAAGTGAGATTCATTTGTTTCAGGAGCTTGTCTACTTATTCACCAGCTTCCATGTTGTTACAAATAAAGGGCCTAACCAGTTTCTCTATTCTAAAATGAGACTTCTTCTTTTCTAAGAAAAACTGAATTTCATCTAAATTTATCATCTGTCTTATGTACTCAAGAAAAAATACACTCATTGGGAGGTATTTGGGCAGCTTGTATGGTGGCAGCTCACACCCATACACCTTGATTTATATGTAGTTTTGGTAGAGGTACCAATATCTTATTTTGGCCTGCTCTGTTAGGTGCAATCTCTTCTTAATTTCTTCACTGATCCTTGGCTCTACATTGTTGTTCAGCAGGCTCATGACTAGATGAATGATGTTCTATGTATTCGTTGAAGGTGTACTCATGTGAATCTTTTTTCACCAAAGAGGTCTAGAAAATCATTGACTGTGGGTTCCCTTCTTCATCTAATTTCTGCAGTGAACATGGGAACATGTCTACTTGATAGTAAATGAACGTATATGCAAGAATGGAATCATACTTGAATACTCCTTCAGTTGGTAACTTTAGGAGTTGTTAATGTATGTTGTCAATAAAAAGTTTACTAAAATTAAAAACAACTGAGGGATTTTAATCTGTAGGGAAAATTGACAAAAAAACCAATGAGAGGTTCATCTATCCACTCATCAGAATAATAACCTAAAAGCATCAAAGCACGAAAAAAAAAATCCTTGATCAGGGAACAGGGAAGAAGAATAAGGTGGATTATCCTTGGTAAATTGGGCATTCTTAGGCAAAAAAATATCAAAAATATGTGTTCTTTTGGATAAATCTAACTTCTAATACAGTTCTTTTAAGGCTTCTACAGAAAAAGGTGTATTGGCTTCAATAGGGGGGACCTGCATCATCTGATCAATTATTTTTGGAAGTGACATTTCCTAATGAATTCAGGAAAATGATGGGTTTGAGGGAAGATGTAGAGGGGAAAATTGGACTCCCATAGTCCAATTTCGTCTGTTTTATCAATGTATTTTTCCTCGAGCCAACAGTATAGTTCAAAAAGGTCAAACTCGCACTTTATCTCAAGAATTTTGTAATCTCGATTTGCAAGTGGGATATTATCAAAATCAAAAGGGGGAGGAAACATCAGCTTAATCGTATCATCGTTGTTTTTCTTATTGGGAGACATTTTTCTAATCAAAATGTAGGAAAAGGAATGAAATGGTGAAAAAATACCAGGAATTGTGTCTGTCAGTTGGGTTTTGGTGGAAAAAACTAAATTTCCCTGTGTTTGATCAATTCTTTTGTCGGTTATGAAGGTTTACTGTATTGGAAATATTTTTAGAAGGATGGAAGAGCGAGAAATCTGCAGGAAAAATTATTGCAAATGGTGTGTGGGAGGGGTTTTTATTGTAATGGTGCATTTCTATTGGAGGCATGGGGTCGTTGTCAAATTCAAACAGCTATCACAGGAAATTATTCAATGGTGTAATAGTCTGGACCAAGTGTTAGGATGTGAGTGAAGGAGAGAGCATGGGAAAAATGGTGGGAAAGGACAGAAATTTGTTTGATTTTGGAGGGGGGTCAGGATGGTAAGTGGTTTTTTTTTTGTGGGGGGGGGGGGGGGGGGGGGGTGCGAAGTGCCCCAAAATGAAGACATGTATATGGTGGGTGCCCTAGGAGAAAAGCAGTTGCAAACCCCCCCCCTCGCCGGTAAAATTAGGATGGCAAGGGGAGGATGAAAAGGGCTATCAATCATTGATCTGGAAGATTGATAATCATGTGGTTGGGTGGACAGCAGGAGTTAACCACATGCAAAAAACATGTTTTTTCGCTTTCGAACATTATTTACATGGTGGAGAACTTAGGATAAAATACATAATGCCTTCTAACTTATGATAAAAGCATAATTAACTCAAACATTAGGCTAATAGCACATTTGTAATAATGTTTCGCAAACTTAGGATAAAGTGCAGTAATGAGCCTTTCATGTAAAATTGATCTGAATATGTACAAACTAGTTTTGTTGTGATAGCTTCCTCATCAGTATAAAAGAAAAGTGTCTTATGATTGTCTCAAATAGCCAGTTTATGAGGGTTTATGTGTCAAATTTGTGTGTGTTTTTTATTACCAATTAATGAGGTAAATTAGCTTTAAAAACACATATACATCAAGTAAATTATAGAGAAAATAATGCACAGCAAGCACATTACACAGTTGTGATGAAGGAGTTCACCCCTCTTAGGCTACATCTCCTTGGACCAGCTTCAATGTCTTGGACCTCTTTGATTAACTGATCAAAAATATGAATACGTTCAATTCTTGAGCTCATATGGCTCTCAAACCTACTCCAATGGCTCTGGGACACCCCCAATGCCCTTGTTTTGGTTTTGGCTGAGTCGAATTCTGACTCTCTAGGTAAACGTTATGCCTCATTCAGTGCCTTGGATTGGACCTCTGAATGAGCTCAAAATGGAAAAAGTGATGTTTAAAATCCTCTACATCTCATGAAACCTACTCCAATATGCCTAGAGCATCCAAATCTACTAGGATAGACTCTTTTTTGAGCCAAAATTGGTCGAAATTGCTCAAGTTATGGCTCAGTCAATTTTTCCTAGGAAAGCTCCTATAAATCTAGAGCAACTCCAGTTAACTCCACCAAAATAGGAGTTCCTGCCGAAAATGGTAGACTTTTCCAACTTCACCTCCATGTTAAAATTAGGTTAATTAAGGGTCAAGTGGTATTAATTGTAGTTAATTGATTGTTTAGCACGCTAATGGCGCATTTTACAAATCCGCATTTAAAAATGCGATTAGCGCTAATGCGGTGATTAGAGGTTTATAAGTGTGGTTTAAGGTCTTAATACTCTGCATTTAAATGGAGCTCCCATCGTGGTCATATGTGTGTGGTCCTACACATTGGGGCTAGCCCCCATTTCCTTCTGCCATCACAATTGCGTTAACACAAATATATTTCGCATGCATAGTATGGTAAGCAACGACTCATAGGGGAGGTTGTGGGGTTGAGCCGGACCTCCACCCATCCACCATTAAAAAAATATTCGACCATACATAACCATATTTCAGCCTTTGGAGGGGAGCACATGGCGGCCTCTGGGCTAGCCACGTGTCGTGACCTCATTGGTCCGACCAAAACAAACCACAATTTGACACGTAGCGTAGAAATTCAGCCAACCACAAGCTGACAAGTGTCAGCACACCATTTCCTAGAGGAAGACCAATTTTGACCAAAAAATTGACCCCTTTGACCTTTTTTGACTTGTTTTTTTTTTTTTAATTTTCCTATTAGGAAAAGCGGACAGTAGGTTCTAAATTTCTCATACGGAGTCGGTTTTTTATGAAATGAAATGCACCATAATTAGGAAGACAAGACCCATTCAGTCATTTAGGTTTCGAGCGATTCTAAGCACTTTCATTTTTTAGCAAATTTTTGCCCCCAATTCATTTTTTGATCACTCCTCTCACTGAAAGGCTTTTGGACCCACAAACGCTAATTATATAATGAGAGTTTAATACTCTTCTCTTTTCCAAGTTCTATAAACTTGATTCCACTTGGAAAATCCCCACGACAACCACTTTGGTTCACTGACATGCCTTGCCTTGCAAATGGCTTGGCACTTCAACCAATGTCCTCCTTTCATTGTTGACCCAATCCAACACTTGATGGTTGCTTGTGGATTGATTAAACACCCAAATTGATCCCTCGGTTCTTGGAAATATGATTGAAGGTCTTCCCACTGAGAATGTTGTTCCTCCTTTGCACACACATGCATTCAATGCAAGCTTCTTGTTGGAAACTCTTTTCCAATTTAAGCCCATCTGAGTGAACTATAGCAATGAATTCAAATATCAGTAATCACTAGAAATGAAATAACCATTCTTTTACCTTCATGGTACAAAATTCCACATCTAGAAGAATTTCTTCACCATCTCTTTCACTTCTTGGCGTCATGCATCTTATGGTCTACAAAAGGGTTGTTGTTTTTGCTGCAATATTTTGTGGCATCTTGTACACTTTCCGATTTTTTATTCCATCATCCTCCAGTTCAACATGCTTCCATGCCATGATTTGAGAATGAAGTTTAATCATGAGCCTCTCTCTCAAGGGTCGACCGTCCAAAATCCCGAGACATCTTGTCACAAGAAAAAACCATTAACTTGAAAAACACAACATGCAAGAAACACAACTTAACGATCTCTTCCTTTTGCTCCCTCAAAGAAAAAAATGGCACATCTTGTGAACATCGCCATGCATTCTTATATCTTTTTGTACAAACCCATCGACCAAACACAAGTCGACAAAACATGTGTATTCAAACTATTGACTCTTAAGTCAAACAAAAGCATGTACAACACTTGATGATTCTTTTCCAAAAACAACAAGAATTTCACATCTAATGAAACAATTCGTCAACATATCCCTTTCATCCTTGGAGACTAAATCAACTCTTCCAAGTCGATAAGACATACATGTAACAATCAGTCGACCAACACAAGTTTATCACTCATGCATGTGCAAATGATCAACACTCTCAAGTTGACAACATACATGTTAACAAATAAATCAACCAACAAAAGTCAATCACTCATGCATGTTCAAGCACAATGAAACTATCAGAAATTCCATTGTTCACACACACAAAATCTCATGCATGTATAAAATTCTCAACTCTCTCTCAAGTACAATCACAAGTACAAGAATCCCATTGGTATGTTTGAGTACTTAAAGAGTTGAAATGACCAAATTTTTTGCACAAAGTGAGTCAACATAGTCCACTTTTAAACACTTTCTTGGCATAAACATGCAACATGCATTCTAGAGAAAAATAAATGCATTCACATGAAAATTGCAACTACAAATTTCCATCTTTGTTGCATCTAAGTGATTCAACATAACTCTACTTTTCCAACATCTTGCTTTGTGCACTATGCAGCTTACTTTTAAGAGAAAATAAATGCATTCAATTGGAAAAGAAATGCATCAATAAGGAAATATTTTCATTAATCATCAAAAAAAATGCAATGCCTTAATTGGTTAGGAAATCTAACCATATCTTTCCAAACCACTTCAATGGTGCTTCTTTCAGTTTCACTTCATCATATGTATCATCCGAACCCACATCAATTATGGAATCCTCTTTTCCATTCTTGTCAAAATCTCTCTCCACCTTCTTCAAATGTAGTGGATGACTTGTTGGATACAAAGTCCAATGCTTGTCTACAAGATGACCCTGCTTATGGAAATGAGTGAAAATAATTGCATATTATTTTCAACATGGTTTGCAATTTCCATTGGACCTTTGGCTTTTTGTCTCCTTTGTTTTGAAATTTTCCTGTGTATGGCTATCTTCTTCCAACCTCTCAAAACAGTATGGTTATTCAAACCACAAAAGGAACATGTAAATTTTCTCAAAATCTTATGTGAGGATTTTCCATGTTTATCATAATTATAAGCAACTTAATTAAAGGCATATTTATACCTTGCACATTCACCTTTGTCGCCTTCCTGAGGAGGTGAATTTGATGAGATAGTGGCTCTCTTCAGAATACCATCAATGGCTTCAATGGATTTATAGCTTTCAACATCCTCCTGTTTTCCATTTCCATTATTTGCATGCTTATGAGAATCTTATTCTAAAGTGGGTGTAACACTTTTGAATTCCTCATGAACAAAAACTTCACAAGCTTGAGGTAATGAACATGTAATGAAAGTCATTCTTGGAAAACCTTCATTTTCCTCCTTGGCTTTGGAGCATTATCCATCATATTGTCTGTAACCAAGACCCAAATACCAAGGAATTTCCTCTAAAACAATTGGCTCAACTATGTCTTGTGCATGTTTTCCCAATAATTTACCTTCATATCCCATTTTTTTTAACAATTTGGACCCTATTCCTCTAGTGTGTCTTTCAAAAGTGCCTACACATTCATTTTGAGAGGAAATAGAAGATAAACTTGAATTACATACCTCTTTTTCATGCACATACTTGGCTAGGGTTTCCTTGGAAATATGGAGCTGAGTCTCCATCTCATGCATCTTTTCAAGATTCTCTTGATTCTCCTCCTTCATGGCCATCAACTGCTCCTGAAGTATAGTGCTCTCCTTCTTATATTCAAACATCTCTTTCACCATATGTCTTATGATGAAGAGATTATGAAATAGCTCTTCATCAAAGATTATCTCTAAGGAAGATTGATTAGAAACATCACTTTATGAAACTAGCATCACAATTGTAATGCATAAAAATATTCTTTGATGTGATTTGAGAGCTAGGTATTCAATCTTGACCTTCTCCTTTTTAGATATTACACACAGAAAATTGCACATAGTTAAATTCTCCTTGCACAAATACAAAACCAATAGCTAATATTATAGCTAAACTTGGAAAACCCTGAGATAAACTTGGGTTGAAATGAGCTAAATTCTTCTCTGATACCGACTTGATCTGAATATGGACAAACTAGCTTTGCGGTGCTAGCTTCCTCATCGGTATAAAAGAAAAGTGTTTAAAGATTGTCTCAAATATCTAGTTTATGAGAGGGTTTATGTTTCAAATTTGTGTTTTTTTTAATGATAAATTCATGAGGTAAACTATCTTTAAAAACACATATACAACAAGTAAATTGTAGAGAAAATAATTCAAAGAAAGCACATTATACAATAGTGATGAAGGATTTCACCTCTCCTAGGCTACATCTCCTTGGACCAGCTTCAATGGTTTGGCTCTTTTTTATTAACTAATCAAAAATAAGAATACAGTAAATTATTGAGCTCAGATGGCTCTCAAAACTACTCCAATGGCTCTTGGACACCCCCAATACTCTTGTTTTAGTTCTGACTGAGTCGAATTCTGACTCTCTGGGAAAATGTTATGCCTCTCTCAGTACCTTGGCTTGGGCCTCTAAATGAGCTCAAAATGGAAAAAGTGTTGTTTAAAATCCTCTAAAGCTCCTAAAATTGGCTCCAACATGCTTATAGCATCCAAATATTCTAGGATAGACTCTTTTTTGAGCCAAAATTGGTCGAAATTTTCTCAAGTTATGGCTCAATCAATTTTTCCTAGGAAAACTCCTCTAAATGTAGAGAAACTACAGTTAACTCCACCAAAACTGGAGTTCCTGCCAAAAATGGCGTACTCTACAAACTTCACCGCCATTTTAAACTCGGATTAATTAAGGGTTAAGAGGTATTAACTATAATTAAGTGATGGCTTAGCGCACTAATGGCGTGTTCTACAAATATGCATTTAAAAATGTGATTAGCGCTAATGTGGTGATTCAGGTTTAATAAGTGTGTTTTAAGGTCTTAATACTTCGCGTTTAAATGGAGATCCTGACGTGGTTATATGCACTTGGTACTGTTCATTGGGGCTGGACCCATGAGTTTGGCCCCCATTTCCTTCTACCATAACAATTAGGTTAACACAAATATAATTTGCATGCATAGTATGGTAAGAAAAAAATCGAAGCAGAGGTGGTAATACATTGGATTTGTGTGGGACAGGTCGTGGGGTCGAGCTCGAACTCCACTCGTCCACCATAAAAATAAAAATAAAAATTCGACCATACATAACCATATTTCGGCCTTTGGGGGGGAGGGGGGCACGTGGTGGCCTTCGGGCTAGCCACGTGTCCTGACCTCATTGGTCGAACCAAAACTAATCACAATTTGACACATATACCATAAATTCATCCAACCACAAGCTGACAAGTGTCAGCACATCATTTTCCGGAGGAAAACCAATTTTGACCAAAAAATTGACCCCTTTGTCCCTTTTTGACTCTTTTTTTTTTTAAATTCACCTATTTGGCAAAGCAGACAACAGGCTCTAACTTTCTCATAGAGAGTCAGTTTTTTATGAAACAAAGTGCGCTAGAATTTGGAAGATGCGACCTATCCGGTCATTTAGGTTTCGAGCGATTTTGAGCACTTTCATTTTTTAGCAAATTTTTGCCCCAATTTCAGTGTCTGATCAAAAATTAACCACATTTTTACCCTTTTACTCTTTTTGTACTCAATTGTTTCCTAACCTATGACTATTTTTGACCAATCAAAGGGTGAATTTGAAGGTGTAGACCCTTATTTTTTTTCCTTTGAAGGGAAAAACACCTACTCTAATCCTATTATCAATTTTTATATTTATCCATATTAAACAATTGAATCAACATATTCATCTACCTAACTAATATTATCCAAGCTAACTTTATTCTCTAATATAATTGACAAAAATTGAAACTTTTTTGATCATGATTAAACTATGTGATCTAAACAATGACTCGGGGTAGTGGTATTTTGAACAAGATGCACACAACATTTCAATTTATTCTAGAAAATCAAACTATCTATCAAGTAGTGGCATTTAAATTTGCATCACTTTCAGTTCTATTTTTAATTTTTCATGGGGTTCTTTCATCTTTATTTTTATTCTTTCTCAATTTTTCTTTTCTTTTCTTTTTCTTTATTCTATTTTTACTTTACTTTTCTTTTTCTTTTCAAATACCCTATTTTCATTCTTTTTTATTTTTTATTTTTATTTATATTTTTTGGAAATCATTTGCAACATGCAGTATTATTTACATTTTTATATAACTAAGAGAAAATATTCAATCACCCTTTGATCCTATAAATTATAGGACCATGACAATGGCTCTAGCTGGGGATGTCAATCTCCCTGTGAGGTGCCATGAACCTTTAACTAGTAGCCTTGAATTTTCTTCTTTCATCATTTTTCTGCATCTGATTTCTTTGTGTTGTTGTAGTAGCTATGGTGGCAGATTAATTAGGAGTTTAGGGCCTTCTCTATGGGCTTCAACTTCTTATCATATGTCACCCAATCAAAACAATTAAATACAGTGATATTTACAATGAGTTTATCAATAAACACTTAAATTCCTATGGAAAATAATGTTTCAACATCCTGCCATTGACAAGTCCATCAGGTAACTTTGTTCCACCCAATTATTTTAGGAAAAATGCATTATGACACTTGTAGGCATGGATGATATAAGTTCCTATCCATAACTTGTCAAACTTACCATGCTTACCCATTTCTTATCTTCTTGAATACCATTTTAAAATAATGTCCCCTAACTGAAAATCATCAGCCTTAGTACGTCTGTCATAAATTTTCTTGATACTTTCTTGTATGACTTGTGTTTTTTTGTACGCTTCTTCCCTGGATTTCTAGTTGTATGGTCTGATTTATTCTTCTCTGGATATCATTATATTCCACCTGCAACTCTTGCATTATTTTCATAACTGGGACACCTAAAGAGGTTGGAAATACAACATCCATTCCATAAACTAATTGGTATGGGGACATGCTAATTTATTTCTTAGTGGTGAGTCTTTCAGCCTACAATGCATTTACCAGCTTATTGTGACATGAATTTTTGTTGTCTTCCAACAGTTTTTTAATGATATTGACTAAACTCTTATTTGAGGATTGAACTAATCCATTCCCCTAAGGGTAATAAGAAGTTTGATGTCCTAGAGTGATCTAATACCTACTACAAAATTCCACCATTTTCTTTGAATTAAAAGTTGTTGCATTGTTTGTGATAAGTTTCTGGAGACATCTAAATCTTGACAGTATATTGGCTTCTAAAAAAATTATGATCAAAACATCTGTTGCTTATCTTGAGTGTATGGCTTCAATCCATTTAGTGAAATATTCAGTGGTTGTGAGGATCCATTTGTTCTGGGCTGAGGATGGTGGATGTATTTCTCCAATGAAATCCAAACCCCATTGTTGGAAAGGAATTTCAACAGATATGAGTTTCAAGGGTAAAGGAAATAGTTTCCTCTTGCCTTCAAAAATTTGGCACTTATGATAGGAAGTAACTTTTTTATGGACATCGATAAAGAGTGTGGGCTAGTAAAAACCATCTCGTACGATCTTATTAGCAGTGGTTTTCCAATGCAAATTTTCACCACATTCTCCTTCATGGAATCCTTACATGATATTATCTGCCTCATCCTTCAACAAACAGTTTAGTAGAATTCCACCAGTATCTTTCCAATACAAATGATTGTCTAAGATATAAAAAATTCATAGCCTTTAAATTGAGAAATCTAGCTTTTGTTTTGGTCAAACCAAGAGGAGCCTGTAAATTTAGTAATACAAAAATGAGGTCTACATACCAGGGAGGGGTTGTAAAATAATCATTTATTTGTGGAGCCGCCTGCTCTTCTTGGTCATCCAATGCAGCTAAAAAATTAATATCCAAAGCATGAAAATTAGACTCATCCATTAACTTATCTAATCCCTAACCTTTAATGAGCTTGGTGGGTTTAATTTCAATATCATATTCAAGAATAATGGAAGTCCACTTACCTCTCTTCCCATCAGGTCCATTTTGAGTCAGGATATCTTTGATCACAGAGTTTGAAACAAAAGAAATAATGTCAGAATGAATAATATATACGTTGAATTCCTTAATTGTTTTTATTATAGAAAATGCATGTTTCTCCATTATGTTATATTTGAGGGCATCATCTCTTATAGCGTTGCTAAATAAATAAATGGGCTGCTCATGTCCTTGGTTGTTTTTCTGAAAGAGGACTACTACAAAAATTTTTTCATATGAAAATGAAAATATTATGAAATCTTTAGTGAAGTGAGGGTTAATTAACACAGGGATTTTTTTAGAGCTTGTTTCAGTTGTTCAAATGATTGGTTAGCCTCAATACTCCATTTTAATTCTGTGTCTTTTCTTAACATGTTGGTTATGATCTTGAGGAGTTCTACCATGTTTGGGATAAATATTCTTAGAAAGTTTATTTTACCAATAAATGATTGAATCTCTTTCATATTCCTAGGATGACTTATCTTCAAAATGGCCTCAATCTTGTTGGGATCAATTTTGATTCCTTGTTTGGAAATCATATTCATTGGAATTTTTCCTTCCTCTAGGGTTTTCTAAGGATTAATGGAAATGCCAAACTTCCTACACTTCTCAAATACGCTCCTCAAATGTAGCAGATGATATTCATATGTTTTAGAAAAAATAGTAATGTCATCCAGATATATGACTATGAATCTGCCAATTTCATCAACAAAAGAAATTTCCATTTCTTTCTGAAATGTAGCTCCAACATTCATCAACCAAAAAGGTATCTTCACATACATGAAGGTACCCCATGGAGTAGTAAATGTTATCTTATGTTGGTCATCAGGGTGAACATAAACCTGGTTATAACTAGAGAAACCATCTAAAAGATAAATTCTACTAGAGCCAACTACCTTTCGTAAAATATCATCCATCTTAGGTAAGGGGTAGTTGTCTTTCAGTGAGACTTTATTAAGATTCTTGATATCTACACAGAGTTTGATTTCACCTGTCTTCGTCTTGGTTGGAACTAAATTGGATACCCAGTTAGAGTACCTCAAAGGTATTATAATCTTAGCATCATGCATTTTCTTAACCTCTTTTTCAATTAAAGGTATCAACATTAGGTTTATCCTTCTCAGTTTTTGTTTAAAAGGTTTCTAATGTTCTTTAATTGGAATTTTGTGTTGTATTATGCCAGTGTCATAAGATTTTAAGTCTTCGTAACTCTAGGAAAAAACATCAATAAATTCTTTGAACATATTTATATATTTCTGCTTTTTAGCGGGGAGTAATGATTTAGACAGTTTTACCATCTTTGGGTAATGTTCATTTCCTATGTTGAATTCTTCCACTTCAACTCTTGTGGCTTCAATTTTAGGTTTATTGGCTACATAATTAAATTAAAACAATTCTTCTAAGGGAAATAATCCTCTAAGTAAAGAATTATCTTTCAATTGGGATATTTCTATTTCCTCTATTTCTTGATCTACCTCTGGTAATTCTACTTTATTCACATTTTTATTTAAATGGTTTCCTAACTGATTTTCTAAATCAAACTTTACATCTACATTATTTTTCAACTCACACTCTTCATCAATGTTGGCTTCTTCAAACTCATCCTGGGATTGCAAAAAAACTGAATTTGTTGATCATTCCCAAAAACTTGCCAATATGTAACATTGTCTGGGACCATTGGCCTATGTTTTACCTCCACTGGGTATTGATGACTGGGATGGAAAGGAATTTTTCCAGTACTGGCAGAAGTGGCTAGACCATCATCGAAAACATTATGATTTCTTGAGATTACCGATAATTCATATTCTTCAAAAAATTCCAAAGAATTTACGACAACATTTCTGTAGGCTCTTAATCCAAGGTGTTTAGCAGAATATTCTCCCTTGATTTGTTTTATTATGAGCTCAGAATCTCCATGAATGGAAATCCTTTTAGCACCAAGTTTTTTCAACAATTTTAACCCTAGTATAAATGCTTCATATTCAACATATTATATGTACATTGAAAATTTATCCTATATGAATGTCCCTCTTAGTTCCCGGGTTTGAAATCCATATTCATGCCCTAGATCCCTCTTTACAAACATCTCCATCAAATTCCATATTCCAAAGGGATCTATCTTGCGTATTATGTTCCACCATTGTTGTCATGTTTTCTTCGATTTCACAGATATCATTCTCTAAGTTGGAAATGTGTTTTTATATATCCCCAAAATTATATAGTATGAATGTGTCAAGGTCTGAGTGGACATATTATAAAGGATAAATATGGGTTTTCTCTTGGATATTGATCATGAACTTAATTAGTGTCTCCCTATATAACCTCCTTTGTTGACCAAACACAGGGATAGTAGCAAATGCCATGTCCATCTGTAGGGTTCCTTTCAACTTAGTTCCCCATGAGCAAGATAATAGCATGCCATACTTAGGGGGTATATATGCCATAATTGTGTCCATCACTAGACTCTTGGCTGGAATTTGTGCCAAAGTAACACACAAATCCTTAATGAGACCTAAGCACTTCACTTTTCTTGAATCAAAAGATTACAAATATTTGTATGGTCTTGTGATGTCAAGTCCTAGTTTCTCCATGAAAGCCTTAGGCATAAGGTTGTGTGAGGCTCTTGAATATAACATGACATTATGAAAAATTTTGTCATGAATTTTTAAGCTAATACAGAATGGAGGTACACCTCCTTCTTGAGGTTTTCCATCTACTTTAGGTCCAAACAAAATTTTAGGTTAGTCATCATTAAAATTAACTGTATATGCCCCTTCCCCTATGTTGAGAGCTTTCATTACTTGGGACCTATATACATTCTTGCTCATTAACTATGTTAGCATAATGGATATTTTAAGTTTTTCTATCTCATTTTCAATATTGAAGTATATCTGGACTTTATTCATGTTTAGGAAATCTAGTTTTTCAGCAACATCTTTTTGGGTGTTTTCTTTTGGTTGGCTAGTGATTGGAACATCTGTCTCAGTTGTTTTTGAGGGAGTATCAAATGTCTTCTTAGTTGGATTTTATGGAGTATTTTTTAGAAGAATATCAATATTTTTCTTTGCAGGAGTATTTGTTGTTTCCTTACCTTAAGTTTCAACAACTTTCTTGGCAAGGTTTTCTATGGTTTTCTTAATTCTAAGGTTGTACTGCTTGTGAACTTCCATGATAGCATTTTCAAAACCTTGTTTATAGTCATCTGATTTTTCAGAATCAACTTATTTTTGTGAAAGCATAAAAAGTTCTTGTTCTTCCTAAATAAGAAACACGGAATCATCATCATTTATCCCCATTAAGTTGATCCGAGTATCATCTAAGTCTTCAATTGTTTCACCCTCCTCATTAGCATAGTTTTCTTGAAAGGAGGCCTAACGTGCTAGTCTGGTCCCTTTTGTTCTCTTCGTTTAATTTGTTGTGGGTTCCTCCTAAAATTAGGATTTCTAATTTGAGGACCAGTTTGATTTTCCCTTGGACAGGTCCTGTCAGTAATGTTGATTATCTCCATCATTCTTTCCATTGTTCTAACTAGGGAATTTATCTTGGAATCAGAGGTATATTTTTATGGTTCTTCTTTGATTGTCACCCTCCTCTTAGTCCTAAGTATAGCTCTCTTGGCTAAAAAATTTCCCTCTACAATGACACCATATTTATGCATCTCTTCTAAGGTTGTGGGATTTATTTATCTTAATTGGTAAGACATGTCAGCATCGAAACCATTAGGGAATTTAATTGCGGATAAACGTTGAGGGGGATTAACGTTTGTTGGAATTGAATTTTAAAAATTATTAAATATGGTGCAGTAATCTTGCAAACTCTCTCCAGGGGCCCTTATAATTTTCTCATATTCTGATAGGATCTGAGGAGGGTTTTTCTTATCCCCCATTTATTGAGGAATGATTAGTGAAAAGCATTGATATCATTAATATTGGCTAGTGCTAAGGCCCTAAACCATTTTCTAACTTCCCCGGTTAGAATTTGATAAAACAACCTCATTTTGACATATTCCTCGTCAACTTCTTGAAGATCAGAAAAATCAATCATTTTGTCAACATGTTGTTGAGTAGTGATGGGTATAGTACCATCAAACTGGGGGATTTTATTTTGGTATTCCTGAGGCGTATTTTGAAAAGGTGCAACTAAAACCAAGAGAGTGTATCTTTCCACCATGACTGGGATTTTTGGATGAATAATAGATGAGGGTATGAGAGGTGTAGGTGTAGGAGTTCCTAATGTAGGTTGAAGCATTGTTTGATATGTTATTCGATAAGTGGTGGAAATTATGGAGGAAGTAAGGCTAGATGGTGTAGGATGAATTGATTGAAAAGAAGCGAAGTTGTTGTTATTGTTAACGCATAGAGTTCAACAGATTTTTGAACATAAGCTTCATGCACATCTTAACCAAGGTCAGATACTAAATCCTTTAATTTGTCAAAACTTTGGAGAATTTTAAAATCAGATTCTATTTCAATAGGTTGACTTTCAGATGTAAATGGTTGTAGAACTTATTGATCAAACACATGTTGAAATTAAAGAAGAAAATGCACCACATACTAGTGTGGGATTCTAGTCACACAGTTGTGATGAATTCAATTACACATTAATACTAAATGTGGGCGTCTAATTTATTTTTCCCTTAAATAAATTGTAATTTCATCTCATAACAACTTGTATCAGTTAACTAAGTCATGAATACTAAGTTAGCTCAAGAATTTCGAGTTGAGGGTCTAAGATGAGGCATGTAGAGTGATTCTAATATTTTGGGGGTTTAGTTGTAGTTGTAGCACTAGTGTGGTGTGAGTGTAATCAATTAACTCAAATTAATTGAGTTAAAATCAGTTTAACTAGTTCTAACTAAGTGATGAGCTAGTGAGAGGTCCAGTGAATTAAATTAGATTTAATTACAAGTAGTGATCAATCAGATAACTGACGATTCACTATTAATAGCTGCATGCATGTCAGTTCTGATGAAGACCCAGTTGAGACAGAGGTTAAAGGGAACATAACTATCGGTTGTATTATTAGCAAATTGCCCAGGTGAAATTATAAAGTCATAGGAAGGCCATGATGGATTGCACAATCAAGAAAGGCTGAATTTCCTATTTAATAGGGATTTATTTCTCTAGGAATTGCGTGAGCAAGGAAGACTGGAGGAAGGCAAGGAGTTGGCTAAGTGTTTGTCTAATTTTGCCTTGAACAATGTGAGATGATTGGTAGAGTGTAGGAGATTCTTGTGAGCAAGAATGCATTGTATTGTTTCATGATTCCTTCACTTTATACAATATATGATAGACGGGTTTTGAGTAGTTTCTTTCCCCAGAAATATCTTGTGTTGTGCGATTGATTTACTTTTTCTCTTACTTGCATGTGATTGAGTGATCATGTTTTATATTCCGCAAATATTGTAGAACGATTCAGTATCTTGTTTTAGTACATCACAAGATCAGATTGAATCCATTGGTATAATTTCTACATGGTATCAGAGTGCCAGGAATCACAATATAAGAGAAGAAATTGAGATTGTCTTGAACATGTTCAAATTTGCGATTCATTTTTGGACCTAGATGTTGACCATGATGTCTTTCCTTTGGATTGAGACTCGAATATGCACTCGAGAATTCGAACTATATTTAATGGAAGAGGACGAGGATGGAGGCGGTATTGGAGGATAACAGGCTAAAGGTTCATTTACACGATTTTCACAGCCCCCCCCCCCCCCCCCCCCCCCCCCCCCCCCGCCCACCCCTAGGCATATGTTGTGTAGCATGAAGCATGGAGGAAGAATGTTGCAAAGGCGAGGAGGATCTTATTAGAGGGAGTTCAAGATCATATTTCTTCAAGTATCCATGGTAATGCAAATCCATATGCTATGTGGAAGGCCTTGATAGATCTGTTTCAAAGAAAAAGTGACCACAGGAAATTGGCACTCAAGGACAAGCTCAAGAAAATCAAAATGGAGAAGGGTGACACAATCCATAAATACTTGACCAAGTTCACTCAATGTCGATATGAGCTTGGAAGCATTGGGATTGCTGTGGCTGATGATGACTTGGTGAGCCTAGCACTTCTAGGCATCCCTAAGAGCTAGCATAGTTACCAAGACTCTGTGAATGGGAGGGAGAAGTTACCAAAGTGGGAGAGACTATGGTCGGATTTGGTACAAGAAGATTTTCAACAGAATACCAGGGATGGATCGTCATCCAATACTAATGGTGAGAAAAAAATTTCCTTAGATGGAAAGGTGAAGAAGGGGAAAGGGAAGAAGTTCCATTCCAAATTTGTGACCAGTAAAGAAGGAAAGAAACAAGACATGTCAAAGGTGAGATGTTTCAATTTTCATGATCATGGACACTATGCCACAAATTGTCCACAAAATAAGAATAACAACAAGAAGGCTCTGGGAGCTACATCGAGTGAATATTTGGCCTCACAGTTTGATTTGGACTTCTCTCTCATCGCATGCATGGTGTCAACTATGATGGGATCTATGTGGTACTTGGATAGTGGAGAATATTTCCACATGACTGGCAACAAAGAACTATTTAGTAGCTTGGAGTAGAAGGATCTTCAAATGCACATCTATATGGGTGATGGAAACAGGTATAGTGCTACCCATATTGGTACAGTTACTTTCCAGAGAGAGTTAGGTAAAAATTTTCATATTGAAATATTTCATGCATGTACCAGGTTTGAAAATGAATTTAGTTTCATTTGTTATGTTGGAGGATCTTGGATATGATGTGGTTTTCAGTGAAGGAAAGGTATTCCTTCATCACAAAGCCACAGGATAGGTAAAGCAGATTGGGGTTCATGTGAAGAACCTCTATAAACACTATGTAGATGGTTGTGCAGCATTGAGCAGTAAATCAGATGAGGTTGTTGTTAGTCACCTATAATTTTTTGACAAAGCAAACAGGTGGCTAAATGGTTTCTAAGTCTTCAAAAGGAACATTTTCATTGAAAACATATCACTCTTGAAGCCTTCATGTATTTTTCCCATTGAAGAAGCCCTCACTGCTATTTCCATTGAAAAATCGTTGTTCTATTATGAATAAAATGCTCAAAAAAGGCCTCCATCTGCCCTTTTTATCCCCAAAAAACCCCCATTTTTCATCACTCTTCCCCTTTTCAAATTCCATAAAATTCCCTCCAAATCCCTCCATTTCATCCTAAAACCCTTTTGGAACCTTATTTCTCCCTTCATTTGAGTTAAAAATGCCTTTATCCCCTTACTGGAATCGCTCATATGGCCTAAAAAGCACTAAATTTGGCCTAGAAACACCCAAGTTGCACTATATCAGTCTTTAGCCCCTGAGGGCTTATATTCTGTAGCCCTGTTCTTCATATGACCCCCAGCCCGCAACCAGGCGCTAAGAAGACCAAAAATCCCCTAAAAAACGAGAAAATTCCTTTAAAAAGCCTAGAAACATTTCTCCGCTCATTTCAGAATGTTAAGCCCCTGAGGGCTTGCTCTCCGTAGCCCCCTTCCATGGAACCAAAACTCTACATCAAGTGCTTAAAAAACCCAAATAATCTCATCAGAATACCTTTTCCCTTTGGTTTCATTATCCCCCGATGGTTATAATTTGAAATAATAAGAACCGTTGATCTCCGAGATCTACGGTCCTCGAGCGCCCTTCTATTACATACCCCCGCCTATTTCATTCTACATTCTCTGCCACCCTCGGATCTCCATCATCCATTGAAACAAATCCAACAGTTGTGGTTAAACCTGACAAGCCCGATGGTCCAACATATAACTGCGCCCCATCTTCTAATCCGAGTTGGCCATTCACATGATATGACAATCCATAATGAGTTCGACGACCCACCTCCCCACCAGTGCATCTCTCCTCATCGAATCTTCTCCGCACCGTCCGATCAAGATCACTAGATCTGACGGCTGAGAATGAGTTTCGTGAAAAATAAGTGTTCGAGGTTTAACATTCAAAAGTTGTGTGATATCGGTGGTTTTGCTTTTCCATGTGGCGAGAAATGTATGGAATCGCGCAGATTTTGGTAAAACCATTTCGACTCCGCGCAAAAACCACCATGGTTTTCCGCTACCACCCTCCTCCTCTGTGTATTTCCTCACGTGATCTCCGCCATCCGTGATCTAATCAGATGGCCATGATATGACCTCATCCCATTCATTGATTTTTCCACTTATTCTCCCAACGACCCGATCGCACAATATCAACCATCGATTGCCCCCATTAAATCTAATCCGATGGCCTAGAAAGCCCGACGCCCTTGAGCCTCCACCAAGCTTATTTTTCACCTATCCACCATGTATTTCATTATTTTTTGCCTGTATCCACCTGTTTCCTTCGTCGCGCCACCATCTCTACAAACCTCCATGACATTCCCCTCCACTCCTAGGGATTTTTATAACAAAGTTTGTCGATTTTGCAGGGTTTGCAGATGGTAGATTCACTCTGTCTCACTGTCTCAGACAGTGAAATTCAAAGCGCAGAGAAGTTATTTTCCAAAGCCAGAGACTGCAGGGAAGGCATATAGGAAGGTGTTAAAGCACGTTTTATATCAAAGGGATCAATTCCAAACCCTGGTTAAAACCCTATTGCACCATTGAACCTGCACAAACACCAGAAACAGTCAAAGGAAGCAGCAAAGTGTATCAGTAACAAATTAAAGGATTAAAAGCATGATTATGGAAGATTAAGAACGTGATCGAGTGTTTAAAAGAGTAAAAGACACAGTGAAGACCGAAAAAGAAGACCAAGGCCTAATCAAGCCTAAAGCACAGACTTGAAAGTGAATTAAAGTTTTTTATGAAAAGGAAAAGACATTTGTCAATCCGAGAAATCCTCCACCGCCACAGCAGAGGCCAATTTAACCCTCTCCAGCACCAAGAGCCAACTTTCTCCAGTCACCAAAAGACACCTACAGCCTCAGAGAAAACAAAGAAGGCCTAATTACTGCGATAATAAGAGATATTTGCATAAAGACAGCTGAAAAATTAATACAAATCAAGAGAACTTATTTCTAATTGTCAGCCAAGTTATTTTAAAGATAAAAACAGCCCTGAAGTCAATTATTTCGACCATTTAAGCCTTGAAAAGCATGAACATAGTTATGAAAAAGAGTTACAATTGAATGTATTCCTACCTTGTGCCTTGCCTGGTTTTCAAATGCCAGGAATTGCATTAATGA
This sequence comes from Pinus albicaulis, assembly GCA_034641835.2. Classification (NCBI taxonomy): domain Eukaryota; kingdom Viridiplantae; phylum Streptophyta; class Pinopsida; order Pinales; family Pinaceae; genus Pinus; species Pinus albicaulis. The sequence goes on from CM076578.1 coordinate 2,001,217,439, forward strand.
TGGAATTAATGACACTTGACCCTTAGAAATCCTCCTACTTCTAGATTTTCTTATAAATTCTCCTTGAAGACCACATTGTAATGGTTGGTCTTTGGATATCTAATTGCATGTAATATTTTTCTGAAGCTACTAAAGTTATGTCTGCAATTGAAGATACATAAGCTGAAATGATAAGTTTGAAGTTGTAGAGACCCATCGGGCTTGCTGATTGTAACTGGTTTGAACATCGAATACAAGATGTTGATTTATGGGATCCTTATTTATGTCAATGGTGATGTGTTTCTCATTTTCAATTGTTATTTCTCTTTATATTTCCATTATGTCCACTTTCTTTGATAAAGAACAGCAAATATAGAGCTAGGATTTACTCTTAACAGTACCCTACTCTTACTGATAAGCTTTGTCTCTATGTTTTCTTCCTTTGAAAGTTTTCCTTAAGAGTACATTGAAGTAGGTTGGTTTCAAAGCACTTGCCTGATCTTAGATTTCTCTTTGTGATTATCATCTGTGTTTCCTTATAGAATATGCTGAAAGCAGGATAGGTTAGAAGTCCTTACCTGATCTTAAGTTGTTCTAACTTCTTTTTTAAATGTTTTCTAACTGAAAGTACTTCAATGTAGGCTAGTTTCAAAGCACTTACCTGATCTAGGATTACTTTTATGTTTTCTTTTAAGTGTATGCCAAAGCAAGATAGTTTCAAAGAACTTACTTGATCTCAGGCTACTCTTTGTTCTTCATTTGTTTTTTTTCTCTACTTCCTATTTATTTCATTGCATAAATCCAACTTTAGAGATCCTTTGACATAGATGACTTGCCCCATGGATTACTCTTGAACCTTGATGTCCAATTAAATCCTCTTATGACTCCATAGCCCATTGGGTTAAATCTTCTTTTTCCAATCTTATCAACTAAATCATACCTTCACTTGCATTCACCTTCACCCTTTATTTGAACTTCCTTCACCTACCATGTCCTTTCCCAACCAAAAACAAACAAAAACAAAAACACACACTCTTCATAACTAGCCTAATATCACATTACAAGCCTTTAAAATTACATCTTTAAACACACTTATAGAGAGATCCCTCTCTGGATTCAGGAGGGCTAGATCCTAGAATCCCAAAGCGGTTCATATGTTACCTCTGTAGTTTGTATTGCCAAACTTGCAAATTACGGAGATCTAACATTCTGGCGACTCCACTAGGGAACTTCTGAGTAAAATTCACCCTAGATACCTTCAAGATCTCAGGAAGACCCCTTGATTCAAAAATCATTTAATTTTGGTAGTTAAATCACTATGGTGGACAGTAAATCTCCTTGAAAACATTCTAAAAGCCTCCACCTGGCGACTCCACAGTCCTTGAATGACCAAAAGACTCCACTGGTGATCAGTAAGCCTACTGATTATCTTTTTTTTCACAAGACTCCACTAGGAGACCAGTTTCCATTGCAACATCATCCATTTTAAAGGAAACACATAGGATTAAGCTTCTTTGTTTGAATATTGTCTGCCTCTTAGAGACTGTTATATCTGGCTAACCTTCTTCATTAAGATTGTCATAGATACTGGCTTCAAGAACAATCCATACCAGGGCTTATCCTAATCCTAACCCCCCTGCAATAGTGGACAACCCTGAGAATATTCTTAGAAAGCATTTTTCATCTAGGGACCCAACTATTGTTAGACACATTCATAGAGCTAATTCAGCACCTGAGAACCTTACAGCTCTATCAGAAAATCAGTTTGATTTAGACTTACCAAGAAATTCACCAAGAACTAAGTCATTTAGTAGTTTAGATTAGACAAAATTTGAGCCTTCAAACACACCCCCTCATAGTGCTTAGCATATTGGTGACAGAGGAACCCCTCCATCCACACCTCCTAATATACATTTCATCCAAAACTTGGAACTCTCTCACCCCAGATCTTCTCAACAGTTTGTGGTTGGTCCTAGCTTTTCTGTCACTCATATACCTAGTGCTCAAGCCCATCCTTTACCTCCACAAAACATCATCATGGCAGCATGGTATGCTCCCTTGGTGTTACCACAACCTTTAGCTCCTTTACCCAATGAATATTAGTCCAAAATTCCTCATTTCACTAGGAAAGAATCCACTACAGCTCAACACCATGTAGATAGGATGGAAGATGCCTTTGATTACATGGAAATAGAGGATGAAACAATTAAGATGAGGATATTTTCCTAGAGTTTAGGAGAAGAAGTGAAGAAGTGGTTTAAAATTTTACCTCCTAATAAAATCAATGATCTTCCCTCACTACTCTAAACTTTTTTAAAAAAATGGGAAGTCAGAATTAACCCTCTCCAAATCCTAGCAGAATATAAGAATCTTAAAAGAAATCCAGGATAGAGTGTCCAAGACTACTCTACTATATTTAACAGTGTCTATAATGCTCTTCCACCACACATGAAACCTCCCCGAGGAATGGCTTTAGTGAAGTACCCTGAAGGCTTTGATGCTGATATGGCCTACTAGCTTAGGGAGAGAGATTATAACACATTGGAAGACATGCAGAAGGGAGCAGTGAGTGTTGAGGCAAAATTTATAGAGAAGAGAGCAAGGATGAGAGCTGAGAAAAAGGTAACCTATAAAGATGACTACGTAGCTTCTTCATCTGATCCCAAATATGATAGTCTAGCCAAAAACATGGAAAGGCTAGAAAAAATGATGGAGAAAATGATAGTCCAAGTCAGTAACCAGAACAGAAACCAAAATCAAAACCAGAACCAGAACTTTAGGAGAAACAACCCCCCAAATAGACAAAGAGACTTTGATCAAAAGGTCATCCCCCCATTCCATGAGAATTTCCTTGATGAGGATGAAGGGACAATAGAAGAATCAGAGGGAACTACAATGAATATGGTGGAAGTGGATGAACAAGATAACACCTTTTCTTCAGAAGAAAACCAGACCTCATTCTCACATTGGAATGAGGAAGGGTTGGAAATTGAGGACTATAGGTTAGGATTCAAAAATTCCATCATGCAGGTCCGAGAACAATATGACCTCAGAAGCAAAAATAACACAGATAATGCCAAACCTAAAGCTTATGAAATCACCATCAAGAAGAGACCTAAAAGGACTCCTAAAGGGACTGCTGAAAGCAGTAAATCAGCAGCTGGGAATTCTGGTAAAAACAAAGATAAGGACACCCAAACCAGTGACAAATCAAGTCAAGAATCTAGCAGCACTAGCATTGCAGCTAGTGCTCCTGATAAAATAGCTTCAAACATTGCACATACTGAAAAATAGCAAGTTGATCTTGCTAATAAAATGGTGCCCGAAAAGACAGAAATGAATCCCTCAAAGAGTCAGTCTCCTTTCAGTTTGGAGAGTGAGATAGCCAAAATTAAAATTTTTGTCCCTATCACTGAGTTGGCCACCCAAGATGTATATAAGATTCAAATTTTGAAAGCTTTAAACTTGGGAGAAAATAGTGACACTGTCAATTTAAATGATGATCAACCAGCTCTCTTGTTTGGCCCAAAGATTGAAGGGAAATTCCACGAAGGGGTAGTACCTCCTTTCTATGTCAGCCTCAATATTCATGATAAAATCTTACATAATGCTATGCATGAATCTGGAGCTTCACAAAACCTTATGCCCAAGGTAATAATGGAAATGATAGGCCTAGAGATAATCAGACCTTACAAGGATTTATATTCCTTTGACTCTAGAATAGTAAAGTGCCTTGGCCTAATCAAAGATCTTTGTGTGAATTTGACTCAAATCCCAGCCCAATGCATGGTCATGGATGTTGTGGTGGCTGATGTACCTCCCAAGTATGGCATGTTGTTGTCAAGATCATGGGGTGCTAAACTTCAAGGCACAATGCAAATGGATATGACTTATGCCACAATCCATGTCTTCAACCAGCTTAGAAGGCTATATAGGGAGGCACACATGAAATTCATGGTTAGTAGCCCAGAAAAACCTGAGAATTCCCCTCTTTACTCTGTCCATACAGATCTGGACTCTTTTATCCTGTACAATGATGAATTCATAAAAGAACCAGAGCTAGAAGAAATAAATTCAAACAACCAATTAGAGGCCCAAAATCTGGAAATAATGGCAGTTCTAGATACAAAGGAAAACAAGAGAGAAAACTTTGAACAGAGTGTTGAAATAAAAAACCAGAGTGAACAAGACCAAGACTACAAACAGTAGATAACCCATCACTCTGAACTCCATGAAATTTCTAAAAAACAAGTCACAACACAACATGGTGCAGACCTCAGAATGCATCATAATGATGAACATGACATTAGGGATGAAAATGATGTCAATCCTACAAATAGTCTCTTATGGTGCATGAAATTTGATGGGTCTTGCACTAAAAAGAATGCAGGGGCTGGGGTATGGTTGTGCAATACTGAAAAAAATCATAGTGAGAGCTATGCTTTCAAGCTAGACTTTAAGTGCACAAACAACATTATAGAGTATGAGGCTCTCATCCTAGGATTGCATCAATTGAAAAAACTAGGAGCCAAGAGAATAGTTGTCCAGGGGGACTCAGAATTAGTCATCAAACAGCTAAATGGAGAGTATACTGCAAAGCATCCGAGATTAAGGGCATACCGAAATAATGCCATGGACCTTCTGAAAACATTTGTAGAGTATGACCTTATGTTTGTTCCTAGGAATCAAAACATAATTGCAAATGGATTGGCCCGCACTTCTAGTTCATATCAGAAGACACGTAGTGACAAACAGATCATGATCCAAACAAAATACAAACTTGTAGTGCCGGATAATGAGAAATATTGGCAGGTCTTTGAGGGTGACAAGCAGATAGAATATTTCCTGCTCTGCAGGAATGAATTTGAACTACCTGATTCAAATTCCAAATCTGATGAAAACTGTTTACATGAAGAACCTCCTGATGAAGAAAAACCATTCCCCAATGCAGAAATAAACATGTTAACCAGAAAATTCGAAAAACAAACTGAATAATACATGAAAATAGATAGGGAAGCCATTGAGGTGCTGCAGTCCAAAGACAAAAACATACCCAGAGGATTAGCACCCTTATGAGACCTTTTCGATTTTAATTATGTGGCAAAGAAACCCACTATAGAACCCACTGAATCAGATGTTGAAGAGTGCAACATAGGAAGCAAGGCTAAGCCTAAAATGATTAAACTATCCAAGACCTTGCCTACCCATATCAAGAAAAAATACATTGATCTATTCAAAGAGTTTATTGATGTGTTTGCTTGGAGTCATGAGGACCTAAAATCTTATGACACAGAGATTATCCAGCATAAAATCCCCTTGAAAGAAAACTAGAAACCCTTTAGGCAAAAACTGTGCAGAATTAACCCAGTAAAACCGCCTCTAGTGGAAAAGGAAATCAAGAAAATGTATGAGGCAAGAATCATAGTTCCTGTGAGGTTTTCTGATTGCTTATCCAACCTTGTAGCTGTGAGGAAAAAGACAGGAGAAATCAGATTGTGCATTTATTTCAGAAATTTAAACATAGCTTCTTTAAAAGACAACTATCCCTTACGCAAAATGGAACACATCCTACAAAGGGTAGTTGGCTCAAAAAGGATTTCCCTATTAGATGGATTTTTAGGGTACAACCAAGTCTTAGTACTCCCACAACATCAGCTTAAGGCAGCCTTCACAACTCCTTGGGGCAATTTCATGTATGTGAAAATGTCTTTTGGACTAATGAATGCTGGAGCCACTTTTCAAAGAGCTATGGACATTGCATTTGCAGAGGAAATAGGGCAATTCATTATAATTTATCTTGATGACATAACAATTTATTCCAAATCTGATGAAGAGCACCTTAAACTTCGAAGGAAAGTCTTTGAAAATTGCAGAAGGTTTGGGCTATCTTTAAACCCCAAGAAGACAATATTTGGCCTACAAGAAGGTAAACTTCTTGGCCATATTATATCAGAAAAGGGGATTAGGATAGATCCAAAAAGAGTTGAGGGAATACTACAGATTAGCCACCCAAGGAACATAAAGGAATTGCAGTCCTTCGTTGGGAAAATTAACTTCTTAAGGAGATTTATTCCCAACTTAGCAGAGCTCCTTAGAAACATGACTAATATGCTTAAGAAAGAAGTGGGAGTTAAGTGGACTATAGAAGCCAAAAATTCCTTTGAATTGGTGAAACATGCACTCACCCAAGAACCAATTCTAATTAGCCCAAATTTCACCAAAGATTTCCTCATTTTTTCCTTTGCATTAGAGCATATTGTGGTTGTTGTCCTATTGCAGAAAAATTCAGAGGGAAATGAGTAGCCAATAGCATTCTTTAGAAAAGCACTAAGAGATGCACCCTTGAAATACAACATTATGGAAAAACAAGCCTATGCCTTGGTAAAGGCCTTAAAATACTTCAGGGTGTATATTCTGCATTCTCACATCATTGCTTATGTGCCTACAATAGTGGTAAAAGATATCCTGTCACAAGACCCAGATGGAAAAAAAGGTAAGTGGATTGCAGTAATTCTAGAGTATGATTTGGAAATCAAACCCACAAAACTCATTAAAGGTCAGGGCTTAGCTCAATTAATGGTCGAATCTAACCTACAAGCCCTTGACATTAACATGGTAGATGCCTTGGATGAGCATGAAGGATTTCCTGCTCCCACTGTTGAAGAGCAGTTCCAAAACTCACCTTGGTATGCTGACATCTTGTATGTGCTTACAAATCTGAATTCTCCTCCTAATTTATCAAAGACTAAGGCAAGGTTTTTAAATTTGAAAGCTAGGAATTATTTCATTTTAAATGAATTTTTATATTGGAAGAATGCTAATGGTTTATTGCTTAAATTTTTTCCTGAAGTTGATGCAGAGAGGATCAAGCATGAATTCCATGAAGGAGAGTGTGGAGGTCATATCTACTGGAAACCACAGCCAATAATATCCTTAGAATTGGCTATTACTGGCCCACCCTTTTCCAATATGTCCATAAAATGATAGTTGCCTGTCACAAGTGCCAAATTTTTGAAGGCAAAATAAATCTTCTTCCCTTACCATTACAATCAATCACTGTTGAAGCTCCTTTTCAATAGTGGGGTCTAGATTTCATAGGAGAAATCCATCCTTCTTCATCTACCCAACACAAATGGATTCTTACAGCCACAGACTACTTCACAAAATGGATAGAGGCCATCCCTGCTAGGAATGCCACAAATTCATTTATTATAAACTTCCTTGAAGACCATATCCTATCTATATTTGGCTGCCCTAGGAAGATTATTAATGACAATGCTGCTGCTTTTGGTTCCAAAAAGATGATTGATTTTTGTCACAGGTATCAGATTGTTCTTGGTCATTCTACTACTTATTACCCTCAGGGTAATGGGCTTGCAGAATCATCAAATAAAAGTTTGGTGACCATCATCAAGAAGCTACTTGAAGAGAATAAGAAATCATGGCATGATAAGTTGGTGCATGCTTTGTGGGCAGACAGATTGACCACAAATAAATCCATTGGAATGCCCCCTTACCAGCTTGTCTATGGAGCAGATGCAATGTTCCCTACTAGCCTAGGAGTACCAGTGATTAAATTGGTCGAAGAGATACAGTCAGAAGAGGATAGCATGATAAGAAGGATCAATCAAACAATACATCTTCAGCAGACAAGGGAAGAAGTCTACAATAGAGCTCAAAAGGTACAAGAGAACATCAAAAGGTTGTTTGAAAAAAGAAAAAAAGCTTGTGACTTCAAAATTGGAGACAAGGTACTCAAGTGGGACTCTAGAAGAGAAGATAAGGGTAAGCATGGCAAATTTGACAATTTGTGGCAAGGTCCTTACATTATTCAGTCCACCATTAGTCCAAATGTGTTTTTCCTGCAAGAGTTAGATGGTACAGATTTGTTTGGAGGTCTTGTCAATGGGAGGATGCTCAAACATTATTACTACTAAATTCAGAGTTTAAATTTTTTATTTCCATTGTAAATACCATTGCTTTTTTAAATTTCACAAAAAATAAAAAATACAAAAAAAGAGAAAAGAATGGATCAAATCAGCCCAAAACTTGAACCTCTGAAGTTTCAAAGAATGGCTCAAATCAGCCCAAAACCTAAGCCAAAGAAAGGAGAAAATCTAGTTCTAATACGCTCAAAACCTGAACCAGCAAAGAAAGAAAAAGAATCAGCTCTAACAAGCCCAAAACCAGAGCTGAAAATAAAAAGAAAAAGTGACTCTAACAAGCTCAAAACCTGAGTCACAAAAGAAAGAAGAATGCTTCAAAAGTTTCATAAATTCCAGCCTTCACATTTTGGTTTCAATTTTCTGCAAATATCATTTCATGGGCAATTGTTTTTATGCCATGGACCCACAGCAAACCAGACAGTCTAATCCTGGTTTGAATGTTTTTAAATTTTTGTTTTAGAATGTAGAGAAGAAATCTGCTAGACAGTTTAATCCTAGCAGATATTAGTGTAGGTAGAGAAACTATGAGGCCAACTGTCTAATCTAGTCTCATGAAGGAATAAGGGTATAATTAGATTAGTTTTTTTTGCTTTCAATTAAAAAAAATGATGATGTAAAAGGTCTGCAACCCCAAATGCACCTTGAAGAAAAAAATGTTAGGACAGTAGGAAGGGTAGGTAGATTGTTTGGGAAACTTTTGCTGCTGATATGATATTTTCATGATTTTTAGTAGCTGATCAAAGAAGAAAAGGATGTTTAAAGATCAGGCATCTGGCCTACTTCCAAAGAATTAAATCTGCAGTTCTTGACATCTTCAGGAAGATGCCATCCCCATGTGGAGCCACTATTAGCCACCTATAATTTTTTGACAAAGAAAACAGGTGGCTAAATGGTTTCTAAGTCTTCAAGGGGAACATTTTCATTGAAAACATATCCTTCTTTAAGCCTTCATGTCTTTTTCCCGTTGAAGAAGCCCTCATTTCTATTTCCATTGAAAAATCGTTGTTCTGCTATGAAGAAAATGCTCAAAAAAGGCCTCCATCTTCCCTTTTTTATCCCCACAAAACCTCCATTTTTTTATCACTCTTCCCCTTTTCAAATTCCACAAAATTCCCTCCAAATCCCTCCATTTCATCCTAAAACCCTGTTGGAACCTTATAGCTCCCTTCATGTGAGTTAAAAACGCCTTTATCCCCTTACCGGAATCCCTCATATGGCCTAAAAAGCACTAAATTTGGCTTAGAAACACTCAAGTTTCACTATATCATTCTTTAGCCCCTGAGGGCTTATATTCTGTAGCCCTGTTCTTCATATGACCCCTATCCCACAACCTGGCACTAAGAAGACCAAAAATCCCCTGAAAAAACCTGAAAATCCCTTTAAAAAGCCTATAAACATTTCTCTGCTCGTTTCATAATGTTAAGCCTCTGAGGGCTTGCTCTCCCTAGCCCCCTTCCATGGAACCAAAACTCTGCATCAGGCGCTTAACAAACCCAAAGAATCTCATCAGAATACCTTTTCCTTTTGGTTTCATCATCCCCCGATGGTTATAATTTGAAAGAATAAGAACCATCGATCTCTGAGATCTAAGGTCCTCGGGTGCCCTTCTATTACATACCCCCGCCTATTTCATTCTACATTCTCCACCACCCTTGGATCTCCATCATCCATTGAAACAGTTCCAATGGCTGTAGTTAAACTCAACAAGCCCAATGGTTGAACATATAACTGCCTCCATCTTCTAATCCAAGTCATCCATTCACATGATCTGACGGTCCATAATGAGTCCAACGGCCCACCTCCCCGCCAATGCATCTCTCCTCATCGGATCTTCTCCACACCGTCCGATCAAGATCACCAGATCTGATGGCTGAGAATGATTTTCGTGAAAAATAAGTTTCTGATGGTTAACATTCAAAATTTGTGCGATATCAGTGGTTTTGCTTTTCCATGTGGCACGCAATGTATGGAATCGCGCAGATTTTGGTAAAACCATTTTCCACTTTCGACCCCGCGCGAAAATTGCCATGGTTTTCCGCTACCACCCTCCTCCTCCGTGTATTTCCTCACATGATATCTGTCATCCGTGATCTAATTGGATGGCCATGATATGACCTCATCCCATTCATTTATTTTTCCACCTATTCTCCCAACGACCCGATCACACAATATCAGCCATTGATTGCCCCCATTAGATCTAATCCAACGGCCTAGAAAGCCCGACACCCCTGAACCTCCACCAAGATCATTTTTCACCTGTCCGCCATGTCTTTCATCATTTTTCACATTTATTCACCTATTTCCTTCATCGTTCCACCGTCTCTACAAACCTCCACGACATTCCCCTCCACTCCTAGGGATTTTTATAACAAATTTTGTCCGTTTTGCAGGGTTCGTAGACGGTAGATTCACTCTGTCTCACTATCTCAGATAGTGAAATTCAGAGTGCAGAGAAGCTATTTTCCAGAGCTAGAGACTGTAGGGAAGGCATCTAGGAAGGTGTTAAAGCATGTTTTATATCAAAGGGGTCGATGTCAAACCCTGGTTAAAACCCTATTGCACCATTGAACCTGCACAGACACCAGAAACAGTCAAAGGAAGCGACAAAGTGTATCAGTAACAAATTAAAGGATTAAAAGCATGATTATGGAAGATTAAGAACGTGATCCAGTGTTTAAAAGAGTTAAAGACACAGTGAAGACCGGAAAATAATACCAAGGCCTAATGAGGCCTAAAGCACAGACTTGAAAGTGAATTAAAGTGTTTTATGAAAAGGCAAAGACATATGTCAATCCGAGAAAGCCTTGACCGCCACAGCAGAGGCCAATTGAACCCTCTCCAGCACCAAGAGCCAACTTACTCCAGTCACCAAAAGACACATGCAGCCTCACAGAAAAAAAATAAGGCCTAATTACTGCGAGAATAAGATATATTTGCATAAAGACAGTTGAACAATTAATACAAATCAAGAGAAATTATTTCTAATTGTCAGCCAAGATATTTTAAAGATAAAAACAGCCTTGAAGTCAATTATTTTGACCATTTAAGCCTCAAAATGCATGAACAGATTTATGAAACAGAGTTACAGTTGAATGCATTCCTTCCTTGTTCCTTTCCTGGTTTTCAAAGGCCGGGAATTGCATTAATGATGGAATTAATAATACTTGACCCTTAGAAATCCTCCTACTTCAAGATTTTCTTATAAATTCTCATGAAGACCACATTGTAATGGTTTGTCTCTAGATATCTGATTGCATGTAATATTTTTCTGAAGCTACTAAAGTTTTGTCTGCAATTGAAGATACATAAGCTGAAATGATAAGTTTGAAGTTGTAGAGACCCACCGGGCTTGCTGATTGTAACTGGTTTGAACATCGAATACAAGCTGCTAATTTATGGGATCCTAATTTATGTCAATGGTGATGTGTTTCTCATTTTCAATTGTTATTTCTCTTTATATTTCCATTCTGTCCACTTTCTCTAATAAAGAACAACAAATATAGAGCTAGGATTTACTCTTAACAGTACCCTACTCTTACCGATAAGCTCTATCTCTATGTTTTCTTCCTTTGAAAGTTTTCCTTAAGAGTAAATTAAAGCAGGTTGGTTTCAAAGCACTTGCCTAATCTTAGATTTCTCTTTGTGATTATCATCTGTGTTTCCTTATAGAATATGCTGAAATCAGGATAGGTTAGAAGTCCTTACCTGATCTTAAGTTGTTCTAACTTCTTTTTTAAATGTTTTCTAACTGAAAGTACTTCAGTGCAGGCTAGTTTCAAAGCACTTACCTGATCTAGGATTAATTTTATGTTTTCTGTTAAGTGTATTCCAAATCAAGATAGTTTCAAAGCACTTACTTGATCTCAGGCTACTCTTTGTTCTTCATTTATTTGTTTTCTCTACTTCCTATTTATTTCATTGCATAAATCCAACTTTAGAGATCCTTTGACATAGATGACTTGCCCCATGGATTACTCTTAAACCTTGCTGTCTAATTAAATCCTCTTATGACTCCATAGCCCAATGGGTTAAAGTTTCTTTTTCCCATCTTATAAGCTAAATCATCCCTTCACTTGCATGCACCTTCACCCTTTATTCAAACTTCCTTCACCTAGCATGTCCTTGCCCAACCAAAAACAAACAAAAACAAAAACACACACTCTTCATAACTAGCCTAATATCACATTACAAGCCTTTAAGATCACATCTTTAAACACACTTATAGAGAGATACCTCTGGATTCAAGAGGGCTAGATCCTAGAATCCCAAAGCGGTTCATATGTTACCTCTGCAGTTTGTATTGCCAAACTTGCAAATTACAGAGACCTAACAGTTGTGATTCAGGATATCGGTGATTTAAGGCACAGGAGGTTGGGTCATCTACACCACAGTGATTTGAGGATCATGCAGCATATTTCTACAGGGCTTCCAAAGGGTACACTTGCGTAGAGATACACATACAAGGGTTGTAATATGGGGAAGTATACAAAGGACACCTTTCATGAGAAGGAGAACCGATCAGTGGAAATCCTTGAGAGAGTTCACTCAAACATGTGTGGACCATTCTCAACAGCTTCAACAGCAAAGCATAGGTATTATGTGATTTTTTTTTAATATTTTTCTAGAAAGTGTTGGATTTTCTTCATGCAGAAGAAAGCTCAGACGTTCTCCAAGTTTTTTGAGTTCAAAGCACTGGTAGAGAAATATACAGGGAAGAAGGTGAAGGCTCTAAGGAGCAAAAATGGTGGTGAGTATATCTCTAATTAATTCAAGAACTTATGTGCCAAAGAAAGAATTTAGAGAGAATTGATTGCACCTCATAACCCACAATAGAATGGGGTTGCAGAAAGAAAGAATAAAGCAATTATGGGAGCATCACGAGCTATGTTAAATGATCAGGTCCTACCGTTGCATCTTTGGGTAGAGGCAAGCAACACAATGGTATTTTTGTAGAACCCTCGTCCTCATTGGATACTTGGCATGAGTACACCATAGGAGGCTTTTTCAGGTAAGAAACTGGATGTTTCATATTTTGAAATTTTTGGCTTGACTGTTTATTGCCATGTGACCAAATATGTCAGGAAAAATCTAGAACCAACAATAGAGGTTGGGATATTTTTGGGGTACACAGACACTCCCCACAACTATCGGGTGTATTTTTAAGCACATGTGATGATAGTTGTCAAAAGAGATGTGAAATTTGATGAGGATAAAGCCATGTGCTTTTCCCTGGAGAGGGAGCTTGACTTGCATGTAGAAGAGGAACTCTTAGTTCCAAAGTATGAACCTCAGGATGTGGAGCAGCCACAAGAAGAGGAAAAAAGAGTGGTAGAAACCACTCATGAAGAGCCATCCACCATAAGTGGAAGGAATCACACCAAAGAGACTGACAGATTGATGCTAGATGCTATAGAGAATGTGCATGCACCTACATCACAGTGCAGGAAGAGAAGGTCCCTAGACAGGTATACTAGATACATGGCTCTTATGAGAAAATGTATTATGACAAAACCATCCGATTTTGAGGAAATAGTGTAGCATCCGGTATGGGTTGATGCCACGGTTGAGGATCATGAATCCATTATTAGAAACAGTGCATAGGAAGTGGTCCCAAGACCATTGGGGAAGTCATTGGTTGGATCCAGGTGCATCTATAAGGTGAAGAAAGTAGCAGATGGGAGTGTGGAGAAATACAAGGCTAGATTTGTGGCAAGAGGATTCTCACAGGTAGATGGGATTGAATATGAGGATACTTTTGCACCAGTTGCAAGGTACTCATCGATTAGATCCATCCTTGCACTCTGAGTGAAGATGGGATGGCAGATACATTATATGGATGTTAATACAGCCTTTCTCAATGTATTTATTGAGGAAGAAGTGTACATTGAGCATACAGAAGGTTTTGAGACTTAGATAGGGAGTCACATGTTTGCAGACTCAAGAGAGCATTGTATGGGCTGAGGCAAGCACCTCATGCTTGGTACACCAGGATCGATAGACATTTCACCAAGTTGGGCTTCACAAAGAGTGAAGTAGATGTGAACCTATATCATATTGTGGTTGATGGTAAGATTTTGATTATTTTAATTTATGTAGATGATTTGATACTGACAGGTGATGGGCATCTCATAACTTATTGCAAAGAGGACCTTGCAAGAGAATTTGAGATGAAGGGCATGCGGCTCTTGATTTATTTCCTTGGTTTTGAAATATGGCAAAGAGATGAGGAGCTATTTGTATCTCAGGACAAGTATGCCAAAGAGGTTTTGAGGAAGTTCCACATGGAGAGAAACAAACCCATGGAGACTCCTCCTACAAGAAGCTAGAGGAAGGAGTATGCTACTTCAGGTGAGGTAGTGGATGCTACTATTTACAGGTAGCTTGTGGGTTCACTTATGTATTTGGTGAAGACACGACCAGACATATGTTATTCAGTTAACCAACTTAATCAAGCTATAGTTAATTCTACCAAGCTCTTTTGGAAGGAGGGGAATCATTCTTTGAGATATCTTGGGGGCACTATAGAGTATGGATTATGGTATAGATGGACAGAGAGAGTGAAGCTTCAAGGCTTCACCGATGCAGATTGGGCAGGCAGACCATCATACAGGAAGAGCACATAAGTATGGAAACAAATAACACATAAGCATGGAAACAAATAAATAAACACATAGATGGTGAGAGAAACACGTCACCAAATAAACCAACACATGAATCCGGTGAAGAATGTCCTTTTTATTACTGATCATCCCTTAAAATTAAAAAAGTACAATAGATTTTGAAATGAAAAAATCAACCCTCAATACTTTGAAAACTGAAGTATTTATACAAATATTTACAAAAAATACTTTCATAACTGATCATGATATATTTTAGGTAAATCTAAAAAAAATTATATCTCCTATTACAAAATAATAGGGAAAGTTGGAATTGTTCGAAAGGTGGCCCTAATTAGAAGGAAGTTTTTGTTGATCTGTCACTTTTGTCCTTCCTGCGTTGTTGTTTCTCTAACTAAAGATAGAGTTACACACTTAATCTAGTAACTCACACAGCTTATACCGTCTCTTTTCACTCGGAATTGACAATATAGTCACCCTCATGTAGACCTCATCTACTTCAGTGTACTTGTAAAAAGTAAGCCTGATGAAAAAGATGTGATTTACCTCATAATGTATGGTTAAATCATTCTCCAGTGCCTCCAGAAAATATTTTCCTATTATGTTTCCCTTTATACCTACAAACTTGGAGTTTTCCTTAGCCACATCTCTAAATTTCTTGGTGTAGTCCTCAAGGGTGATCAACTTGTCATTTATCACAAATAAAATTGGCAGAACCTTGTTGTTCATCACTTCAAACCTCCTGAAAAACTTGTTAACACCAATTTCCAACACCTGAAATTTTTCTTCCAACTGAAGGACGAGGTTCTTTTTGGTCAAAACCTTATTGACGTCAAGTATTGTTTATGTTCTATATTCAACCCTGATTTCCTCCAGATAATATTTATTCTTAGAATTCATAAATATAATAATATCAGTGGCTTCAGTGGGCTTATCACCCAATTTTCCTTTGATTTTCACAATTGCTTCTTTGGATTTCTGAATTAATTCATTGTGTTCAAAAATGATTTGCACTGAAGGCCAAATTTCAATCATTTAATTAAGGATGTTTGACCATATGTTCTCTTTTTCTTGGTCCAAGGTCTAGCCCATGCCTATATCTTTTCCTAATTGTTGTATCCTTTCCATAAATATTTAGGATCTTTTTGCCTCAGCCATGTGTGAAGCTTCACTTCTGATCTTCTTCTCCTGTAAGGAATTTACTTGTCCCTGCAACTTCCTGATTTCTTCAATTTGTATTGACATGTCCTCCATTTCTTTTGTAAATTCGCTTGCAGCATCTGTGGGTTGTGTTGGAGGTGTTATTGATGTAGAAGTACATAAAGTTGGTATAGTTGTAATGGGAACTGAATCCAAAGGAACCATGGCCAGTTGTGCATTTTTTTCCTTCTCCTTGATCAATTTATCGATACTTGATTTGTGTGTTCTGCTCCATGATCAACTTGAGCATGTCTTCCTTCTGGTTCTCTGATTCTCCAATTTCTTTTTCCTGTGGGTCTTAATTTGTTGGCATCTTTAGCTACTTTCTAAGTGCTTCAATATCAACATTTTTCTTCTTGATTAACTCTCCAGCTGCTTTGACATTCTCTGGATTATACCCCATCTTTATGACCAGATCTTCTAGTGACTTGATTCTAGCATCCTTTGCTAGAGATGAAATCCTTTCAATATTTAGTTGAGATTGAACATTTGTGAGACACACTGCAAATTTGAAGCATTCATAGAAGTGTTAGTCAAAGTAGAAAAAATCATCTCTCTTGTTTTCTTATGCATCTCCATCTAATCGATGGGATGAATTTCCTTTGTGTCAAATTCAAAGGAGGTCTTCTTGTAGTCATAGTTGTCTGTGGATGTGGAATCTTAAATTGTAAGAATTCCATTTTCATTCTTCCCTTCTCTGTATCAAAGGCTGATAGAAGCCTATTTTGAGCACTAGTATTTTGTTTCCAGAATTGAGTGTAGGTGTTTCCTTTAAGGATCTCATTCTTGAGATTTATCTCTTTGTATTTGTCAAAAATACTTTTCCCTTTATCTCCATGAATTAGCCCAGATGTTTGGGTTGGGTCCTGATGATCTTGTGACACTGATGATGTTGCTAGGGACCCTGTGAATTTTCTACCTGATTGTGTAGAAGAGAGATGTTATTTAATGAATATGGTATCTTTTTGTTGTGATTCTTCTTCCAAATCTACCTTAGGATTCCTTTTAGTTTTCTTTATATAGATTATCTTGAATTCCTTTACTAATCTTCCTGCAACTGAAGGGGATCCTTCCTCTCTTTGTCACTTCTTTGTCTTCTCTTGAGGATTAGGAGTCTGTAGACTAGATGTGGACATGAGTTTCTCCTCTGCTTCCTGTAAGGTTTTTTATAACCATTCCAACTAATTCATATACCTTTCAATCTCTGGTCTCTGTGTGTCTACATAAGGAGTGGTTTTCTGGTCCACCCTTACCTTGGAGATTAGGCCGAATGGGTCATAAGACCATGTGAAGCTCAAAGTGAGATTCATTTGTTTCAGGAGCTTGTCTACTTCTTCACTATTTGCCTTGCTTTTACAAATAAAGGGACCAACCAATGTCTTTATTCTTTACTGAGACTTATTCTTTGCTGTGACAAAATGAATTTCATATGAATTTATCATATTTCTTATGTACTCAAGACAAAATACTCTCATTGGGTGGCATTTTGGAAACTTATATGGTGGTAGATCACACCCATACACCCTAATCTATGTGTAGTTTTGGTAGAGGTACCAATCCCTTGTTTTGGCCTACTCTGTCAAGTGAAAGATCTTCTTAATTTCTTCACTAATTCTTGGATCTGCATTTCTAGTCAACAGGCTCATGACTAGATGAATGAATTGATATATGTATTATTTGAAGGTTTACTCATGAATCTTTTCTCACCAAAGAGGTCCAAAAATTCACTGACTATGGGTTCCCTTCTGCATCTAATTTCTGCAGTGAATATGGGAACCTGATTGGTTGATAGAAAATGAACATATATGAAAGAATGGAAGCACACTTGAATACCCTTTCAGTTGGTAACTTTAGGAGTTGTTCATGTATGATGTCAGCCAAAAATTGACTAAAATTAAAAGGAACTGAGAGCTTTTGATCTATAGAGAAAATTGACAAAAAACCAAGGAGGGGTTCATCTATCCACTTGTCCAAATAATAACCTGAAAGGCATGAAAGCACAAAAAAATATTTGTTTGGCCTGATCAAGGAACATGGAAGAAGCTATAAGCTGGATTCTTCTTGGGAAATTGGGCATTATCAGGCAGAAAAATATCAAAAATCTGTGTTCTTTTGGAGAAATCTAACTTCTGATACAATTATTTTAAGGCTTCTACAGAAAAAGGTGTATAGGCTTCAATAGGAGGGACCTGCATCATCTGATCATTTTTTTTGGAAGTGATGGTGAATAAAACTTCCCCACTTGGGGCTACAATGGCTCTCTGTTTTGGTAGGTAACATGCTTGATATTTCCTAATGTATTCAGGAAAATGATGGGTTTGAGGGAAGATGTAGAGGGGAAAATTCGACTCCCAAAGTCCAATTTCATATGTTTGATCAATGTATTTTTCCTCGATCCATCAGTAAAATTTGAAAATGTGTCTCAATAATATTGTAATCTTTATCTTCAAGTGGGACATGATCAATATCAACAAGGGGAGGAAGCATCGGGTTAATCATATCATTTTTGTTTTTCTTCTTAGGAGACATTCTGCTAATCAAAATGCAGGAAAAGGAATGCAATGGTGAAGAAATACCAGGAATTGTGTCTGTCAATTGAGTTTTTGTGGAAAAAATTGGATTTCCCTGTGCTTGATCAATTCCTTTATTGGCTATGAAGATTTATCATATTGGAAATATTTTGAAAAGGATGGTGGAGCGAGCAATCTACAACAAAAAGTATTTTTTTTCTAAGTTAAGCTACTTCTATTATATCATATGGAACAAAAAGTTACAGGTCTCTTCCTATGGATTTGAAAAGTCTAATCCAAAGGGAAGTTTCAAGAGTTTTGGAGCTCGATTTTGACTGCCTCTGATGGGGAAACCATTCCTTAAAAACCAGATAGTCACTGCTGCCCATAGCAGGAAACTAGCAGTTTTAGTTCTCAAAATTAAACACATATCCCATGGAAAACAATTCCTAAACATGAGCATGCCAATAAGAAAGAAAAAACCAAGCCTAAGGAGAACCTGCATTCTTGTTGCTAGAGGTTGGTACCTCTTCCATTGATCTGAAAATGAAACTATTTGTATCTGTTGTTCAAAGTATTCATTTCCATTTAATTAAGTGTGCAAAGTGTTTGTAATGTCTTGCAAGTAAAACAAGTGGTTTTGGTAACTGTTTATGAGTTTAAGTGTGAGGGAATGTTAATTAAATTTATTTTTTAACATCTTGAATCTGAAATACATAGCAGAATAACTTCACCATAAACACACAGCAACATGATGAGGCAGTTCACCCCTCCTGGGCTACATCTGTTGGGTCCAAGGCTCCCAATGGGCATGCCCTTGATATATTATGATGCTCAAATTTGTTTTACAGTGAGAAAGAAGCCTAAACAAGCTGAAAAAACTGTGGAAATGAATTCAAAAGACAGAAATAAGCTAAGTATGGCTTTTATTTCACCTCAAACAATGAAGTGTAGCCCAATGCAGCTCCATTTCCCTCAAGGCCATGATGGCTCTCCAAGCTTCCTTGAAACAAAAATGGCTTAAAAACACCTCTGTTGGCTCTACAATATATTCCAATAGCTTTAGAATGCTCAGAATACTCAAAATTGACTAAAATTTTGTCTAATTTGGTCAAATATGGTGAAAGTTATGATCCAAATTGTATTTTGCCTAGTGGCACTAGAAATGCTCCACTAAAATTGGCTAACTCCAGTTAGCTCCACAAAAAAGGCGGAATCTCCGCAAATGTTGGAACTACGCACTAAAAATGGCGGAGACATTAAATGTAACTATCAATTTGACTCGCGTTCACATGTTGATTTCCTAGACGGTTAGGTTAATTGTTGGATAAGGCTGAAGCCGCGCCCTTGGACATAGCCCTGAGGTCACTTGGTTGGGAGATAGCACCTGAGTGCTTAACCCATATTTCTTCCGGATGATTGGGCTTAGACCATGGTTCCACAGGATGGTCACAGCGTTATGTCTTTAGCCCTAGGGGCTTACCCTACTCTTCCCAACCTCCGTTCAACACCACCCATCGTCGACTCGACTGCTGACCTGTTTGCATGCAGGTCGGTTCAACCTCCGCCCAACTAACCCTTTCACATTCAGCTCTGCATGAGACCGCTATAGGATGAGCCATGAACATTCGCATCGGGTTGTGCTCGACTAATCCAAATGTGTTCAGCTCAAGTCGGTCTGCCCTCAATAAAAAATTTCAAACAGTTTTGAACCTTTGGCCTGTGGCCACATGGTAGCCTCTAGGTAGGCCACGTGGCACCCTCTGATAAGCCACCATAAAACCATAAAAAATGAAATTTTTTTGCCATAATTTTTTTTTCTGAAGATGACAAAATTTCTGAGTTCAAAGGTCATGTTTTAAAGGTTATTAGGCATTTTAAAACTTCAATGTCTTCCTCATACGACATTTGATTTGGGTGTCGTTCATGGTGCAAGAATCGCAGCAATGAGGCCTATCCAGTTATCCAGTTTGTAACCAATTCTGAGCAGTTCCAATTTTGAGCATTTTTTTCCTCTTAGACATGATCACCTGATCATCCATGATTCTGCACACGTAACCCCCGTCCTCCATCTCCTTGCTTAACATGTTACTAGAGGGTTGAGGACGTGGTGAAGCTGGAGTGTCTGGATTAGCCGAAAAGGCATCAAGCTTGGGTTGGTTCAAATTGCCTTAAGCGTCCTACCCGAGCTGCTACTATCGTTGCTGCCATCGGAGTCACTGGAGTCTTTGCTTCCACCAGAGGCACTTTTCACAGGAAGGGCTTTCATCTTACAGGGGATGAAAGCTGGCTCAGGAGGAATGGTGGATTTGCAAGGCCTTTTCTTGCTGCGAGAGAGGGATGGAAGTGAATCAGGGGCAGGAAGCTGCAGAGAAAGCTGAGCATTCAGATTGACAGGGGGGTGCTATTGAGCTCAATCCAACCAATCGAAGGGAGAGCGAAAAAGGAGGATGGGAAGGTTGGCCATGCCCCCCCTCTCGTCTGCATATCATTCTATGGCGCCGAGGAATAATTGGCCAGGGAGTCGAGTCACAGAACCAAATGGGAGCCGAAGAAGGCTTCGGGGGAGAGAAGCTACCAGAACGAGGGCGGGCCTTGAGCGAATGGGGATAATGCACCAGAGGCGGAGGGATGAGATGGACAGATGCACAGAGATCAGGTGGGAGGGCTGAAGTGAGGTGGAGAGGGCCGAGGTGACAGACTTAAAGGCCATGGCGAGCAGATTTAATACAATGCAGAGCTGGTACGTCGAGGTGAGGGTGGTAGAGGGTGAGTTAATGGCGCCCTCACGACAAAATTTATCACAACTCTGCTTCCCAAGACTAGTCACGTGGAGCTGCCATGTTTCTTCCCACATGGATGCCCCAAGGCTTCCTTTCTTACTGTTGAACACCCACATCTGGGGTCCAACAGGAAAAAGTATTGAAAATGGTGTGCAGGATGGGTTTTTATGGTAATGGTGCATTTCCGCTGGAGGGGTGGGGTCGTTGTCAAAATCAAATGGTTATCCTAGGAAATTATTCAATGGTGTAATGGTCTAGGCAAAGTTTTAGGATGTGAGTGAAGTGGAGCACGCAGGAAAAATGGTGGGAAATGACAGTGGTTTGGCGAATTTCATAGGGGGGTCAAGGCGGTAAGTGGTTTGTGAGGGGGGGGTGCGAAGTGACACAGTGATGACACGTGTGGTGAGTGTGGCTAGAAGAAAACAACTTTTTGGACCCCTCCCCCCCCCCCCCCCCCACTAGTAAAGGTAGGATGGCAAGGGGGGGTCAAAAAGGGTTGTCGACTGTTGATCTAGAAGATTGATAATCGAGTGGCTAGGTGGAGAGAAGGAGTTAACCGCATGCAACAAACTCTTTTTGCCACTTTCGAACATTATTTACATGGCAGAGAACTTAGGATAAAATACATAATGCATTCTAAATTAGGATAAAAGCATAATGAACTCAAACATTAGGCTAATAGCACATTTGTAATAATGTTTCTCAAACTTAGGATAAAGTGCACTAATGAGCCCTTCATGGAAAATTAACCACATGTTTACCCTTTTACTCTTTTTGTACTCAATTTTCTCCGAACCTAAGACTATTTTTGACCAATCAAAGGGTACATTTGAATGTGTAGACCCTTTTTTCCTTCCTTTTAAGGTAAAAACACCTACTGTAATCCTATCTATCATTTTTTGCATTGATATGGATTAAACAATTGAATCAACTTATTCATCTACCTAACTGATATTGGAAAAGATTATATAGTTTGGCTAACTTTATTCTCTAATATAATTGACAAAAATTGAAACTTGTTTGATCATGATTAAACTGTGTGATCTAAACAATGACTCATGGTTGTGGCATTTTGAAAAAGTTACACACAACATTCAATTAATTCTAGAAAATAAAACTATCTATCAAGTAGTGGCATTTAAATTTGCATCACTTTCAGTTCTATTTTTCTTTTTTCATTGGGTTCTTTCGTCTTTATTTTTATTATTTCTCTTTTTTTATTTTCTTTCTTTTCTTTTCTTTTGTTTTTCTTTATTCTATTTTTTCTTTTCAAATACCCTATTTTCATTCTTATTTATTTTTTTCTTTTTATTCATATTTTTTGTAAATAATTTGCAACATGCAATATTATTTACATTTTGATATAACAGAGAGAAAATATTCAATCATCTTGTGATCCTATAAATTATATGACCCTAACAATTTCAATGACCATATTGTCCCTGACTTTAGTTATTTCTTGGAGCTTCAATCAGATTGAGGCAGAGCTAGATATATTTTCTAAGGTCCCAAGTTCCCATTCCTCCATTGTTTTAGTGGAAGCATCCTACACTTTCTTAGCTAATATAATGGCTCCATCTACCATTTCTTTAGTTTCTTCACACTCCTAACACCACACATGGATCAAGGATGGATATTTCATCTTTTATCTTTTTTTCCAATTGTGATACTGAGCTTAGAGCATCCCATAACTCTTTTTTATAGTCAATTATATGATTGAGAGATTCACTTGCTTTATTACAGGATTCCAATTGGGTGTCGCTTTCACAAGATATTTTATTCAATTGTGTGAAGCAACCTTGGACCTATTCCAACCTTTCCATGAAAATATTTTTCATTCTCTAAAAATAATAGCATGTGCTTTCAATACCTAGAGTTCAATTTGAGTCTTCTAAGCCTTTTCAATCTTCTCATTGATATTTTTCTTTCATTTTGACTCTTCTAAGCCTATTAAATCTTCTCATTGATATTTTTCCTATGTTTTTCATTTAATTTCTTCAGCTAATTAAGGTGATCCTCCTTAAGTTATGCCATATGTTGTTCCAATTGAGTCTTACAAGATTTTGACATTGTTATCCGTTGTTTTTATAATTTTTCATGTTCCTTAGTTTCCAATTGATGCTTCTTCTCTTTTAGTTGTTCTTGTAGTGATGTTATTGTTTCAGTTAGTTGATCTACATCCTTTGAAAAACTTTGAGTTGTAGCCTTATTCTCCATGGACAGGGCTCCTACAATAGGGGTCTTTTCCACTCCAGTATTTTGAGTGCTTTAGCCAACAACACTCTAGATTATCCTTTTCTCTAGGCCTTCCTGTTGGTTTCCAGATATGAACAGAATTCAACTATTTTTCCACTTAAATTATCAACCCGAGGGCATTAGTTCTTTCAATACTAACGGTAAAGTATATGCAGATAAAAGCACATGGTCCTTTGCAGATCACAGGTTTAATTTATAACACACATACCACTGTAACAGAAATGAAATGAACTATAGAAATAAAAGACATCCACAACAATTAACACAACTGTAACATCAAATAAAGAATCACACCAAACACAACACTACAAAGAAAAGAAGGAATAACACAACACCTGATCACAAGAGTGGACCCAACTCTTTGATTAGGGCTACAGAAACTCAAGAATTACAGGAGAAACAACAAGTTTTTGTACATTCAATTAATGATAAAAATATTGATTACAAAGTCTATATGTCCCAGGGCTTCTTCCGATTCACAGCCCGTAGGCCTCTTTATACAATTTCCTGAAACCCCTGATTCCTCTCAATGACTCCATTGTTACAAAAATACATCTTGTTACAACGGCAACCGAGTTGCCTAGAAAGAAACCCTAAGAAGGCCTAAGATAGTGCTGATATACCCATGGTTTTCATGCTATAGTAGCAAATAAGGAAGATGCTAGAGATGATGGGTTGTGCCTTGAATCGCGACCATAACGCTCCTGTTGTAGCCAGATCTGAAGAAATATCGAAGTTAATATGTAGAAAGGTAAAACCTACATGACAAATACATCATTAATCAAATATCCCATAAAATATAGGAAGAAGGGTTTTAACTTATCCTTTTAAGATTAATAATGGCACAAAGAGATAGAAAGATAGGGTAAAATGGGAGAGGAAAGTATACAAATATGGTACCCAACATTTCCCCCCAACTGATCTATCTACATGTCCTCATGCAGCTCGTCATCTCCTTAGATCCAGATTGGACTGACTGTGATAGGCATGAAGCTGTGTGAGGTCATATGCTGCAGCCATTTCTGTTCCTAGTGGCTTATATCCTTCTTTCAAAACAATGTCCTTCCACCAGTCTGGTTCAACGTTATACGCAGGAGTATACTGCGCAGCTGGCAGCCGTAAAAGGAGAAATTGAAATCTTAATCCCATCCATCTAACCCCACAGGTATGAATGTGTGCCACGTAATACAGAATTCTCTCTAAGGCACGTGAAAAGTTAGGTGCCCCAAATGGTTCTCTTTCCCTGACGGCTGAGGAGAACAACATCCATCTTTTCTGACAATTGTCCAGTGATTCCTTGTGAAATTTCGTAATCTAGCTGACACACAGGTCAGCGCACCATTTCTAGGTTGCCAACGCGTGTTCCTTACGGCCCTCAATCTGCAGAGCTGTATAATTATTTTTATAAATGGTTGAGGACGGATTATGCTCTCTTCTCATCATCAATGGCTTGCTGGCTTGATTTTCTTCAAATGTTTCCTAGACCTTTCTCCATTTAATCTGATTGATGGTATAGAAAGTGAATGCTCTTAAATAGATGTCTCCCATGAATGGCGCAGGGTTAAAGGACTGATCATGCCTTAAGTAATACCCATGCATATAGAGCTCACACATCAAATGTTGTCTGATAATGTCATGAATGTTCAAAATACGGAGAAATTGAATGGAGTCTTCAATTTCGTACCAAATATCCTTCTATATACTTTCAAGACAAAAGAAAAGAAATTGTTCATGAAGGAATAAGGCATAGCTATGTGCAGGAGGTCTGTAGGCCATTACCTGTTGTGCTAGGGAGAACATCTTCTCCTTATCTATCTTTAGCAACTGAACTTTTTCTTCCAACTCTTCTATCCTGGCCTTCTGTTTGGCCTGCTTCAGTCGTGCCTGATATAACTGATCCATGTACCCTATGATGACTCCAGCAGCTTGTTCTTGAACCCTAGTTGTTTCTTTCTTGTGGTCACTTGCCACAGACTGCCACTTTTGAATTTCAATGGCCAATACAAATTCTCAACCTTCAAACAACTCTTCCGTCGGGCCAGTCTAGGTAGCTGTAGTGGAGACTTCAATCTTCAACTTTATTTCCCTCCATTTGTAGATTTTTATCTTCCTTTTTAAACATCAAACTTGCTTCTTCAAATCCTGAACCTCCTTTTTCAGTCTCATGGTTTCACTGAACTACAACTGATACCTCTTTTTGAGAGGTAACCTTATTTTCTTATGCTTTTCGACCCATTCCTTTTTAACGATGAATTCAGTTTCTGGGCCTATGACAGGCTCAGAAGGTAGCAGAATGCTGCTGGCATCCTCTACAGATTCTTTTTTCAAGCCCTTCTAGCTAGACCCCCTATCCACAGGGGCTTCTTCTTCTACATTTCTTCTGGGAACTCTTGTTGTTTGGTCAGAAATTTCATTGATCCTCCTGTGTTCTGATGTTTCTACATGAACTCTATCTTCCTTGTGAATCTCTAGAAGCGTTCTGGTTTAGTAGTGCCTGGGCCAATCTTGGCCGTGTCAAAAAAATTTAGTACCGAGGGAACAACCACTTCTTCCATTAACCGTTTGGGCGAGTAAAATCCCCTTGCCCCTTTGGGCATCAAGGACTGGAATGGAGAATAGGGAATAGACCCATCATCTTCATTTCCGGTTTGGATCGGGACTTCATGCATTACCACCTCAACCAGAGTTGATGTTGGTTCTTGTGGAGCAGCATCGATTCCGTGGCTCAATTCCCTTCTTTCCTCTTGCCCTTTGCTTACCATTTCTTCTTCATGGGTCGATACTGGTTCTTGTGGAACAATATTGACTGCCTAGTTCATTCCTTATTTACCCTCCTTTCCCTCAGGACTCACCTTTTTTTCCACAATTTGTACCGATTCTTGAGGTCCAACATCGATTTCGCGGGCTGACTCCTCCTGTTCTAGTCGAATTAAGGGTGGTTCTTATGTAACACCCCCACCTGTATCAACATCCATGTCTATCTAGGCAGGTAATGTTATTTCTTGCGAAACAACATCACTTGCCATTCCTCTATCCACAATTCCATTCATTTTTTCTTCATTGAAAAAGGTTGACGACTGTATAACGGTATCAATTTCATGCACGATGTCCATAATTCCTTCCTCTGCGGGTTCTTCAAGCGAGGCTAGTTCTTGTGTGACAGCCTCATCTATGTCACCAACTACTTCCTCCATACTCATCTCTTCTTCCTTGGGTTCCTCCTGATCAATTTCTGTTTCCATTTCCTCGGGTTCCTCTTGATCAATTTCTTTTGAATATTATTCTTCCGCCTGACCAGCCGGAGAGGCTGGTTCTTCTTCTCTAGCAGCAATCATAGCTGCTACCGCTTCTTATGAGGATCCACAAAGTTCCACCCAGGAAACCCGCAGCCTGCCTATTGCATGCACGACCAATAATCACACCAATCCGTGGTTAGAAAGTACTGCCATCATCTGGCGAGAGCGTCGAGCAAACTGTGCCATATGCTGCAGTTGTTTCAATAGGAAGAATGGCATATTTAGGGCATGCACCTGATTCTGTGGAAATCGAAGGTGTGTTATAATTTTAAAGTGATACTTGAACAGAGTTGAGGCCTGACCCTCGCAGGTAATGTATTTTATTACGAAACCTGCAACTTCATTCCAAGGATACAGCACAGTTCTGCGCTCGTATCCTCTGCCCAATTGAACGACACTTTCTCCTGCCTAAAAGAAAAATTCAGGAAATTTTGGGAGAGAAACTTTCTGAGAAAACCATTATTGCCCCTGTTGTCTTAGCCCACTAACCTCTTCAATTACCTCCTCTGTGATAGGAACTTCCAGACCTCTAACCCGAGAATAATTATCCTCTAAATTGAGTGTGAATTCCATTTTGATACCTCCATCAAATCCCTGCAACCTGTCAAAGTAGATATCCCACCTTACGTCGACAAAGACTTTCCAAACCTCTGGATTGCTACGAACTGAAACTGTGTTTTCAGGCTCATGCCATGCAGCCAGCCCACCCATACTGTGGAGACTTGTAGCAGCACTTCCTATAGCAGCAGACCGTTAGGCAAGGTGGTGGGTACCAAATTTGGAGGAACAACATAGTGAAAATGGAAAGGTGGTAACGATAAATATGGTTGGTAACTCTTGAAAACTGAGAAAAATCATGAAAGAGTATGGTAAGTTTGGTAAAATAGAAATAATAATTGTTCATACAAGGTGGATGAGACATCTTACGAATCCCAAAATGATTCAAATGATGATACCACATATTGATGGGAATCGTAAGGTGTACCATGAGCAAAATGTCATACTTAACTTATGAGGCAATTATTACATCGTCCTTAGCATGGTGACACCCCCCCCCCCCCCCCCAACCTAAATTTTTTTTGTCCGTGGCATTAAAATATTCACATGGGATATTTAATTAAATCAGTAAAAGTCATGTGGATGCATACTAATGGCCTACCTGGATGATGTGACTGTTGGTAGGATTACAGTGCAGTAATCATGATGTGGATGGTGTAACATCATCGGTGTAACAGCACCCGCTGTAACAGTAGCGAAGTAACAGCATCGGAGTAACAACATCCGGTGTAACAGCAATAGAATAACAACATCCGTGTAACAACATCGGAGTAACAACATCCGGTGTAACAGCATCAGAGTAACAACATTGATGTAATAGCATTAGAGTAACAGCATCGATGTAACAGCATCAAAGTAACAGCATATGATGTAACAACATCGGAGTAGCAGCAACCGAGTAACAACAGCATGAGTAGCAGCAACCGAGTAATAGCATCATGAGAAGCAACAACCGAGTAATAGCAATGCGAGTAACAACATCCAGTGTAGCAACATTTATCAAGGAGTAAAAACATCTAGTAACAACACTTGGTGTAACAGCATCATGAGTAGCAGCAACCGAGTAACAATGACATGAGTAGCAGCCACTGAGGAACAACACCATGAGAAGCAGCAACCGAGTAACAACATTCTGAGTAGTAGTAACAAGAAAATTCCTTGATTTTCACTCCTTAGTCATAGCTCCTGCAAAAAGACAAGAAAATAGAACATAATTCTTTATTTATATATATATACATATATATATATATATATATATATTCTTTTCTTTTCTTTTCTTTTTCTTTTTTTTTCTTTTTTTTTTTTCGTTTTCTTTTTCTTTTTTTTCTTTTTCTTTTTCTTTTTTTTTTCTTTTTCTTTTGGAGCTAGGGTGCAGAGGAATGATTCTCTGTGCTAATAACCTTCAAACTATATTTCTCAGAGAGTTTTTAAATAAAAGCATCCTTAGAGGCCGACCGATGGTATAGTCTCAAGCGATGTCCATTGACTATAATGGAAGTACGTGTATCGTCAATTGTGACTAGCCTGACTATTCCATTATCAAATACAACGTCCACTTCATAAGGTCCCATCCAATGAGTGCAAATCTTTCCCTTAAAATCCTTAAAACGAGAGTCATAAAGTAGTGCCCAATATCCACTTTGAAACACCTTATTTTTAATAAACTTATCGTTCCATTTCGTTCTCTGCTACTCGATAGTAGTAGTTCGTTGGACAGCCATTGAACGTATTTCATCAAGTTCATTAAGCTGAGCCAATCGGTGTTTTTGGGCATCTGATAGATCTAAACCAACTTCCAGAGTTGTTCTGAGTGTGATTATTTCAAATTCTATTGGAAACAACGGGGATTGTCCATAAACCAACTCGAATGGTCAAAACCTGGTCGTATTCCGCCATGTTGCTCTGTATGCCCAGAGAGCCTCTGGAAGCTTAAGAGCCCAATCCCGATGAGGGTATGCCACAGTTTTTTTCAAAATGTTTTCTAATGTCTTTTTTGTGATTTCTACTTGTCCATTCGCCTAGGGATGGTATGGAGATGTCAATCTGTGCTTGACCCAATAATTTTGCAGGAGATTTGCTATCTTGTGTGATGTGAATTGTGCTCCTCCATCTAAAAAAACCTCTCTTGGAGTACCATAATGAGCAAAAATTTCTTCAAATAGAAAATCTGAGATTACCTGCTCTATTGCTTTTGCAATAGCTTTGGCTTCCACCCACTTATTCACGTAATCAATACAGACCAAGATGTGGACTTTCTACTAGGAGGGTGGGTTAAAGGGTCCAACGAAGTCAATAGCCCATTTCTCAAAAAGCTTGAGGACTACCTATGCCTGCAAATGCATTTCATCAACTTTACTAGGCTACCCCATTTGTTGGCAACTATCACACCTCCTAACATAATTCTGAGCATCACGAAAAATGGAAGGCCAGTAATATAAAATTTCTAGCACCTTATGGCCTGTTCTTTTGTCCACAAAATTCCCTCCACAAGGGCCATCATGGGTAGCTTTCAATACCTCATAAATATCATCTTCAGGCACATAGCGCCAGATTTGCTTATCTACTCCTCTATGAAAAAGGTACCTTTCCATCCAAGAATATCGAGCACTATGATGAATAATCTTTCATTTTTCCCTATATGAAAAATGAGGAGGCACTTTCCCTGTAGCAAGATAGTTAGCAATATCTGCATACCACAGAGGTTTAGTAGAAACTGCAAAAAGATGTTCATCGAGAAAAAATTCTTCTATTGGTGTGCATTCATCATTTTTATCCATTCTAGATAGGAAATCAGCTACTACATTATCTTTTCCTGGCCTATCTACTATTGGAATATCAAATTATTTAAGCAATAGTAACCATCTTGTAATACGGCCAAGAGTAATAGGTTTATTCATCAAATACATGATTATTGTGTGATCAGTATGGACAATAGTAGAGTACCCGGTGATGCAGTGCCAGAACTTATTGATAGTGTAAATGAAGGCTAAGAATTCTTTTTCTATCAATGTATAGTTTAGTTCAGCAGGAATTAAATTCTTGTTGACTAATAAATTGCATACGGCGTTTTGTCTACCTGCTGTCCTAAGGCAGCCCATATTGTTGTTTGAGAAGCATCAGTATGTATGTGAAACGGTAATGCCCAATCAGGTCCTTGGAGGATTAGGGCCATGCACACCAGCCCCTTAATTATCGTGAAGGTTTTCTCGCAATCTTCAGTCCACAAAAATTCTCCATCTTTTGTTAGCAATTAAAATAGACGGTGTGCTATTTTAGCAAAATTTTCTATAAAGCACCTGTAATAACCAGCACAATAATAAAGCTACGTACCTGTGTGGGTGTTTTGGGTACCGGGAAATGTAATATTACCTCTACTTTAGGCGGATCAACTTGAATTCTAGCGGCTAAGAGAAAATGTCCTAATACTACTCCTTCTTCCCTCATCATATGGAATTTGACTGTAATCAATGATACATGGGTCTGTTAACATATTTTGAGTACCTTCTCCAAATTTTCCAATCCTTCCTCAAATGAGTTCCCATATGGAGTAAAATCATTCATATATATTTCAATGCTATCATCGACCAAATCAGAAAAAAAATCCCAAGATTTCCCTCTGGAAGGTAGCAAGAGCATTACACAGGACAAATGGAAGGACCCTATATGCAAAGGTTTCCCACAGGCATGTGAAAGTTGTCTTTTCCTATTCTTCCGGGGCTATCTGGATCTGGTTACATCCGTTGAATCCATCTAGGAAGGAAAATAACTTCTTTCCAGCGAAGGTGTCCAGGACTTGGTCAATGAATGGCAAAGGAAAATGGTGTTTTTGTGTTGCCTTATTTAGTTCCCTATAATCTACATAGATCTGCCATTTACCATTCTTTTTTGGAATGATAACTAGCGGGGATACACATTGGTTATCTGAGATGGGATAAATGAATCCTACATCCAACAATTTTTGTAATTCTTCTTTAACAATGTTTTTGAGAGCAGGATTCATCCTCCGTTGAGGCTGTCTTACAGGGTGGAAATCTTCCTTAATGTAAATATGATGAGTGCATAGGCTGGTAGGGATACCCTTCATGTTGGTATAATCCCAAGAAAAAGCTTCCTAATGATCTTGAAGGACTTTCAAAAGTTGTTTGGTCTGAGATTCAGACAGGTTCGGGTTGATATTAAGTGTTTTCCCTGGTTCAATGTCGATTGGAGTACTATCCTGGAATGGGGTTACAGGAATTTCCTTAATCTCATCTTCTGGTTCAATGTTTTCATGTGTCTCACAGCTCATAGCATATTCTAGAATATGTCTAGTTTGATCGGGAACAAAACTGGAATCATTAATGAAGGCGTTAATGTCATCATCTTTAGTTTCTGTTTTAAATTGAAGGGCCTGGCCAATAGTGAGAACTGGTCTAACATCTTCATTTTTAGGTTCAGGCTCTTCTGCAGGTAGAGGTTTCCGATTGGGTAATGATTTTTTAGATGGGCTTAGTTCCGCAAGAGAATAGAGCTTGATATTATTCGTAACTGTCCCATTTGATATGATCATGTGTCCAGACTGGCATCCTATGTAGGCATCTGCAGTTTCCAACCAGGGTCTTCCTAGGATCAATGGGTGGCCACCTACTGAAGATCGAGTCTGCATTAAGGAGTTCCACAAGGTAATTCCATGAGTCTACTAAAATGATCACATCCTTTAATTTCCCTACTGGTTTAATTGTGGATCTGTCTGCAAGTTCCAAGATAGTAGGGGTTGGTTTAATGTTTCCAAGTCCTAATGTGTTCATTATTTCAGTAGTGAAAATGTTAATGGCCACTCCCAAATCCACCAATACATTTGGGATTTCAATCCCATTAATTTGTACTGTTAGAATAAGGTTCCCAGGGTCTCTGTATTTTACAGGCATGATCTTTCCTAACATGATATCGGATAGTCTTCCCATTACATGAATATTTAATGGATCCTTAGGTTTCCTCCCTGGTTTCTTTGAGCAGTATTATTTTAGAGTTTTTGCATAAATAGGAACATCCTTCATAGCTTGTAAAAGGGGTATTTTAACAAAAATATTCTACAGTTCCCCTAGGAAGTCAAATTCTGCTTGAGGGTTTGGTTTGCTCAAAGTCAGTCTTTTGGGATATGGGGGAGATATTAAATGACCTTTATTGGGAAAAACTTGGGGAGGTGTCTAATTTATTATGTTTTGATCTGAATTCTCCCTCACTATTCTTTGTTTTGGTTCTGTATCTTCACCGTCAAATTGTTCTGTAATAATGGGTGAAGTAGGTGCATTTACTACCCAGCTAGACCGTAGATTTATCTCATTGAGTCCTGCAATAAAAATGTTGTAGGATGGAAGGTTCAAAGTGTCTTTTTGTTGAACCCCTTTATTATTCAGGTTTGGGTTGGGTTGGATAGGAAGTTGGGGTCTAATGGCTGGGTTTCTTGGGGGCACATTGGAAGGCAACTGAATTTGTTGTTGAGGCATAGGCTGAGGAATCTGTCCAGTGGGAGGGGGTCCATGCCAAGTCTGATTCCATCAAGGATTCAGACTGGATTGAGGAACACATTGTTGCCAAGGGGGATACTTATATTGAGGCCACATGGCTGAAAATGGTGCAGATTGGGAAATACTAAAATTATGAAAGTACTGGGATGGGTCCTTAAACATACCTGGATTCATTGTCGGTGGTCGAGGTTTCCATGGCTTCTTCTACCCCATAAATTATAGTTGGTCCACCATGATTTCCTCGCTTTCTCCTTGGAAAACAGCTTTCATTCCAGGCAAGGAAGGACATGCATTGGTCGCTTGAGTCTGTTCACAAATCGCGCAGGCTTCCACTGTGTTCAGTTGGCATTCCTTAAAAGGGTGTTTCTTTCTGCACTAAGGGCAGAATATGGCCATGTTTTTTTCCAACTCCATCTACTTTTGTTTTGCCTTTATAGTGTTCATTTGGGCTGATAGCGTGTTTAGGATATCGGTCCTTAGATTATCCAGTAGATTTCCAATCTCTGCTTTTGTGACCCCTCCACCGGAGGTATTCGATGATCGAATACCCTGTCCACTTCTCGCATCCCCCCATGAACATTTGATATAGTAAACACAGATAGTTTCGAAGAAATATCCTCTTTTCCCACTATATTCAGGATTTGCAGAGAGTCTTCCCTGAGTGTTCTAAGAAGAATGATATTTAGAATGTCCTTATCTAAGTCACTATGTCCAGACCTCTGCAATATGTATTTAAATGGTTCTACACAATCCTCCATATTTTCATCCTCCTTCTGTGCAAATTTAAATATTTCCTCCTTAATTTCACGGGACTTACAGTAATCTTGGTACTTTTCCAAGAATTTTTTTTTCATTTCTTCCCATGAGATAATCGTGCTTCCCCCTAAACCCATGAACCATCTCAGGGATGTCCCTTTTAAGGTAGCAAGAAATAGTTTTAATTTTTGAGCATCATTCATATATTCATATCCTCAACAAACAATATCAAATTCGAAGAGGAATGTATCGGGGTCTTCAAAAGAGAGCCCATGAAAACTAGGCAATGTTGTTAAAGGGATGGGTCTCATTGGTGCATCACCTATAATATTTACAGTGGGAAAATAAATAGAGGAACTTACAAGTGCCATAAATATCCTCCAATACTCAATTGGAATTTCGACTTATTCCACAGCCGGTATCTAGAGTGATTCAACCGAAGATGGTTGCACCGCACTCCCCCAGTCCCTTGGTGAATCAAAGTCCTTCAAAAGTTCCTTTACCAGATCAGAATCACTGAACTCAGCAACGAGAATTTTTACAGCGCTACCTTGGTCTCTTAGGGATGAAAACCCTTTTTGAGGTTCTTTGTCCCAGTTAGATTTGCTCAATTCTTTTGATCCCTTACTTGCCACTTCTTCCACTTATGTTGTAAAAAGAACACCTTCTGGTGTCGTGGATGGCACTGATTGTTCCAAAGACTTCCCTTCAAACTTCATATGAACCCTAACCCTAATAGCAGCACGGGATGATGCCTCAAATCTAGATTTTTCAATAATTTCCTGAATATGCGTCTTCCTTCCTAGATCCTTCCCTTTCTTTGGGGGTATTCCTTTGCCCTCTTGCTCGTATCTTTGTTCATACAAATTTTGGAGAGGGTTAATCAAATAAAATCAATTAATCACTCAGGACCTGAAGTAGGACAGATAACTTCCTCCCTGGGACGAGAGAAAAGATTCACAAAAAACGAAACAAAAGGAAAAGGAAAAAAATCGAGGTTTAGTACCTGGAGCAGAGTAATAACATACCCTCCCCAGGACGAGAAATTGGCCCCTAGAAGGAAACAACAGGAAATAAAAACATAAATACTGGACTATGCCTAGGACTTAGGGTAAGGTTTTACAAAACACCTTCCCCAAGACGAGGGTTTAATTCTACAGAAAACAAAATAATAAAAAAAACAGGAAATAAAGAAAGCAAAAAGAAAACACAAGGCACTTATGCTCAGGACTTGAAGATGGGCAATAGATTCCCACCTCA
The DNA here is from genome assembly GCA_034641835.2 of Pinus albicaulis. Taxonomy (NCBI): domain Eukaryota; kingdom Viridiplantae; phylum Streptophyta; class Pinopsida; order Pinales; family Pinaceae; genus Pinus; species Pinus albicaulis. Next base: position 2,001,252,107 of record CM076578.1, read on the forward strand.
AGATGAGAGATCAAATCTAAGATATGTTGTAGATCCTATTCTTGCACCTGTTAGCCTTCCCCAAAATCAGTGCCAAAATGCTGGTGTCTAGATATGAACATAATTCAACCCTTTTTCCACATAAATTATCAACCTGAGGGCATTAGTTATTCCAAGACTAACGTCAAAGTATATGCAAATACAAGCACATGGTCTGTTGTAGATCACAGGTTTAATCTATAACACGCATACCACTGTAACAGCAATGAAATGAACTACATAAATAAAATGCATCCATAGCAATTAACGTGACTGTAACAACAAATAAAGAATCAAAACAAACACAACACTGCAAAGAAAAGAAGGAATAACACAACACCTGATCACAAGAGTGGGCCAACTCTTTGACCAGGGCTGTAGAAACTCAAGAATTACAGGAGAAATAGCAAGTTGTTGTAAATTCAATTAATGATAAAAATATTAATTACACAGTCTGTATGTCCCAGGGCTTCTTCCGATTCATAGCCCGTAGGCCTCTTTATAAAATTGTCCTGAAACCCCCGATTCCTCTCAATGACTCCATTGTTACAAAAATACATCTTGTTACAACACCAACTAGGTTGCCCAGCAGGAAACCGTAAGAAGGCCTAAGATAGTGCTGATATACCCATGGTTGTCACGATGTAGCATCAAATAAGGAAGACGCTGGAGATGATGGTTTTTGCCTTGACTTGCAGCCGCAACGCTCCTGTTGTAGCCAGATCTGAAGAAATATCAGAGTTAATATGTAGAAAGGTAAAACCTCCATGAAAAGTACATCATTAATCAAATATCCCATAAAAGATAGGAAGAAGGGTTTTACCTCATGCTTTTAAGATTAATAATGGCACAAAGAGATAGAAAGATAGGGTAAAATGGGAGAGGAAAGTATACAAATCTGGTACCCAACACTTCCAAGATAATTTCTTCCTCCCTGACAAATCCAATTTTCCTCCTCTTAGGAACATTGTGGATAATTTTCATGGATTCATTGTGGTAATATTCTCCCAACTTGACTAATTCATCATTGAGATACTTGAGAGGTTCAACAAGGGAGTGTAGTTGTTATTTTTTTAACAACCAGCAGGGTAGAGGCAATAATATTCTATGGGATGATAGGACTTTATACTAGGATAAATATTGGAGGGATTGTCTCCACAACTTCCTTTTGTCAGGATGATTATGATAGATGCCTATGCTCTTTTCCCTTGTCAACACACTTTTCCAATGCATCTGCCTCCTCCTATATTTCTTCATCGTCAATAGTAATTTTCTCAATGGTCATGGTTTCTTCCTGAGTCAGCCTTTCCCATTCTCTCCTCATTTCAACTCCAATCCTTGTCTTTTCCAGGGACTCAGCCTTAAATTTTTCTTCTTCATCTCTAGCCTTTTGGACTGCTTCTATCTCCAAAGAGTGTTGTCTCGTCTGGTTTTCTCTATGTGCTTCTTGAAGATACTGAATGAATGGCATGTTGACTTGATTTTTTTCTTCCATTCTCTATTTTTTTCTTCATAATTAAGGATGTATTGGAACACTGAGTCATTAGATAGGGACTTGTGTTTATAAGAAGTTGAAAGTTTCACATGTTTTCAATGCTCTTTACAATACCATGGGGGTCGGGTCTTCTAAAAACCCTTGTGAGGAGTTTTAGCTCCTTATTACTATCTGCCTCTATTATTTCTTGTGGAAACTTTATCAGATCATAATGGCCTATTGCGATAGGGAAGCCTAGCCATGACCTTTTATTATTGCTGGTTAAGACCAATGATGTCCCAACCCCCACTGTCTAATATGAAAATTCCCTTATTATGGGCCGATTAGGGAATAAATACGGAATCAAGTGAGGTGGTTCTTAATAGCCATAAATATGGATATAAGTGTATTTTCTTCTCAGTTCCAATTTCCTATTCCTCTGAGAGAATTTCTTGCTTCTCCAAATATGCTAGGACCAAAAAACCAAACAAAATTTGATGGGTTTTGGCTATGGAGTGGTCACAAATTTCATTAAAAAACATTTGGGTAATGATTTTCCCAGAACTCTTGAGAATAGATATTTATAGGTGGAAACTCAGGTCTCTATTTCCAGTTCATGTCATGAAACTCATTAGCAGTACGAAAAGAATCTATTAAGTGTGTTGACCTATAGAATGAGGTGTTATGATTAGTTTTGGTTTCCTTTGCTTTTACAAGGGCTTTCAATAGATTTTGTAACAAAATATTCGACTAATTGAACATATGATCAATTGAAACTATTTTAGCTGCTAAAGGAAACCATTCAATTTTGAAATGATGGGAACTCACTATACAACTAGGTAATCATTACTATGAGATGTTGGAATGGTGTTCTCAAGTGCTACATGGGATATTGCTTATTTGTGTGTTCCTTGAAAAAATCACCATCCCACCACCATCCTTTCATAATCTTGATTAATTTTGGGTTCATGGCAAAGAAATTATCAAGGAATTTCTTATTCAAGCTGATTTGGGGAGGACTAAGGTGGTAAATCTAGTTGAATACATATTCCTTGAAATAGGCCACAATCTTGCCTCATTTATTAACAATGTTTTCCTACTTCAATTCAACCTATGTCATGGACCATTTGGTCAAGTCATTTTATGGAATTATGGGTAGTCTTGTGGCTACTGGATATATTTAAAATTTCCTTATATTTCACATGGCCACATAATTTTGGTCAGTTGCATTCAACTAGGAGTTAGCATATGTGTGGTAGATTTATCCCAGTGAGGGCATACACCGCCTGTGTCTAAGACTCTAGTATCCCCGTAGAAAAATTCACTCACAGGAGGATCTAGCATGATGGTTTTGGTGATGTTGATATTTTTTCCTTTTACATTGTGTGTTTTAGACACATTTACACTTATATCTTTGTTAACTACATGCAAAAACCAATATAAGTTACACAATATACAACATGTGTATAACTAAAGAAAATTCAAAAAAAAAAATTCTCACTTTGAATGAACCTGAGACCTTTACTGGTGATACCTTGAGCTTAAAATCAGCTTTGGGCACATAGAACAAACAAATCCAAAAGAGAGTATAGGAATAGATCTCCAAATAAGTTAGAGAAGGTTCATGAAGCCTTGTTTATAAGGAGATAAGATTGCTTAGGGTAGGATTTAATGATATACCGTGTAACATTAATGTAGTCAAGGGAAGCTTTGATATAATTGATACAGTCATCAATTAAACAAGAAAGCTATTAATGTTAGGAGAATAGACTAATGCACTAAATTTGATGCAATAAAATCAACCTCATGCAAGTATCATGGATACGTGATTGGTAGATTTTAGAATCCACTGTAGAAATTGTATAAAATAAGCATGCATATATCTAGATTCCCCTGATCTAACAATATTTAAACTTCTTGCTAAATACATAATCCTTCCACTGTTAATCTTTTGCATCAATTGCAAACACATGTGAAGCATAAAAAAAAAACAATCGCACATAACACAGTTGTTTAATGGGAAAGCCTAAAGTTGAAAACCCCAACTATCATATATTGTGTATCATGGAGATCATGTAACAATCTCATACAAATCTTAGTACATCAAGCTCTCAGTACAATCAATCATAACACACTAACAAGATGAAATCTGAAAATCCATGCTCCGATTTATGCCCTCCTGATAGCCTGCCTCCACTGCGCAATACCTGCTGAAGAATAGCTCTAAATGAATTCTAATTAACCTTGCCTTGACTATGCAATCCTCATTGTAAACTCCAATGTGTGTGTGATGCAATCAATGCATCACTATAGTCACAATAGATAGTCCATCTCACCCTTTCACCTATCTCTCCACTGGGTCTCCACTGGAACTGACATGCACTATAGTTAACTAATGTATTTGTTCAGTTTATTAATGAGTTATTATTTGTGAATTAATTAACTAATTAATTCACTCCAATCTCACTAGTGTATCATTCAGTTAGACTAGATACAACTAGCTCAACTGAGTCTAACTCACTTTAACTGAGTTAAACTGAATACAACTCCATGAAATACTCTTCCAACTTTGTCATAACTTTTCCACTTTAGTTCTAAGTGGTTCCTCCATGCATGCACCACCAGTAAACCCTAGGAATTGCGTAATTCCTTCAGTCCAATGATTTTCCAAATCTGTTCACTGAAATAAAGTGCTCCAAGAGAATAAGTTGATATTTATTATCCGATTATTATTGAGGGCTAATAATAATCGACATGCATCTATTTTTAGATCGACGATCTATAAATAGACTTTGCCCAATATTCTAAAAATATAATTTCATCTATTTTTCCAACTTGACCAACCATCCACAAATAGCATCCTGCAACTTCTGAAATATGATCACCATGTCTAAAAATAGACTTGCACCTAAAAATAGCCTACGGGCCCACTTAGTGAAGGCGACCCATTTTCACTAAGCTCCATCATCTTGTTGAATCTCAACACTCCCTTTCAACAAGATATGGATTATCCTTCACCCTGATCCTGCCCCTGTGGTATTCAAATTTGCTCCTGGTGAGTGCCTTTGTCAGAATATCTGCATCTTGATCTTCCGTAGGAATGTACTAAAGCAACATGATCTTCTGCTGCACACAATCTCTGATATGATGATATCGGATATCAATATGTTTATATCTATCATGAAACACAAGATTAATCGAGAGTTTAATGCAACTCTTATTATCACAATGTATCATTGTAGGATCTAAATGTGAACCGAACAAATCGACCAGGATCTTCCTCATCCATATAGCCTCACATGCAGCTTGACTTGCTGTCATGTATTCTACTTCTGCTGAACTAAGTGTCACGGATCTTTGTTTCCTTTTGTACCAAGAAACTATTGTAGATTCGATACTAAAAATCCCTCCTGATGTGATCTTTCTGTCTGTTGGGCTACCTACCCAATCTACATCAATGAAGCCATGCAACTTCACCTCATTCGTATGTCTGTACCATAAGCCATACCTAGATGTTCCCCTTAGATACCTCAGGACATGCTTGTCTGCCTTCCAAAAGAGCTTGGTAGGCTTAACCATCGCTTGTGAAAGCTAGTTCACCGCATAGCATATTTCCAGCCTTGTATTAACTAAATACATGAGTGAACCCACCAAGTGTCAATAAATAGTGGCATCCACTATCTCTGTCGATGTAGCATCCTCTTTCCTCCAATTTCCTAGAAGAGGAGTGTCGACAGGATTTCATCCTTGCATGTGAAACTTCTCCAGTATCTCTCGAGCATACTTTCCTTGAGATACAAACAATTGACCTTCCCGCTACCATATTTTCAATCCAAGGAAATAATGAAGGAGGCCCAAATCCTTCATCTCGAACTCCTTTGCAAGATTTTCCTTGCATGAGTGTATCAACTGCTCATCACCCATTAGTATTAAATCATCAACATAAAGAAAAAGGATTATAAGCTTGCCCTCCACCACAATTTTGTATAGGTTTGCATCCTCATCGCTCTTGGTAAAGCCAAGTCTAGTGAAATAGTTGTCGATTTGTGTGTACCAAGCATGAGATGCTTACTTCAGCCCATACAACGCTCTTTTGAGCCTACACACATGCGACTCGCTGCTGAAGATCTCAAATCCTTCAAGCTGCTCAATGTACACCTCTTTCTCAATGATCCCATTAAGGAACACATTCTTCACATCCATCTGATGAATGTGCCAACCCATCTGCACTGAGAGAGAAAGGATGGTCCGTATGGAAGAATATCGTGCGATGGGTGCAAAGGTTTCTTCATATTCAATCCCCTCGATCTGTGAGAAGCCTTGCGCAACAAATCTTGTCTTATACTTCTCGACGCTCCCATCAACAGCTTTCTTTACCTTTTAGATCCATCTTGATCCTACAACTGATTTACCCACCAGCCTTGGAACAATCTCCCAAGCATTCTTTCTGACAATGGAGTCAGACTCCTCCACCATGGAATCTACCCATGTGGGCTCCTGCACTGCTTCTTCAAAAGAAGATGGCTCTGTCACGATACACTTGCTCATAAGAGCCATATATCCAGTATAACAGTCAAGTGACTGTATCTGTCTGCGCTGTGATATAGGGACTCCTACATTCTGTGCCGCATCAAGCTTCAGTCTCTCAGCTTCTGTGGTACGCTTTCTACCTTGCCTAATGTTTGGTTCTGCATGAGTGGACTCCTCCACTCCATGAATCTCCTCCTGTGGCTGATCCACATCTAGAGGCTCATCTTTGGGAACAAGTAGCTCCTCCTCTGCGTGCAAGTGTAGCTCCCTCTCAAGCGAAAACTTCATGGCTTTCACCTCGTTGAATTTTATATCCTGTCGCACCACAGTCATCCGATTGTCTGGAAAATACACATGATAATTATGGGGTGTTTCTGTGTACCCCACAAATATCCCAAACTCTGAAATCAGCTCCAGCTTCTTCCTGGCCTCTTTTTTCACATGAATGTAAACAGATGAGCCAAAAAATCTTCAAATGAGAAATATCAGGCTTCTTACCTGTAAAAGCTTCTTCAGGTGTACTCATGCCAAGTACTCTATGAGGACAATAGTTTTGCACATAATCCATAGTGTTGCATGCTTCCACCCACAAGTGCATCGGTAGGCCTTGGTCATGCAGCATAGCTTGTGCAACACCCACGATCGTTCTATTCTTCCTCTCTGCAACCCCATTCTGTTGTGGGTTATGAGGCACTATGAGTTCTCTTCGAATCCCTTCTTTGCTACAAAAGTCTTTGAATTCACCCGAGGATATATTCACCACCATTATCGCTCCGTAGAGCTTTCACTTGCTTCCCTAAATCCTTCTCTACCAATGCTTTAAACTCACAAAACTTTGATAATGTTTCGCTCTTCTTCTGCATGAAGAAGATCCAGCATCTACGATAATAGTCATCAAAAAATATAACATAATACATGTGTTTTGTTGTTGAAGCAACCGAGAAAGGTCCACACACATCTGTGTGAATTATCTCCGGGATCACCAAAGAACGGTTCTCCTTCTCATGAAAGGTGGTCTTTACAAACTTACCCATAGTACATCCCTTGCACTGATCTAACTGTGCAAGAGTACCCTTGGGAATTCCATTAGAAATCTGTTGCAAAATCTTCAAAGTGCCATGGTGAAGATGGCCCAATCTCCTGTGCCATAATTCGCCCTCATCCCGATCACCACTTCTTATGTTTTTCCCATCATTGCAGCACAACCATCTACCTCCAGCTTGTAGAGATTCTTAACTTGAATCCCTATATTCTTGGTTTGACCTATTGTTTTATGTCGAATGAAGGTTTTTCCCTCACTGAAAACATTGTCATAACCTGTCTTCCAACATTGCGACCGAGACCAAGTTCTTCTTCTGACCTGGAACATGCATAACTTATTTCAACAAGAATGGATTACCACACTCCCTCTCAAAGGTAATGGTCCCAATGCCTGTTGCATTGTATCGACCATCGTCGCCCATATCTATATGCATTTGGAGCTCCTTCTCCTCTAGATCACTAAACAACTCCTTGTCTCCTGTCATATGGAAAGACGCACCACTATCAAGATACTACACTGATCCCATTGCGATTGAAACCAAGCATGCGATCAAAGAGAAATCAAGTTCAAATTTTGAGGCTAGGGTCTCTCTAGCTGTAGCTCCAACAACCTTCTTGTTCTTCTTCTTCTTTGGGCAGTTAGTGGTGAAATTCCCATGTTCGTGACAGTGAAAACACTTCACTTTGGAAAAATACTGTTTCTTTCCTTTAGCTTCGAATTTTGAAGGAAATTTCTTCCCCTTCCCTTTCCTTGCTTTGGCAGCCAAAGCATGATTCTCTTCATCTTCATTCTTTGATGAAGAGCCATCCCTGGTACTTCACCTTATCTCCTCATGCACAAGATTCGGCCAAAGTCGCTCCCATCCCAGCAGTTTCTCCCGTCCATTGACAGAGTCTTCGTAGCTATGCCAACTCTTTGGAAGCCCAAGGAGATCCAAGCTCATAAATCCTTCATCATCAACAGTAACCCCCACACTTCCCTGTTCATCCTTGCAGTGGATAAACTTCGTGAGATATTTTGGAATATTTTCTCCCTTCTCTATTTTTATTTTTCTGAGCTTGTCTTTAAGCGCCAACTTCCTTTGGTCACTTTTTCTTTGGAACAAATCTGTCAAAGCCTTCCACATTGAAAATGGAGTGGATTTCCCATGAATTTTGGACACAATATGGTCCTTCACACCTTCCAACAGAATTATTCTTGTCTTTGCTACCTTCTTTTTCCATGCGTCAAGTCCTGCAGCATCACTAGAATCCGACTTAGGACATTCGCTATCGATGAACTCCTTCAGTCCATTATCCTCCAGCACTGCCTCCATCCTATCCTTCTATTCTATGTAATTCGAGCTTCCATCAAGGGCATACTCCAATCGCAACCCATTGAAAGAAATTTCAATGTATACTCAACTTCTTCACCAATAATTTTCTGCAGCAAATTCAAATTGTCCACTAGCACAAACTTAGCAATTCTTCACAATTGAAATATTCAATATTTAACACTGCTCTGGTACCATGTATAAATTATATACAATAAGCATGCATATATCTAGATTCACCTGATCTAATAATATTTAAACTTCTTTCTAAATACAGAATCCTTCCATTGTTAATATTTTGCGGAAAATCAATTGTAAACACATGTGAAGCATAAAATAAAAACAACCGCACATAACACATTTGTTTAACGGGAAAGCCTGAAGCTGAAAACCCAAACTATCATATATTATGTATCATGGAGATCATGCAACAATCTCATACAAAGCTTATTACATCAAGCTCTTAGTACAATTAATCGTCACACACTAACAAGATGAAATCTGCAAATCCATGCACTGATTTCTGCCCTCCTGATAGCCTGCCTCCACTGCGCAATCCCTGCTAAAGAATAGCTCTGAATGAATTCGAATTACCCTTGCCTTGACTGTGCAATCCTCATTGGAAACTCCAATTTGTGTGTGTGATGCAATCAATGCATCACTATAGTCACAACAGATAGTCCATCTCACCCTTTCACCTATCTCTCCACTGGGCCTCCACTAGAGCTAACATGCACTGTAGTTAACTATTGTATTTGTTCAATTTATTAATGAGTTATTATTTTTGAATTAATTAACTAATTAATTCACTCCACTCTCACTAGTGTATCATTCAGTTAGACTAGATACAACTAGCTCTACTGAGTCTAACTCACTTTAACTAAGTTAAACTGAATACAACTCCATGAACTACTATTCCAACTCTGTCATACTTTTCCACTCTAATTATAACTGATTCCTCCATGCGTGAACCACCAGTAAACCCTAAGAATTGTGTAATTCCTTTAGTCCACTGATTTACCAAATATTTTCACTGAAATAAAGTGCTCCAAGAGAATAATTTGATGTTTATTGTCGGATTATTATTAAGGGCTAATAATAATCGACATGCATCTATTTTTAGTTTGACGATATATAAATAGACTTCGCCCAGTATTATAAAAATAGAATTTCATCTATTTTTCCAACTTGACCAACCATCCACAAATAGCATCCTGCAACTTCTGAAATATGATCACCATGTCTAAAAATAGACTTGCACCTAAAAATACCCTATGGGCCCACTTAGTGAAGGCGACTCATTTTCACTAAGCTCCATCATCTTGTTGAATCTCAAAATCAACGTGGTTGGTTAATGATGTTGGGTTGGCGAAGAGAACCTATTAGAGTTCCTTAATCGAAAGAAAGTTCACACTTTCTATGAATAAAATTTTTAGGAGTAATTTCATTTGACGATGCATTAGAGAAGTTGTATAATATCGAGAACAATGTTATGCAGGCGCATGTATCAATATTTAGAAGGATCAGGAAATGAGATGACATGAAAAACTTACTCAAATCCTCTCGACCTGATACTACTATAATTGTGTCGATGTTGGGAATTTGAAGATGCATATAAAAATGTTTACATGGTACTTCTTTTCAAAATCTAATGTCCTATCAAACGAACCCTAGATATGGATAGGGAAGAAGTCTTTGATACAATATCAGTATCGGAGAGTCATAAGAATTCAATAACTCAGAAGTGATATGAATTATTTATCTCTAATCTCCAAACCCTGATACATGGTTCAGTAGAAGGGAAAATGAAAATAATTTTGAAGCATCATCGATGTTGGAAAATCAGGAAGGGCATCTTTAAGAGTGTGAATGTAAAAGTTTATAATATCTTATGCAAGTAACGAAGAAATAAAGTAGTCATTCTTGGTGTTTAGCTTTATGCATAGGGTTTCTTCATTGGGTGTGATTGAATTGGGCTTGAGAATGATAAGAAGAAGACTATAGGGAAGTAAAATGGGGGCCCCACAAGATTTCTTGATATTGCTAATTTGGAAGTGGGGGGTTGTTGGGCACAACAATTGGTGACTTGATGGGGAACTCCAGTTATTTATACCATCATTTTAACTTGGTATTTAAACCAAGTACTTTTGGGGTGAAAATATGATTCTACAAGTTCAAGCATTCTTCCTTTTTGTGTCCCACATCACCAAGTGTAAATTTTCATGAAATATTTGAACGATGGACTAACTTTCCACTAGTCAACCCTTTAGGCATTATTCGAGAACTAGAATGTGGGATATTAGGACCATGATTGCATCTAGCCATCTTAATATTGACCTAACAGCGAAATCATAACACTTTCATGGTAGGACGCTGATGTGTGTTCCTCATCTCCAAACATCCACAAGCATATTCCTCTTACCCGTTGGCATGTGTTGCCTTAGACAGGGTTGCTCCTTAAACCCTTTTTACGTAGACCTGTGTCCCAGTCACTATATATGTATGTGTGTATGTATGTATGTATGTATGCATGCATATATATGTATATATATACATATACACACACACATACACACACACACACACACACACATATATATATATGTGTGTATATATATGTATGTATATATGTATATGTATATCTATATATATGTATGTATATATGTATGTGTGTATATATATATATATATATGTATGTATGTATGTATGTATGTGTACATACATACATACATACATACATACATACATACATACATACATACATACATACATACATACATACATACATACATACATACATACATATATATATATATATATATATATATATATATATATATATATCTATATATATATATATATGTATATGTATGTGTGTGTGTGTGTGTGTGTGTGTGTGTGTGTATGTATGTTTTATGATCTATAATGGAAGACCACCCAATGATGTGGGGCTTATATCCAAAATCCCCTTGAAAAAGTGATATAGCTAGTATTTTGGAGTTGCTTTGACGTGAAAATTCCAAAGTCTGTGCATTGTGTTCATAGGAAGATTGTCAAAATGCAAGGTTATATTTCATTGTTTGTGATTTATGTGAATGCATCAACTTTGTTTATTATTGGAACTCTTGGGAATTGGAAAAGTTCCACTAGATAGGGAGAAATTTTTAGACTAGTTTCCAAAACCAAGGATTTCACTTTAGGTATTAGTATTCATGTTAATTAGGATTATTTGATGTGTTTCTCCTAGCCGGATACCTTTCGAGTGCCAAGTTTTAGCCTAGAGATGGATATGCAAAGGTGATTCACTAAAGGAAACTCCTAAGAAACATATTGTATTTACAATGATGGAAGTAAAAAAAGAACAACCTACTATGTACATGATTACAAGACCACAGTTAGGTTCAAAAAAAATAGTGTTTTAATATTTTACCATTGACCAGGATATCATTCGACCTCCTTTCCAAGGTTTTGAGTATAAAAATTCTTGGGTCAAGCTACTGCTTAATCAGAAAAGGTCTAAGGTAGAGGCTTTGGAACTTGATATGTTTTACTTTTGGCTCTCTAGCCTTGTCCCATGTTATTACTAAGTCTCCTACTTGAAACCTTTTATCACCTATATCTTTTCAACCAAACCAACGTTTCACTATGGCTTGATTTTCATGGAGCCCGTGGTTAGCCTTATGGTGTTCTTCTTCCAGTTTCGGCAAGGTGTTAATGTGATGTTGCATGGCAGGGGATGGGAATTCATGAGCGGTTTGAGCGAGTTGTAGGGATGATAGGAAAATATTTTAAGGCAGGATGTATTCTTAACCATAAACGAGGAAGAATGGGGATATATTGATGGAGGTTTTGGGGGTGAATTTGTCTACCTAGAGAGGATTTGGGAGCATGTTGTGCCAATTTCTCTTATGTGTTACAATTTTCTTAAGGATATTTGTCATATTATTCTTTTCGGATTCATCCAGATCATTCCCTTGAGGGTAGTATTTGGATGAGTACTTAATTATTATTCCATTTTCTAGTGCAAAATTAGTAATCTTAAGAGATGAAAAGTAAGAAGAATTTTCAAATACCAATGAGTCTGGAATTCCAAAATTGGTGATAATGTTTTGAGTAAGAAAATATATCACCTGTGTTTTTCTATTTGTTTGAGAGGCACAAATTTAGTCCATATTGTAAAATAATTAGTGGAAATAATAATGTATTTATGTGTCCATGAAGAATTAGGTGTTATCTCCCTAATTATGTCTAGTCCCCATTGTTGGAAAGGTATTTCTACTTCTACTAGTTGGAGAGGGAGTGAAACTTTCTTCTCTCATCCCGCAGCTTTCTAGCATGTTTTTAATTTACGAGCACATGTGTGTGCATCCTTGAATAAGGTTATTCAGTAGTAACCAAATCAAATGTCCTTATAGGTTGTAGTATATCCTCTGAAGTGTCCCCTAGTGGGGCTATCATGTAAATATTTAAGGACCTTTTCTGAATCGGATTTCTCTAAGCACCTGAGTAATACACCATCATAATTTCAGTGAAAATTAATTCCATTGATCAATTGGTATGAGTCCACTTTAAGCCTAAATGTCCTTTGTTGTGTAGGTGTGAGGTGAATGGAGTTGAACTGAGATTCAAGTAATGTTTGAGCTCATTATACCAAGAATGAGTTAAAGCAGGAGCATAACCACAATCCTTTTCAATCAGGGATGTGTCATTACCCCATCATTCATTAGTAGTTGGTTTATTTCCATTTTATTTCAACAACTTTCATAAACCTTGTCCTCTGACATTATTGGAAGCTTTTATCCCTAAGTAATATTCTTGTAACAAATTCATCCAATGTAACCTATGTTCCCATAAGTCTTTTTGAGTAGGAAAGTTTCTCACTACAAGGAAGGGAACAATTAGTTTGGTTTTTTTTAAGGAGATAGGATCTAAAACGCTTTATTGAATTAAATACTACAAAGTCTTGTTTATCTTCTTCTAGGTACCAAATTTCCACTCCTTGAATTCCAAAATTCATAAAATCAATTGGGAATTCATTGTCTTATGAATCCCTTTGAGTAAAAAATGCAACATATGATTCCTCAAAGGAAAAATTATAGAGAATAAAATCTCGACTATATTCTAGGTTTAGGAGGACTGTTTCCTCAAAAATTTCCTTCTTTATTTTGAAAATGCTTCTTTAAATTCAAGCTTCCACCTGAATTACACATTTCTTTTAATAATTTCTTGCAAGGGATTTACTATTTTAGTAAATCTCGGGATGAATCTTCTAACAAAAATGGTTTTTCCCAAAAAGGATTGCATTACCTTCTTACTGCAAGGGAGCTCTAACATGGTGATTGCTTCAATCCTTTAGGGCTCAACCATTACTCCTAACATGGAAATTATAAATCCTAAGAGTCAACCTTCAACAATAATGAAAATGGATTATCCGGGGCTTAAATAAATCCCATATTTCCCACATCTATCAAAAAATTTCATTAGGTTCTGAAAATGATCACCCCTCTTTCAAGAATAGACTCTCACATCATCAAGATACATGACTATGATTTGACTGATAAGTCCTTTCAATTTTATATCCATTTCTCTTTGGGAAGTGGACCCTATTTTAATAATTCTAAAAGGCATATTTCTATATGCATATGTTCCCCACTTCGTTCTAGAAGTGATTTTAAGTTGATCGAGGTGAGACACTAAGATTTGATTATATCTTGAGAGACCATTGAGTAGAGAGAGAATTTTAGAGCCTGTGATAGATTGAAGGATATGCTCCATAGGCTAGATAGGATAGTTATATTTTTTCGATGTCTTCTTGAGGTTCCTAAAGGATAAAAATAAGAAGATATCTCCATTTATTTTCCTAACCAGAACTAGATTGGCAATCCATTCCATGTGCCTAATACAGAAAATGATTATTGCAACTAGAAGCTTATTTAGTTCTTTCTTAATAGTCATCTCTAGGGAAGGGTGCATCTTCCTGAACTTTTGTTGAACTGATATGACATGCTAAATAATTTGTGTATTCAACATCTTTAGATCATCATAGGGCCACACAAAGATATCATATTCCTTGAATAATAAAATGAATGTCAATATTTCAATGGTAATGCAACTTTTTCCCAAGTTTATGTTCATTGGAAATTTTGCAGTCCCTAATTTATGAATTCATATTGTATAGTGGGGTTGCCTGTCTTGCAATTGGCTACCCCCTTGAATTTTCCTTTGAGTTTGTTGGAAAGTGTAACTAGTTTCGGTCTTCATAATGTAATTATGAAGTTATGTAATGAAGAAGATAAAGATAATAAAATATATTTTTTGTAATACTTGCTTCGTGGGTTTTATGAGCAAGGATTTTTTATTATAGTTCAAATACTTCTTCTTGATTTCTTTTAGGAATTTTTCATCTTGTCATAAATGTATAATTTAGAGTCATAAATATGAATTGTTTTTACACTTGAAAAGAATCGGTATTGATGCTCCAAGAACTTGTCAATTGGCTCATAAAATATTGCTCAAGTGTGATGCAAATACCCCTAAAAAAATCATTCTAATAGATGTTGGAGATACTCCTCACCAAGTCGGCTTACAAACAACGAACATGTCGGCTCATGAATAATCACAATTATTCATATAAATGTCGGCTTATTTCCTATGGCCAAACACTATAAATACACAGGTAAACTTCATTGAAATAACAGAAGAAAAATTTCGGACTAATCTAAGATTTTCAGACATCTCTACAACCTCATTTGGTTAGACATAACTCAGAAAAATCTGAGATAACAAGCACGAAGGCATGAACTATAGTTAGGGTATATACAACGAAGTGAAGAAGAAGTATTTTGTAATTGTATTGGGTCTAACCACTTCGAATATCTCTACCATAAAAGGTGACATATCACAGTTCGGAGGTGCAGCGTAAAAGGTGACATATCACAATTCGGAGGTGCAAAATAGAGGTGGCATATCACAATTCGTAGGTGTAGTATATAGGTGGCATATCACAGTCTAGAAGTGTAGCAAAAGGTAAGGGTTAAAGAAGGTGCTAACACAGTGAAAGAGTTTATCTAAAGGACTACAAGAAGGAGCGAAGAAGGGACTAGATAGACCAAGGGCTAGAAGAATGAAGTATATGCTACAAAAAGGAGGTCGAGAATATTTTATCTAGGAACTGAGATTTCATAAGGTCTATGAGTGCAGAAAGAAGAAGGTGTATAGTTAGAGACCGAGTTCTCCTGTGCTGGTGCAGAACGATGCAGAAAAGGAGATCAACATAAGCAGCCAAGAAAAGAGTAGTGACAAGGTCTTAAAGGCATACAAGGGTCAAGGGTATGTGTCATGGTCAAGGTACTTTTCTACTGAAATTATAGAAGAATAATTAGTTGCGGGTTCTCCTCTCCAAGAGGGAGAGGTTTTGGCCCTGGATTTAATAGCCTAAATTTGTGTCTCTTGTGTTTTTGATAATTGACTTGATGAAAGACCTAATAAGATAATAAAGAGAATACCTAAGTAAGAGAAGTAAGCTCACAAGTAATTATCAATTATAGAGTTGAATTAAATTATGCCCTTCCAAATTCTCAACATGGTATCAGAGCTAAGGTGTTGAATACAAAGGGATACTTGACAAGGAGACACTCAAGGATATAAGAACGAGAATCAATTTCTAGAATGCATCAAAGAAAAATTCAAATTCTACATTGAAAGTGTTATCACCAAAATCGTACCTAATTTGTTGCTAATCAAACCAATCTTGTGACTGAGGCTTAGCCTCCTCAGTCTGAGAGGGCTCTCTCAAGGGTTAATTATATTGAATAAAGATGTAAATAGATGGCTAAATCTATGATTTGTGTATTGGTTTTAAATGTTTATAGATTAAAAGGATCAAAGCTTACTACCATTGGGCTATGGAGTCAGTGACAGAGATCTCAATAACAAGGCTTTCCTTGTGGAAGCTGAGGCTTGTAAATATTTGAATGAAAGAGAAACACATACAGGAAGTTTTCAATAGCTTGAGGTTCAAAGGAAGTCAGAGCATGTGATACACGAATTCTGAGTAATGAAACATCAAGACATTGGAGGCAAAATATTAAAAGAGATATACCATGGCTTACTACTTAAAGGAAGTCAGAGCATGAACAATCATGAGTTATGAGTAATAAGAATTAAGACATTGAAGAAAAATTTTCAAAAGATAGGACAGAAACTCATTGAAATATAATAAGAATCTCAGGTGAAGAAAAGTTGTGTTATTACTATATATAGTAGAAACTCCAATAGCTTTACAATCAAATAGTCTTCTGAGATAACATCTCTAAGCCTGTAGGTTGAAAATAATGTCAGTATGTAAACATTGGGCTTATGGATTCAACACTTTTAGTGATTCAGTGAGTTTACTTGACATGTAAGTTTAGGCAGGTCAGATTTTTTAGTAGTAAGACACACACACATGAAACATGAAAATACACAGTCAATTCACTTATAAAAGAAGTCAGAGCATCAAATGGATAAATTCTGAGTAATATAAATGAAAAAAACTGTAAGAGAGATACATAAAAGGTATAGATAGGGTAAATAAGCACCAAAAAATCCTTCAGAATCTCAAGTTGGCCAAGTAACCAATCTATGTATTGCTGAAACAGTGAATTTACAATAAGCTGCAATTTTGCCAAAAATCTCCAACCCTTGACAAATTCGACCCAATGGCCTTAAATAGAGATGCTACATCATGATATGATCTGCCTCTATTGGGAAAAATACTGAGAGGGGGGGGATGAATCAGTATTTAGGGAATACTCAAGACTTTTTTACTTTTTCTTACTTGAAAACACATACGCGACTTTCATGTAGCCAACTCGCGTATACACGCGGATATACTTAATAAAACATGTGTATGTCCAGCAATCTTATTATGTAGATAATTCTTCACTTATATCATTCCATCATTCATTCATTAGATGTTCAATAAACAGTAAGCATGAGCAGTAATAATAGAATAAACCATCAATAATATACAAATATTAATAACACGGTGATTTCTAGTGAAAACCCAAGCTGAGAAAAACCACATTCCCTGCTTTTGTCTGTTTCCCTCTAATATTTTATTATAGTGGCAACATCTTACAACTAAGGCATCGGCGCGTACTCACTCACAAGACGGGCAGTATTCACCGTGTATGTCACAACCTTTCTCTCGCTTACCACAAATTTCTCCCCGGAAGGGAGCCACAACCCCCGCTCTCGTCGTTCGGGGCCTCACTCTAGAAGGGGAGTTACAACCCCACGAAATGTTGCCAACCCCCGCCACCACCATGACCACGTTTCATCAATTTTCATACTAGATCCAACAGCTTCCATACAACATATCTTGTAGGCCACTTTTCATTAGATTTTCAGACTGGACCCACTCCACACATTTAAGCTCAACATTCATCAAACTGAAACTTATAACCCCATACATTCATTCATTGAATCATCAACCAATCAACCAACAACTTGATCTTCAATTAACATAATCAATAACATATTCATCATTCAAACAACCCAGTTCTGTATGAATACATCATTGACAGATAGCAGTAAAACAATAGGACAGATCAGATATTTCATACCACATACTTCAGTAAAACCCTAGATTCCATACACGCTTTTACTTCACTGAACCTGCGTATGTATGCGCTTTCATATAGACCAACCCGCGTATACTTCAGTGCATTCTTTAGAAAATCCTTTCTGCCCATACGCGCTTTTCCTTAAGCAGACCCGCGTATACACGCGCTTTTGCTGAAGCGAACCTGCATATACATCTGTAACTTTTCAGGACTGTGTAGCTCTTCAGATCAGATAAACAACTCAGATTTCATGTGTTACTTCAGAAAGTATTTCGCCTCATCTCAGATCTAAACAATCCATAATCAAATCTAGAAAATACATATACATTTTAGATCTAGAGATCCATCTTCATCATTTTCTTCATAGGTGCATCATAGATTCAGATCTATCAATCAAGAACAAAGTTCATCCATGCATATATTCCTTAGAGAGATTTATTCATTCACAACCCTTACTCATGCACACCCTTGCACTATGGTTTTCTTCTCCTTAAATAGATTTGGCCTTTATCAATACCATGAGCCAAAACCACACAACTTCCGATGGTATTCCTGGACGAGATCAAATAGATAATCCAATGCTTAATACAATGGGTCAATACCATGGTAATTCCCCTAGGTATCATAGTTTTTAGAGTGCAAAATGCATACGTGACTTTGAGCGTGCGTATTCGCGTGTATACGCAACTTTGCCTCATAAAAACTGTGTATATGCTAACCCTAAATGTATACGCGGGTTCCCTTCACAAAAGTAGAGTATATACGCAGGTTGCCTTCACAAAAGTAGCGTATACATTGTGACATATTATATTTATCATTTATCTGGCACTTACTGGAAATGTTTTCTCTGTCACATCTGAACTGATCTGTAGATACATCATTCTTACATCTTTAGCACATAGGTTGCTTATCATAGGCAACTCATCAAGTAGGTTTCCATCAAGGACAACTTCATGTTGCCATTATCTTCATCAAGTGGGTTGCCATCAAGGACAACACTCTGCATCATATTCCCAACAATCTCCCCCTTTAGACTTGATGGCAACCACGATGGTGTTTGATCACAACAGATAGATACATTAAGAATAATGATATTCTTCCCTTATTCAAACACCATGTCACTCTCCCCCTTTGACATCAAGGGCAAAGGGCATATCAACACCAACACAAGGTTTTCTCCTCATGAGAGAAGAGCGCTGTAGATCTGATGTGCATTGAAGTTACCATGCTCCCCCTGAGATCATGCCGAATATTCAAACATGTTTTTCAATGAAGTACATGACTCTATGACCTTCCTATCATCAAGGACTCATACTTACATCAAAGATCCAACCAAGTGGATTTACATATGAGAGTCAAATACCCAACCAGGTGGGTTTACACATTTTAACTCAACTTCCCAACCAAGTGAGTTTACACATTTTGACTCAACTACCCAACCAAGTGGGTTTACAAAATGAACAAGTCCTTACACGATTGAATATTACAATTTTACATCATAGATCTCATCATGACCTTTTCATCAAATTACAAATATGACCTTTTATGACCACTACCAAGAAGACCTCAAAATAGATCATGTTTCAGAACCATCATAGTGCCAACAATGCATTATACTCAGCAAGTGTAATGCTCCCCCTGAAAAATGTACATCCAAGTATCTTTTCCATATGACCAAGGCTCCTCCTTAGCTTGTGCATCTTGAACACTTTCAACGGCAAGTCATCAACAACAATATCTGCATGATCTATCCTTATCTCTGAATCATAAGACTTCTATCTCATCCATGTGTGAAAGCAAGGAATACTCTTCAGCAAAAAAGAAAATAGGGCTCATTCATATTATCATCATAAGAAACCATGTATCATTTCATCATCATTTAGAACTGAATAATAAGTAGATACAGTGCCAATAATACAATCATTAATAGTCAGACTGATGCTCCCCCTGAACCTGTGCTCCTGATCTTCAGCTGTCATACAAGTTTTCTTGTCACAAGTGCATACATGACTGTTACACAGTAATTTGTCACCGTCCCTACCATTCCCCGTCCCGCACAATGGAGGACCCATTTCGTGACCTGTGAACATTGTCATGCCTTGAAAACCTCATCAATGCATCCCTCTAAGCATGAGCTTTATTTTCCCTTGAGACATCTCCTTGCAAAAATCATGAAAAACATCCCTTTTTGCATTGGCGCGGGCAGTCAGTTCAGTACTCGCGCCAATGAGGAAAATCCTACAAAGAGGTCGCGCCACTTGGCGCTCTATCATAGAGCAGCAATCACGCCACCCATTTTAGGGACTGTTTTTTAAATATGGATGGCGGAAGTTGAGTTCAAACAAACTCACAACCATTGCCTATCTTGAGTTGGGAGGTTTGGCTGCGGGAGTTCTATGGAAGGGAAGTAGTTTTGCCACCTTCTATGGAACCTTCCTTGTTGACAGGGCCAATCCCATAATAATAGGGATCCCAACTCCCTCCTTCCCCATCTATAAAAGCTTGCTCAGATCCATGGCAAGCTAGTCTTGAAGTGCTGAAGCTTTGCATCTCTCTATTCCCAAGTGCCTTTGTGCTGTAAAGAATCCCTTCTTTCCCTTAAGGCCCATTCAAGCGAGGAGACCATTGTTACGAGACTCTGGAGAGGTTTTCCCTTTCCTTGGCGAGCTTTGCGAGACGTGGACGACCGGAGACCCGTTCGAAGGAGGCTGCGACGTCAGAACTTGGTTGTAACCTCTATTCGTTTATTACTTAATAGATGACTATGATTATGGTTCCACTCCGTTTTCCATTATGTTAATGCGAGTAATATCTTTTCTGACCGATGTTTAGTTACGCATGCTGGTTTCGATGCTTGTATCTGTTCGTTTCTTCTATGTGCAGGTGTTCATCCGCGGAGATCGTGGAAGGATTGTGATCTGCCAGGGCTGAAGGACGGGGACACTTCTTCTTCAGATCGTAGCGTTGGAATCCAGGTAGGCTTCTATTCCTAGTCTTTCCATTCGTAACTAGGAGCTTGTGTCATAGCGTTGTTTGTTTGTTGCTAGACCCCTGCTGGGCTAGTAGGGATCGCCTCTGTCCGCAGAGGGGATTTACCTCCTCAACAAATTGGCGACTCCGCTGGGGAGATCGTCCGGTCTTCATTGTCTCGTTTATGTTGTTTCACTTTGATCGTTTTTCCTTGCTTGATGAACCTTCTGGGTTGGATTCTTTCTTTGTTTTAGCTTCTTGGTTTGCTTAGCTTGTATTGGTCTGCTTCTGGAGTAGCTTGTTTTTTAATTTTTATTGAGAAACTCGACTGGCGCGGTTTTTAACCCGACAGTCGCGCCACTTGGCGCACGTTGCTTTTGTCTAGCCCGCGCCAATTGGCTTCTGGCGCTAGTTTCACTCTCACAGTCGCGCCACCCCTGTGAGTTTTTTGAGTTTCTTCATTTTTTGGCTCTCTGGATTTGATCAATACTTTTCTTCTTGATTTTCTGACTGCCTGAGCGTGTTGGAGTCTTGTTTGGCTGGAATTCACCTCTGTCCTTTGGTTGTTTGCTTCTATCTACCGATTTCACGTTTTGAGCCCTAGGGCATCTAGTGGCTTAGTGTATCGAGCCCTCCTTGGGAGTTTAGGTGTCTGGATTGTCCTGTCAACTTGTTGATTGATTCTCCACGCTCTCTTAACAGTCATTGATTGTTTTGTTGCATTTTTGGGTGATTTTTTCCTTCTTTTATTCGAAAATTGCGTGCCTTGCTTTGGACCTAGATCACACGGTCCATCGGAAGCTTTTGAGTCTTTTCTTTGCTTTGAGAGACTTTGGGTCGATTTGGGGATCTGATTGTTTGCATTGTTGAGTGAATGTTGTTTGTTTCACTCTCTTGGATATCATTTCTCAAATTGTTCCTTTTGTTTTCAGTGCACATTAGCCATTAAACATTGAAAATAAAAAAAAAATCTCTTTTGTTTTTGTTAATTAGTGCAAGTTGTGATCTTTTCAATATCGCTAGTGATTAGTGTTTTGAATGAAAAGCTTTCAATTGCATTAGTTGCATTAGAGACATTGTTGTTCGTATTCCGTTCATTTTGTTTGTATAAAAGCTCTCAACTCTTATTTAACTAGTTTTCATCGAACAAAATGTTGCACCGTGGCATATAGCTTGCATTTAGGAGTCTTTCGAGACACTACATACGATAGGGCCTGGAAATTGAAACTTAATTGAAGATCAACTGTAAAATTTATTCAATTAACCTAAGGCAACATTGGAACTTAACGAAACATATTTAGAAGGTCTAGGCTAGAGACGTGTTCCGGCGTCGTTAAACCTAGCAGCTGTCGTTCGCCCGTTGGCTTTAGACAGCGCTAGTACGGACTTGCGCTCCCCGTACCGTCGCGTATATAAAGGGAGACCCCTATAGGTTTTCAATCCTTTATCCACAGGAAGCCGAGTCTGCCGCCCTGTACCTGTGATACACCGAACACAGCATTCGGGGAGACTACCCGCACGTACGGAAAGTCCTTGGTCGATTTCTGTTTCATTATTGAAACCAAGGTGTATATTGCAGTTCACGGATATTTGGTACACCCTTTGTGCCTAGTTTTTTCCTGAGCAGTCATTTGGTCTTTTCTGACTCCCTAAACTTGAAAAGACTGTCAAGCGCTTGTCCTTTCATGCTTGTGTCAACTCTGAAAGAGATAGAGTCATATTTTTATCGTTTCTCGACTCTTAAAACATGAAACGGTAGAATTTCTTACTTTCCAATGTGGTAAAATTAATCGCCCACGATTACACACCTATTTAGACATTGCTTGTTGACCGTTTGATCGTGTGTCTTAACTCATTTTCAGCCCGTGTGTGTGTTTGCTCTTTTCTTCTAGTCTTTTGCCACAGTGGCGGAACCATCGGTTTCGTCTACTGGTAGTCCTTACACGGACGATTCTTCAGAAGCTTCTCAGCCTTCTGTTGAACCGCAGCAGCCTGTTGTTTCCGAGTTTCCTGACGGGGGACCGGTTCTCGCCGAGCAACCCTTTGGAGGACCAGTTGAGTTCAATTGGCCCTTTTCGGACCCTGTGTCTGAATTGAGATTAGGAGCCGATTTCCTTTCTCTTACATCGGGTTCACCGTTTGTTGCTACTGTTTTTCCTCCTAGTCCTCGCCGTCTTCTGCGTGATTTAACGGCAGGATCAACCATGAGTGATTCTGGTGAGGAAATTCCCGGGTCTGATGACTATCAGCACATCCCTCGTAGATTGTTCGAGGGAGACGAGTCTGAGCTGGCTACCACATCGTCAGCTGGTCCTTCTTTGCCACAGGGATACAGATCTCTGGGTCAGATTATCTCAGCTGCTGCCTCTATGGGAATATCATCTCCTGCTTCGAGGCCAGCTGCCACTACACCCGGGGTGTCTCCTTCGACGCTCGTCACTTCTGTTCCCGTTCGGCCCACTGTTTGTGTGGCTGCCTCTTCCGCTGTTGTCTCAGCATCTGCTACCAGGGCTGGGCCAACTCCGGAGGACATTTACTTAGCTACTGCTATACCGGAGAATATCTCTCCAGAGGAGTATCGGTTGTTTTTGCAACAGCCGAACGCCGGAGCTGGACAAATTCCCCAAGATCCTTACCGATCTTTCTTTTCGCACTATGCACAGGACGGCACTCCCGTGTATGGTTTCCCGGGTCAGCTTGACGAGCATGGGGACATTTTGCGCCTTCCTGCTCCTGAGGCTTATCTGTATGCTCAAGGTTTACCGTACAACCAGGCTCATAACCCGCAAGGACATCCTTTCCAAGGCCAACCTGCAGGCCAACCTGGCTATCTGTACGACCCACAGGGACAGCCCATCCAAGGCTACTCTGTGGGCTAGCAAGGGCCATTGTACAATCCGCAAGGACCATATTATAACCCTGCTGGTCAACCTGCTCAGCCTCAGCTAGGGTATCAACAGGGACTGGCCTATGGTCCTGGGGGGAAAATCCAGCCTTCTCTACCGATGCAACCGCAGTATCCTGTCGTCTCTAACGTTGCATATCAGCCAGGACCACCCTATGGTTCTGCTTCAGGTCAATTGGTTTCCAGCAAGCACCTGGTCCTGTTCCACCACCAGGCCAACCGGGTCATCCGGTACAACCTGGTGTCCCGCCTCCAGGCCAGCCGGCTTATTCGGCGCAACCTGGGGCTCACTTACAACCAGGTCAACCTGCGCAACCAGCGCCGCCTGTTTATCCGGGCCAGCCTGTTCATTCAGGCCCGCCCCCTCACTCGGGTCAACCTGTTCATTCAGGGTAGCCCTCTCATTCCGTTCACTCTGCTCAACAGCCTGTTCATTCAATGCCGCAGCCAAATCAACAGCTGCGCCCTACGTACCAGGCTCCGTAGGGTTCCACTTATCAGCAGTCTACTCATCCTCAGAGTGGTTATTATCCTCATGGTCAGTCTCAACCGAACTATAACCACCCTGGAGGCTCTCAGTATCAACCTCCTCCACTCGGTTCTACCTACGCTCAGCAACCAAATCCTAACGCTGCTTATATGGGGCAAACGCCTAATCAGGGCACGAACTCTGGTTATCAAGCCCCGCACTATGGTTACCAGAATCCAAATCAGTCTGGCTATACGAATTATGCCCCTTACGGTCAGAATCCTACGGGACAGAACCCGTGGGGGCAGGGATATTCACAACCATCGTGGAGCATGGGTACCGGACCTTATCCTGGGGCTGGCATGGGAGTTAACCCTCCATTGCCGTTCCTGGCTACCTTGGACCTACCGGACGTTTCAAAATTGACCAATGATCCGATTTCGCATAATCCATATTGGCCTCCGGTTCCCACCAAGATACCAGGAGATTGTCCCAAGTTTGAGGGCAAAGCTGGCAAAGACCCCCAGGCGCATGTGATGACGTACCACCTCTGGTGTTCGTCTAACTCTTGGGTCGATGATTCGATTCGTTTGCGTCTTTTCCAGCGTACGTTAACAGGAGCTGCTGCTAAGTGGTACATAGAGCTATCCCGTGGTATTTTTCAAGATTTCAACTCATTAGCCATGGCTTTCCTCACGCATTTCCAGTTACCGGTCCGATATGAGGCCGGGACGCACATCCTGACTTCTCTAAAGCAGGACACCGCCACTCACATCTCGGATCACATACATGAGTGGCGGCGCCGTCGTCGACTGATCAAGTTTCACATACCTGATCAGATTTTGACCCACTGGTTCACCACCTCCTTTGTGAATAAAATCGCTCAGGATATTGCGATGGGAGCGTGTGTGACGGAGGAACAAGCTATTGCGCGTGCCCAGTATCTAGATCTTGTCTATTCGCAGTCTGGCACGCTTTATGACATCTTGACTAATGCTCCACGGCCCGGAACCACTAAGGCTCTGCCTACCCCTTCGGTGGATGGTGTCATTGGTTCCGTCTCGCAAAATTTGAAGAAGTCTTCGAATGGGAAGCAGAAGGCTAATTCTTCCAACAATACCTCTGCTAATCCCGCCTCATCCGATTCTGGTAAAACCGTGGAGGTGAATGCCGTCCAGGCCAATCCTGCGGAAAAATCCTCCAAGGGGAAAAAGAAGGGCAAAGGCAAATCAAAATCTGATGCCCCGAAACCGGAATCCAAATCTCGAACCGAGGATGGCTCCCAACGTAAGCCGAAATTCCCTTGCCTCATCTGTGAAGGTGACCATTATACTAAGGATTGTCCACGACGGTCTGAAGTTAGTCAACTTCTTAAAGGCTCAAAAGGGACTCCAGCTGTTTTAAAAGAGCCATTTCCATCTCAGCAGACCCAGATGGTCGAACAGGCGTCGTCATCTGCACCGTTTGGGTCTCAAGTTTTCATGATGAAGACTAATGCACCTATCACTATCGCTACGCGGTCGAAGGATTACAATGAATCACGGCAGGAGCCGGGGAAGTCAGTTGCGGATGGGCCGCCTCCCCCACCTGCCTCCGGTCCATTGGAGATCGAGAAGCCGACTCTCGAACCCGTTGTGAAGCCACCTCCCAAGGGTGTTCTTCGGAGATCCTCTTATAATCCAAATGCTCATGCTGCTCAACATTACAGTATTGTTGAGGATTTGGCACAGGCGCCATGTGCTATGTCCGCACTAGAGGTTCTTCAAAGCTGTCCTTCACAACGGAAGGCTTTACTGTCTACGATCGGTGGCATCGATCCCGCCGACTCGAGCCTTATCACCTTCGATCTGGAGAATTACACTCCCCGGCTTCCACATCAAATCGCTTTGGTCATTCAAGTCGGGATTAACGGTCTAAACGTTCATAGGGCCGTCGTAGATGAGGGTGCATCCACCTGCGTTATGTCCTCCGCTTGCTGGAAGGCCATCGGCTCTCCAGCCTTGTCGTCGTCTCCTAATGCCCTTGAGGCATTTGATGGTCGGGAATCTAAACCCCTAGGAGTTCTCGAGAGTCTTGCGATCACATTACAGGGAAAAACTGTCAACGTGGAAGTGGAAGTGGTTGACGCTAAACTCAACTACAATATACTTCTTGGCCGCAGTTGGACCAATGCCATGCTCTGCGTGCCGTCTACCGTCTTTCGATTCATTAAGTTCCCTCACGAGGGCAAGATTGTCACGGTAGATCAGTTGTCATTTTTCACCTCTAGCTCTAAGAACAACGTGCCGTATGTGGATCAAATTCCGAATCCCCCAGACAGCATAGGACCTGGTCTCTTCAAAGACCCAGTCCTCATGGGTATTTTCCCTGCACCACCACCAAATACCGCTCAAGTCAACATGCTGTCCAGGACTGATGACCCCTGGCTCATTCCTACGCCTGAGCAGGTATATGAGTTTGGAGAATCCATGCCTTTGACGCCAGTAGAGATCAGCTACTGTGAGATTGTTGCCGCATCGAATCCTCCACCTCCTCAGCATGCTCCGATGAGCATGGCTCTCGACGTCTACTCGCAATCCCCCTGGCTTGGTCAGGCTGATTCACCTGATCCTCTCCGAGAGATTTTTCCTTCAGATGAAGCTATCATTGAAACCATGTCTCTTGAGGAGCTGCCCTGGGGCGATGGACATCATCGCTCCTCGTTTATGCCCAGCTTGGGGGCAATGACTGATTGTCTGGAGCGCTATGCTACTCAGGTTCCTTCCCCTCCTCTTCAAACGCCGATCTTGATACACGAGGTCTTTTCAGAGGGTAATCTGAGTAACATTACTCAAACTGTTCCTATCAACATCTCTGTTAAACCAGGGGTTGTTGAGAACATTCATGTGGGTGTGACTTGTTCTCCCGAGGAGATTCAAGTCTATACAGAGCTTTTCAAAGAATTCAGAGATGTTTTTGCATGGTCCTACGAGGAAATGCCGGGGATTGATCCTAGTATTGTCATCCACGAGATTCCAACCTATCCAGGTGCGAAACCCGTGCACCAACGCTTACGTCCCATGCATCCTCGGAAAGCCGCCGCTATCAAGGCAGAAGTTGAAAAACTTCTGAACGCGGGGTTTATTTATCCTATCCCCCTTACAGAATGGGTGTCCAATATTGTCCCTGTCGATAAAAAGCAGGGTACCATTCGAGTCTGTGTAGATTATCGCGATATCAATCGCGCCCGTCCGAAGGACAATTATCCCACTCCGTTTATCGATCAGATTATCGACGATTGCGCCGGAAGTGAGATCTACTCCTTAATGGACGGTTTCTCAGGTTACAACCAGATTAACATTGCACCCGAGGATCAACATAAGACCACATTCATCTGTCCGTGGGGCACTTTTGCATACAAAAAACTCCCGTTCGGCTTAAAGAACGCTGGCGCCACGTTTCAGCGTGCGATGTCATATGCCTTTCATGATATTCGCCATATTGTCCAGCCTTATCTGGACGACTTGCCTGCCCATTCGGGTAAGCGAGAGGATCATCCCGAACATCTTCGCCAGATATTTCTTCGCTGTAGACGCTACAACATTAGGCTCAATCCTCATAAGTGCGTCTTCTGCGTCGATTCTGGCCGTCTTTTAGGCTTTATAGTCTCGAAAGACGGAATTCGCCTCGACCCTTTGAAGGTTGAGGCCATTATAAATCTCCCGTCACCCTCCTCCCTTTATCAGTTGCAGAGTCTGCAAGGGAAAGCGAATTTTCTTAGGCGCTTCATCCCGAATTACGCCGAGGTGGCCAAAGGATTCACTCGTTTGTTAAAGCAGAATGTTCCCTTTCATTGGGACGAAATTGCTCAAGAATCCTTTGAGAAGCTGAAGACATTGCTCGTCAATGCTCCGTTGCTTCGTCCTCCGGACTACCACCGTGACTTTACTTTGTATCTAGCCGCCGCATTTAGCACCATTGCCATGGTCTTGGTGCAGGATGACGAGAACGGTGATGAACATGTTGTTTATTACCTGTCTCGGAACCTTCTCGACCTGGAGACGCGTTATGCACATGTTGAGAAGTTGGCCTTAGCAGCCGTACACGCCGTACAACGCTTTCGCCATTACATCCTTTTGCGCACAATAACAGTGGTTTCAGACTGCAACCATATGACGTATATTCTATCTAGACAATTACTAGGGGGCAAGTACTCCAAATGGATCGTGATCCTGCAGGAGTTTGACTTGGAGTTCACCACTGCCAAGTCAACTAAATCATTGGTCTTTGCGGATTTGATATGTTCTCTCCCTACAGACTCTTTTCCCTCACACTCTGAAGATCATATACCGGACGAAACGCTGTTTCTTATCGATACTCGTGATCCTTGGTACGGTGACATCATAGTGTATCTTCAGACCGCGACATTTCGGTCTGAGTTGGATAAAACTGCCCGCCGTCGGATTCGGCACCAGTCCCAACCTTACCGTATAGTAGGAGATACCTTATATCGCATTGGAGTAGATTCGGTGCTCCGACGATGCCTTACCTTGGAAGAGGCTGAGAAAGTCTTAAATGACTGTCATAGTGGCGCCTGTGGCGGACATATGTCCGGGTATGCTACTGCCCAGAAGATTCTACGGGCAGGTTATTTCTGGCCTTCTATATTCAAGGATTGTATCACTGCAGTCCGAAAATGTCATCCATGCCAGATTTTTCAGCGCAAGATGCGCGCGCCGCCGTTGCCTTTGCATCCTGTTATTACCGTTGGCCCTTTTGCGAAATGGGGCGTGGACTTTATGACGTGTAACCCTCTTAAGTTAGTCATTTTTAGTTCGGTCACTTAAAATTGCTCCATTGTAGCACCACCAGTTAATTTGTGTGACTAACTTTTTAGTCAATAATCGCTAATTTCATCATTTTTCAACAGCGGGTACTAGTCACCGTATTTAAAATCATCATTTATTTATTCAACTGCAAGTATTGCATTTATCTTGGTTCTAAAGTATTCATCGATCATGGTACTCATTTTATTATACGATGGCGAGTCACCAACATGGTCACAATACCACATGCGCCATACTACCTTTTTGTTAATGGTTGTGTTGCATATAACAAGGTTTTGTCATTATGTTGTGTCAATAACATCTATAACTAACAGTATCTCCAATTGTTTCCGCCTTCATGACTAAATTATGGTTAAAAAGTAATCACGTGATTCATACCATTCCAATCGTACTTCGTGAAACTCTGTCACGGTTGAATGAAATTTTCCATAAATTAATGCGGGAGCTCTTACCGATACTTCTCCTGAGGAAGAACGTCTTCTGTATCTCGAACGGTTGGATGAAACCCGTCGTCTAGCTGCTTTGATCATCGAAGCACAAAAGAAGAGGGTCAAGACTCATTTTGATCAATCTGTTTCTCCCCGTTCTTTCATCGAAGGAGACCTAGTCCTCTTGTACGATCAGGCACATGACAAGCTTGGTGCCGGGAAGCTCCAACCCATGTGGCACGGTCCCTATATAGTAAAATGTGTTTTTGAAAAATGGGGCCTACGAGCTTATAGACTACGAAGGAGTTCCATTGGCGCAGCCCAGAAATGGCCTGTACCTTAAGAAGTACTACGCCTGAAATGATTTCTTGGTGTGGTGTGTGTACATAGGTGTGTGATTGTCATTTGTGTGCATGGTGTGGTGTGCTTTGTAAACATCTTTCTGTTGATCGGGTCTTCCTGGTTGTGCAGATGTCTATTCATCCATTCGTTGGTTTCGCGGATGGTGCCTCCCGCAGTACCAGGAATCTGTCTTCCGCAGCCTGGGTAATCTACGATCCTGCTGGTGAGTTGATTGACCTGCAAGGTGCGTGTTTAGGACGTACCACGAACAATATCGCGGAATATAGTGCCGTGTTGGAATTATTAACTTATGCGTAGAGCTGGCATTCGTGAACTGGCCGTGTAACGTGCAGATTCACTACTTGTAGTGTTACAAACTCACTACGGATGGACTTTACAAGAACTTCCGTCCATCTTACGCTCCGTATTTTGCGTATTCGATTGATTGGAAAGGAATTTTGACTACATTACATATCATCATATACCCAGGCATTTGAATACATTAACAGATGCAGTAGCAAATTTGGTATTAGACAGGCATTTGCGCAATTTATAAATCATCATCACATGTAAAGAAGACTCATCCAGAAATAGACATGCATATATATAGATATCGAAATGTTTACATAGAGTGTGTCACATAAAACTCAAAAAATATACATAGTCGTCTTAGTACATCCGGAGACGCTATGTCTCTCAAAAAATAGGTGTAGCATAAATCCTAAGGACTAGTCCGCATGGTGCTCATGATAGCACGTCACTGCACGCACTAGGCGCCTCAAGATTCGGTGGATCCGATTCGGAACTCCCACTGTATGGCGCTGGTATGCCCTTGGTACGTCTGATAGCCGGGCATAGTCTGGGATCCCATGGGCAATCCCCTTGAGGTTCTGGACCAGTTCCTCTCCTCCGATGCCTTCCCCCTGGATCTCAGGGGCGAGTTGTGTCCTCCGGGAGATAGGAGACATCCCGGCTGGTCTCTCAGGTCCTACATCTGCATGCATATATAATTGTGTTAAGACGAATGTGTGTTTACAAAAAAACATATAAACATAAAATCAAAAATATGAGGTCTTACCCAGCTCTTCATCCCAGTCGTCTCCTTCTGGTAGTGGGAGATCTGGGTCCCCTGTAAAGTCAGTTCCCGAGTAGGGCCAATCTTCCACGACGATTAGCTGGCGCCGTAGCCACCTAAAGAACTCTGGCCTCCAGGACATCTGTTGGCCACCTCCAGATCTGGGCATCAGTGCTGCCCAGCGAGCCATTCGCGGCTCTCGTGGTATCGGACTCGCCACTGCGGCCCCTTGGCCCTGGAAGATTGGTATGCGTTCCAGAATGAACGATACCAAGATGGAACCATAGCCGAACTGTTTCAGTCTCCCCTGTTTGCACTTGGTGAGCTGCCTTTTCATGTTGATCGTTACAGCTGTTGCCCAATCATACAGTCGAGGACCCATGCATTCTGAGGCCAGCAAGAGTTGGGCCTTTGTAGCCTCATGCGGTGCCTGCGATCCAGCAGCCCGCGTAATGGTATGGAGTACTACTCTCAGTGCTAGATCAGGGATGGTGGAGATGTATACCTTCTTGCTTCCTGATCCTGTTTGTGCCCCTCGGCACACCCGTGCCATTACTTCTTCCATCTTTTCCCCAGATGGTCTGCTTCTAGTCAATACCGGGATTGGACCCCTGCGGGACAATCCAGTAATGAAATAAACATCAGTAACCTCCAGTTCTAACACCTGGTCTCGTAGCTTGAACACCTGTTCATTTTCATCCCAGATGCTGATTAGATATTGGAGGAGCTCGGGCTGAGCTCGTAAACATGGCGTGAGGAAGAATTTTTTCAAGCCACAGTCTCTAAGAGCGTTCATACAAGCTTGGCTTTGCATGGCCTCTTCATCCTCATCTCCGTGCTCTCGTTCCTTCCATTCGATTGCCATTTTGAGTGGTTATCTGCATTCATATGGTCAAAAACCCCTGATTAGATCTTTGGTGAGCTTCAAATTTCAAGAAATTTGGTTTAAATACCGGAATTTTAGGCGAAAATTTAGGTTCAGCCGCTGGCGCGGCTGTTTTGCTAACAGTCGCGCCAGGTGGCGCGAGCCCTTTAGTAAAAAGAGCTCAGTGGCGCGGGTCCGTGCCCGATACCCGCGCCAATGGGCCCGGCCCTAAAATTTTAAAAGTGGCCACACAAAGTTGATTTCTAAGGGAAAATCATTTAAAAATGTATGGAAATGAAGAACAAAGGAGCGCCTCTTACCTGTGACAGACGAGACGCTGAATGGTTGCCTGGATTGGTCGCAATCACCGTCAGAAGATTCTGCTCCAAAAGGACCACTGTTGCTTTCCACAAGGTAAATAGTAAAAAGTAATTTCATTTTTTACCAATTAGAGATATTTATAACTTTTTCGACGTTAAATGAGCTTTAAAAGTTATTTTTGTTAAATATTTGCATGTGTTATGTCGAAAATGGATTTTACGCTTGTTTGGTATGTGCAGCAGCAGGTTTTTGCGACTTAAAAGATGGAAACGAGTTGTATTTTATACTTTTTCGGACTCGGTAAATACACGAAAAAGTCACTCTGGAGTCATCTTTCAGCTCTTTTCTGACTCTCTAAATATGAAAAGATCGCCGAGGCCCTTGTCGTTTCGATCTCGTTAAAATGGACGCGAATCGAAATTCACCCAGTATAAGTTTAACCCTTTTTCGGGCTGGGATGGATCGATTACGAAAAAGGAATACCCTAGCCTATCGCGACTAGGAGGTTTTCCCGGATATTGTTTTCTACCTTTTCGGGTCTGGGGAACTATTTACGAAAAGGGACCTGTGGAGTTTTCTTTTTCGCTGTCTTTTCAAACTCTCTAAACATGAAAAGACGTCGAGTTCTTCCTTTGTCAGACTCGTTAAACCCTGATGACATTGGATTTCGTCGAAATGACGTTCTCCGAGTTTCTCCTTCCTAGGACTCGTTAAATGCACTAGAATGGATTCGCCCGAAGGGCGGACTTATATCACAAGCATATGCTATCCCCTTCAAGCTTGTTATAAAAAATAATTGGGGTACTCGCCAGAAATGGTGGGGGAAAAATGGAACCATCGTCGTTGTCGTCGGCAGTATGTCGCTCTTGAACATGGCACTTGTCCGCATTCGTGTCGGGTTGGGGACATCTCATCTCGTTGCTTCACTTTGCCTCCATGGGTTTGGGTAATCTCTTTTGACCTCTCATCTGTTCACTACCTCGTCGCCATGACCTCTGATCCGTTGATGTCAAATACTGCCAAGTCCATTGTCGTGCCGTTCATGTGTTCAAGAGAAGTTGGCCTCTGCAAATATCAACCTTCCTCTGTTTCTCGTATGATCCTGATTCACAACAAAACATTATGTTCCTTTGTCTCGTGTCGATGATGTGGGAATCATTATGGCCCACCTTCGATCAAGGTCACTTCCTGTCGACTTCAACTCATTATCCAGGAAGTTGGTCTAGAGACTCCTGATGGTACCTTGGAGCCTGCATGCCTCAATGGCAGGTTCGTCGCATTCGACGTGAAGTTTACATCATTGACTTCCGATCGAATGATTCTGCGGGTGTTCGACGTCAACTCATTTATTCACACGCCGTAGATTGTACCTGTAGTACCTTGAGGACCATTGTCATTATTGGTGGTTTCTCTCGCGTCTGTTAACAGCTTTCATCATTGGCTGGTAATCAGACGATGTTCTTGCATGTTCGACTTCAACTCACATATTCACATGCTTGAACTTGTACTCTGTTGGGTCGAGATGGAGCGCAAGACCCTGGATTGTGTCTGTTGTAATCCAGGTTGCGATTGTGGATTATTATCATTATGTACATGACTCATTGATTGGATGGCTGCGACCATACCTGAGTCTATTTGTTTGATCTTAGTTGGATGGCTGCGCCCATACCCTGGATCCGGATTATAGCATACTCTGTTCGGATGGCTGCGTCCATACCATATATATACATCGTGTACTTAAGATATCAGTTGTATCTGTCTGTACAGGTTTTCCGACGGCGGGCCTTCAGTCAGACATGTTCTCGTAAAGCATTTCACCCCTCTCTCTCTCGGGCCTCATGCTTTAGGGGGCATCTGTTACACAGTAATTTGTCACCGTCCCTACCATTCCCCGTCTCGCACAATGGAGGACCCATTATGTGACCTGTGAACACTGTCATGCCTTGAAAACATCATCAATGCATCCCTCTGAGTATGAGCTTCATTTCCCCTTGAGACATCTCCTTGCAAAATCCATGAAAAACAGCTCTTTTTGCATTGGCGCGGGCGGACAGTTCAGTGCTCGCGCCAATCAGGGAAATCCTGTAAAGAGGTCGCGCCACTTGGCGCTCTGTCATAGAGCAACAATCGCGCCACCCATTTTAGGGACTGTTTTTTAAATATGGATGGCGGAAGTTGAGTTCAAACAAACTCACAACCATTGCCTATCTTGAGTTGGGAGGTTTGGCTGCGGGAATTCTATGGAAGGGAGGTGGTTTTGCCACCTTCCATGGAACCTTCCTTGTTGATAGGGACAATCCCATAATAATAGGGATCCCAACTCCCTCCTTCCCCATCTATAAAAGCCTGCTCAAATCCATGGCAAGCTAGTCTTGAAGTGCTGAAGCTTTGCATCTCCTTATTCCCAAGAGCCTTTGTGCTGTAAAGAATCCCTTCTTTCCCTTAAGGCCAACTCAAGTGAGGAGACCATTGTTACGAGACTCTGGAGAGGTTTTCCCTTTCCTTGGCGAGCTTTGCGAGACATGGACGACCGGGGACCCGTTCGAAGGAGGCTGCGACGTCAGAACTTGGTTGCAACTTCTATTCGTTTATTACTTAATAGATGACTATGATTATGGTTCCACTCCGTTTTCCATTATGTTAATGCGAGTAATATCTTTTCTGACCGATGTTTAGTTACGTATGCTGGTTCCTATGTTTGTATCTGTTCGTTTCTTCTATGTGCAGGTGTTCATCCGCGGAGATCGTGGAAGGATTGTGATCTGCCAGGGCTGAAGGACGGGGACACTTCTTCTTCAGATCATAGCGTTGGAATCCAGGTAGGCTTCTATTCTTAGTCTTTCCATTCGTAACTAGGAGCTTGCGTCATAGCATTGTTTGTTTGTTGCTAGACCCCTGCTGGGCTAGTAGGGATCGCCTCTGTCCGCAGAGGGGATTTACCTCCTCAACAACGACTGTCTCCACTGTAACTCGCGTGTATACGCGAATTTAGTTCACTGAACCCTCGTATGGTAAGTGAAACATTGAAAGCTTCACATTCCTTCATCTCCCTCTGAAGTTGTACCACCTGTACCTGTCTTCTTCACATCAGATGCTCTGTCAGAAATAAATATAACTAGAATAATGAGAATCATCATACATTACTCCCCCTGTGATGATACATTACTAATCTCTATAATGTATCTCACATCATTCATGCAGTCATTATGAGAAATAAGCTTTAGAAGCGGATGACTGCAATAGGGTCAATATTCCCTACGTTTCTGACCGGTCTTCCTTCCTTTTCTAGCTTTGCTTGAAGTTTCTTATTGTGTGCTGGAAATTGTTCAAATTCTCAGATCTGTTCATCCTACATTCTTTTTCTATATGTCCATACTTGTTATAGGCATAAAATCTTGCATGACCAGAAAAGTAAGCATATGGATCATAATGTGTTTTTCTATACTTTCTTCTATTGCAATCAGCTGCTTTATGACCATACTTGTTGCATGAAAAACAATATCCCTTAAATAACCCAGAGTACCTTTCTGTATAGAATCTGTTTGTTTGTGACTGAAACAATCTGCTTCTGCAATTTGCTGCAACATGCCCATAATTATGACATTTAAAGCATTCAACATTATTGATCAAAGGAGGGAATGATTTCTTTTGAGAGTTCATGATTGTCGGTTGACCTTTTTCTTCTTTCAACACTTCAGGCTTTGCATTGATATCCTTTGAATCTTTAGCACTTCCTTGTGAACTAGATTCTCCTTTAACAGTTTCATGAAAACCAAGACCAAGTTTAACAAAAGGAGACCTTTGACTACTAAGAATATTGTCTAGAATCTTAGTACTATCTTGAAACCTCAAGAGTTTATCCTTTTCTTCTAATTTACCTTTGAGAATGTTTACCTCAACCTCCAATTTTTGGCATCGCTTCATCATGCTTTCTTCAACCCTTTTTCCTTCTTCTACTTGATCATTCAAATTTAAGATCTCTTCTTTCAACCCATTTTCTTGCTCTTCAAAGATTTGTAAAAGTTCTTCATTCTTCTTATTTGATTTTTCCAGATCTGTTTTGAGCGAGATGATTTCTGCTTCACGTCCTTCCTTTTCAAATGATTGTAGAAGTTCTTCATTATTCTTATTTGATGCTTCAAGGTCTGCTTTCAGAGAGATGATTTCTGCTTCAAGTCCTTCACTGTGATTGGTTACTTTGTCTTGCAGTATTTGATACATTTCTATCTGTCCCTTCATTGTTTCTATCTGTTCATTCAATCTAGAGATCACATCCTTGAGAATAGATTCCCTCCTTTTAAATTGATCCCAAAAATTACTTTCATCATTGATCTTGAGATTTGCTTCTAGACATATACTGTTACTTTCACTATCTTCATTATTGCATGCACAAGTGAGTGGATTACAAGAAAAACAATCAATACCTGTTTCCTCTTCTTCATTTTCTGCTGCACATGTTTTCTGAGATATCTTCTTTTCTTGAGTAGCCTTCTTCTTTTGCTTCTTTTCCATGAGCACTAGCAGATCTTGATCAGAATCTTCTTCATCTTCACTTGACATTTCATTATTATCTTCATTTTCATAATAACTCTTTCCCTTTTCAAATTGTTTATAAGGAAATTTAGCAACATAATGACCCACTCTTCCACAATCAAAACATTTGAAGGGAAGCTTACCTCTGAATCTTCCAGTACCTGGTTGGAGTCTTCTCACAAAATTTGCTTCTTCTTCTTCTGATATATAACTTGATTCCTTGACAACTTCCTTTTCTTTTCCTTTTGCACACACCTTAAAAAAAGCTTCTTTGATTTGAGAGGGACCTCCTTGTCTCATTTCATAAGCAGTCAGAATACCATGTAGTTGAAAAATAGTAACAGTTTGCAGATCTTGCCTTTCTTCAATAGCTGATACTTTTGACTCAAATTTTGAAGTTAAAGATCTTAAGACTTTTTCCACCAAAGTAGTATCAGTTATGGTTTTACCCAAACTTCTCATACGATTTACAATATCATCTAGACGTCAAAAGAAACTAGCAATACTCTCATCACTATGCATCCTGAAATTTTCATATTCAATTCTGAGAGTTTGGAGTTTTGCACTTTTTACCTTTGTATCTCCTTCATAGCTCAGAATGATTTTGTCCCATATTTCTTTTGCTAAATTTAGCTACATCACTTTAGCAAATTCTGGTTCAGACGGGCTTCCTAATAGGACATTGATGGCTTTGGCATTGATTTCATATTTCTTACTTTCTGCTGCATCAGTAGGAATACTTGTCGGATACTGATAACCTCCTTCCATGATTGCCCATACTTCTGCACCAAGACTTTGCAGATATGCTTTTTTTCGTATCTTCCAGAATAACAGATTATTTCCATTGAATAGAGGTGGCCTTATAGACATTAACCCTTCATGACTTCCCATTTCGACCGATCTCCTTCAAGCGATCAAGCTTCTGCAGAAGGACCTGCTCTAATACCAATTGTTGGGAAAAATACTGAGAGGGGGGGGTGAATCAGTATTTTGGGCATACTCAAGACTTTTTTACTTTTTCTTACTTGAAAACACATACGCGACTTTCATGTAGCCAACTCACGTATACACGCAGATATACTTAATAAAACATGCGTATGTCCAACAATCTTATTATGTAGATAATTCTTCACTTATATCATTCCATCATTCATTCATTAGATGTTCAATAAACAGTAAGCATGAGCAGTAATAATAGAATAAACCATCACACATAAGCAACACACATGAACACCAGGATTTTAGGTGGAAACCCAAGTCGGGAGAAAACCACCGCTGCCGTTGTCTCAACCTTCAATATTTTATTATAGATAAAACATCTTACAACCATGTACTGGCGCAGACTCATACCAGCACGCAGGCACCCACCTACAGAAGGCTACAACCTTCTCTCGTTTTCCAGCCTCTCTTGGAAGGGCACGGCCCCACGCTCTATAGATTACAGGCCATACTTTACAGGTTCCTGTTCACAACTTACGATGAGGCTACAACCCTCAGCTCTACCATGGACCACGTTTCATCAATTTTCACACTGGATCCAACAACTTCCATACAACATATCTTGTAGGCCACTTTTCATCAGATTTTCAGACTAGACCCACTCCACACATTTAAGCTCAACATTCATCAAACTGAAACTTATAACCCCATCAATTCATTCATTGAATCATCAACCAATCAACCAACAACTTGATCTTAAATTAACATAATCAGCAGCATATTCATCATTCAAACAACCCAGTTCTGTATGAATACATTATTGACATATAGCAGTAAAACATCAAAACAGATCAGATATTTCATACCACATACTTCAATAAAACCCTAGATTCCATACGCGCTTTTACTTCACTGAACCTGCGTATGTACGCGCTTTCATATAGACCAACCTGCGTATACTTCAGTGCATTCTTTAGAAAATCCTTTCTGCCCATACGTGCTTTTCCTTAAGCAGACCCGCGTATACACGCGCTTTTGCTAAAGCGAACCTGCGTATACATCTATAAATTTTCAGGACTGTGCAGCTCTTTAGATTAGATAAACAACTCATATTTCATCCCTTACTTCAGAGAGTATTTCGCCTCATCTCAGATCTAAACAATCCATAATCAGATCTAGAAAATACATATACATTTCAGATCTAGAGATCCCTCTTCATCATTTTCTTCATAGGTGCATCATAGATTCAGATCTATCAATCAAGAACAGATTTCATCCATGCAGATATTCCTTAGAGAGATTTATTCATTCACAACCCTTACTCATGCACACCCTTGCACTATGGTTTTCTTCTCCTTAAATAGATTTGGTCTTTATCAATACCATGAGCCAAAACCACACAACTTCCGATGGTATTCCTGGACGGGATCAAATAGATAATCCAACACTCAATACAATCGGTGAATACCATGGTAATTCCCCTAGGTATCATAGTTTTTAGAGCACAAAAGTCATACGTGACTTTGAGTGTGCGTATTCGCTTGTATACGCAACTTTTCCTCATAAAAACTGCGTATATGCTAACCCTGAATGTATACGCGGGTTCCCTTCACAAAAGTAGCGTATACACGTGGGTTTCCTTCACAAAAGTAGTGTATACATTTTGACATATTATATTTATCATTTTTCGGGAAATTACTGGAAATTTTTTCTCTGTCACATCTGAACTGATCTGTAGATACATCATTCTTACATCTTTAGCACATAGGTTGCTTATCATAGGCAACTCATCAAGTAGGTTTCCATCAAGGACAACTTCATTAAGCAGATTGCCATTATCTTCATCAAGTGGGTTGCCATCAAGGAAAACACTCTGCATCATATTTCCAACAGCCTCTATGCTAGATACATCGAATTTCTATCCACTGACACCTTTCATAACTATAAAACATGAAATTTATGACAAACAGACACCTATCCTACTTGACAGTCCTATTTCAAAAAGGACTCAAAATACTCATTACTATATTTAACAACCTTATCTACTTAAATAAATTACATTATTGACAATTATTTTGTCACATGGTTGAATTTGAATAATGGCATTCATCTCTTTATGATCACTTAACTGACCTTGTCAAAACTAGGAAACAAGACCATGTTTTTTAGGAAAATAGTCTTCTTCTTCTTTGAACATTTTGGTTTTCATTTAATCTTCAATTGGTGGTCCTTGAATGCTGAATAATGGCTTTAAATTTTATATTATTCTTCCATAACCTCCATTTTTCCAAAAATCACTTCAAAACCTGCTCAAAAGGATGAAATGCAGTGCGCTACGAAAGTAAGGCAGTTTTCTGGTGCTTTTCGTAGCGCTACAAAATAAGCCTTTATCTTCAAAAATTTCAACTCTTTGCTTTTGAATCAGATTTATCATCATACAAAACATGTTTTATAAAAATTTCAGCTCTCAAAACCCTCCAAAACTAGTCAAAAAGTCAAAAATGTAGCTACAGTAGTTTCGTAGCACTTTTCTGCCCTTCAAGCCTGGAGGCGCTACAAAACTGCTGAAAATGCATATTTTTGTATAATTTTGAAAATTGAAACCTGTGAGTGCTAAAAATTTGTATATAATCATTTTATAAACCTCAAACAACCATAAATCAACTCACCTAAGATTCTTGAGGTGTCAATCTCACCTTACATATTTAAGACGTCCTTGTAGATTTTTCTTGTTTTTTCCTGAAACATAGGTCTTGGAACAGAGCCTATATCTTCTAATCCAGGATGTATTTTTCAAAAATGAAGGATTTTTGTGTATTTCATTTTGTATTTAATACAAAACTCTCTTGATTTTTTTAAACACATCTCCAAATGTCCCAAAACTGCATTTTTAAAACATGTGTAAAACAGGAAAACTTTGTTTTCTGAAAATAGGGATTCAAATAAATCCTTGTATCTCCAAACTGATAACACCTGTGATAAAAGTGAGAGAGGTTATTTTTATCTGATATTTTTCTAAAAATAACCTCTCTCAGTTTCTTAAAATACATTTCCTTTTGCCTAGAAACCACCTTTTAAGTTGACTTCTCAAAGTGAGAAAACATAATTTTGCTTCATATTTCGCTACGAAACTTTCAGCAATTTCGTAGCAAAAAGTGACTTTTTACAGTGTAATGCACTATAAAACTATGTTTTCTTGGATAATTTGGCACTTTTGGTACAAAAACATTTGGAAAATGAAATGAATCAGAGAATTATGAATGATGTGACATGAAGGAGTTTGAACATGAATGGGTTTAGACCTTAGGGTAAACTTAAAACCATAAAAATTTAATGTTTCCCTTGACCAAACTTAAAAATGAATCCTATAACCATATTTTGACCCATGAACCTATTTAGCCCTATCAAAATGATGTTTGAATTTTTTGGGTGATAACAGAAAGTTCAAATCAATTTGTAAGAAAACCCTCAAGCAATCTCAAGGATACCTTCAACCTTATTCAAAGGATCCACACATTGAAGAGGTAATATTTTCCATCAAAAATTCTTGATATTGAAGCCTAATCAACATTTTTAGAAGACATATCATCAATAACTATCCAACACTATTGAAGACATCCTCATTCTGAAGTAATCATCAAAGTCATCCTTGATCATCAAGGATTCTTTGAAGAAATCAATCTAAGAGGCAGTCCCTGCCATCATCATCATCCAAAAAGATGATAGAAGGAATAAATAAATATACACAAGTAAGTACTTCTAATACCTCATTTGACTCTATCAAAATGACTTATTGCAAAGATAAACACAATTTGGATGGGTCATCAAACTTTCGTGCATGGAAGAAAATGGTACATTTGAATCTAATTGAAAATGAAGTAATGGGCTACATAAAAGGATATACAACTCAAAATAAAATGCTCCAGCTCATTCCAAGTACATGAAGGGAGAAATAAGGGCCCAGAGGATTCTCGTAGAGTCTATTAAGGACTCATGCATACCCTATGTATACAAAACTAGAAACTTCAAAAGAAATATATGAAAATTTGGTGGGTTTATTCTCTGTAAGCACTGCAGAGGAAGTAATATCTCTAAGACAAGAACTATACAAGATGAAATTTTCAAGAGAGGAAGGAATCATTTCATATTTTATGAGGACTTCTAAAATACAAGACTAGCTACAAGAATTGGGAGAAGTAATGTCTGATAATGAAATGACTACAGTGGTGTTGAATGCTCTACCAGAAGAATGGGGAAACTTCACTTCAAGCATATATAGGAAGAAATAAGTAATTCCATTCTAGGATTTGTGGTATCTATGCAAAATATAGGAGACTAGGTTAAAACAAAAAGTTGATACAGGACCAAGTGAAGAAAATCAATCCTTTACAGCCAGGTCTAGGAAGAAAGGAAGATTTGGTCCTCAGAATAAAAGAAGAAATATGGAAAAAGTACAATGCTTTGGATGTAATGAACTTGGGCATTATAATATGGATTGTCCTAAATATAGAAAGGACAAGAGGAAAAAGGAGGAATCCCATGTCACAGAATAAAGGGGGGAACCTGATGCAAATAAATCTAAGAAATAATAAGCAAAATATCTCTACCATGATTGAGATCATCTTCCTATTTAAGAGGTTTTTGTCAATTGTAAAATAGTATGTTAGGAATAATTGTACATTAATTCATCACTCTAGAAATAGCATCATGATATAAGCATGGAAGGAGAACTTGTCATAGTAAAATTTATGCAATACAACTATGTTATGATAGAAATGGCTCCTATGAATGTCATTGATAACAACATTTATGGAAGGAAGTCATCTATATCAAGGGTCATCTATGGAAACAGGTGCTGCCATTTTCTAATGGAGTCCTCTTTGGATTCACTAGTTAGGAATAAAGCAAAAGGTTTCATCAGTAATTCTATCTTGCATAATTTTGGGATTAAGATATGATGACATATTGATGAAGCAGTTCAAGGGAATGAAACTCGTCATTCTAGTAATAATTGTTGTAGGATGACTCAAAAGGAAAAGTATGAGGTACATATATTTATATGTTGACACTGGATGCTATGAATTCATTTCATATGGTTGCAAGTAATGAACTTCTATCTTTAGAAGTATGATCAGATAAAGGAGAATCTTTTCCAATACATAAGTTATCAATAATAGATGAAATCATAAATATATGTCCTCATATGGAATATGAGGTGGTTGTATACAAGCAAGGAACTGTATACTGGAAGTTCCTGGTGTCAGCGCA
Source organism: Pinus albicaulis (assembly GCA_034641835.2). Lineage (NCBI taxonomy): Eukaryota > Viridiplantae > Streptophyta > Pinopsida > Pinales > Pinaceae > Pinus > Pinus albicaulis. Next base: position 2,001,295,032 of record CM076578.1, read on the forward strand.
AGGAGTCACTCCTTGACTGAAAAAGGAGTAAGCCTTACACATCATAGTTCATTGAAAATTTAAAGGTTTTGAGTGGTGGGATGGCTTCTTAAGGAGTTTGAAATGATTTTTTATTCTTTAATAATTTCATGCATTTGGAAAGTTGTGGCAAGTATAAATTGTATGGGTAAATTGGTAGTATAGGGAGCAGAGTATTCTTGGAAATACTAAGAAGGGGGGTGAATCAATATTTCTTATCAATTAGCACTTTTAAGTCTTTTCAGAGCATTATTTAATCTTTAATTATTCTTGATGTTTATCCAGTAACAACAGTAAACAATAGAACACAATAGGCACACAAATTTTAGGTGGAAAACCCCCTCCAAGTATAAAACCACTGAACGTTTTCTAATAAATTATTTAATCTTCAGCCCCAACTGAAATGAAAGGTACAAATTCCTAGAATTCTAGAAAATAATTCTTCTTCATCTCCCATTGGAACGATGCCCAACACTCGGGTTTGTTCATTAATCAACTGAATGGATGCCTCAACATCCTAGACCAACCTACCACCCTAAAGTGTTCAGAGGCTCGAACCTATATTTGACTTCATGCACCAACCTAGCACCTCCCTGCCACCCTATTGTTATCACACATAAATTTTCAAAATTTATTGATAGGGTCACTGACCTCACTCACCTAGGTTACATCTTGTTTTTAGAGATTGGTTCATGAAATTGATGAAAAAAACCATGAAATAAACCTTACCCTAAGTCTAAAACCCCCCATTAGTCATGTCATGTTAGTCAAATTCACTCTATTCCACTTAGTTTTCACATGAATGATCTCAAATCAAACAAATTCCATCTATCTACTTTTTCATCATTTGGTAGCGAATATAACTGCAGAATGGCATATTTTGCTACGGAAACACCTGACAATTCCATAGTGAATATGTCGGGTTAATAACTATCTTCACTGCATAATCGTGTTTTTCCGTAGAAAAAAACAGAGTATGGTGAGGTGTCAAAATTTTGATGGTCAGGGGTAAATGTGAGGTCACCCAATTATTTATCATGATCACCCAAGCATGCAAGATCATCATTACCCTCATCATTACATTTTATTCCCACATTTGGAATCATTATCCCAACTTTCAAATTGCAATTTTTAAGTTCATTTCAAAGAATCTCTCTGTCATCTATTGTTCGAGCCTTGCATGCAGCAATCCAATATCATCTTTGAACAGATAATTTGCAAGTAGCTTGTTGTCTAGTGTTTTTTATATGCAGGTGTCATAGTTAGGGAGACAACAAGGTTATAAAGCATAATGGCAATGAAGAAGAAGGTGAACAAGGGAGGCTCTTGTGTGAGATATGAGCCTATGGTCCTCAAGCTATTAAAGGAAGACCCCATTTTCATGGATGCATTCATAAATGTCAGATGCCTACAATTCTGTCAAAATATTCAAGGATTTCATGCCCAGATATCAAATTATTTTGTAGTGAACTTTACAGGCACAACCTCAAAGATGGGGGTTTTAAATTCCACAGTATCACCTGATGCCATTTCTCAGACTACAGAGATACCAAGAGAATGTGAAGAGTGGTTCAAAGCCACTAAATTAAAAATGCAGAGCTGTGAGGAATTTTTCAAACTAGAACACATTGGAACTAACATGGCATATGGCATTCCAAGAAGTTTTATCAAGGAAAATTATTCTAAGTTGTTGTTTGTGATCCATAAGTACTTTACCCGTGAGCGGAAGTTTCATATGGTTTACATGTACCATTCCAGGCTCCTTTTACATTTTATTGGTAAGAAACCCCTTGATCTTCCTTTATTTTTGTTTAGGAGCTAAGGGAAGATGTCTGATAAGGTTCAAGCCAGGGCTGAAGGTAGTGAGACATTAGTTTTTCACCATGGTCTAATTAAACTCTTAGTGCTGGAATAATTGAAGAAATTAAATAGATATTGGGCATATTTTTGTTTCCTCAGTGGGTATGAAGTTGATTCATTGACACCTAAGAAGACTTGAAAGCCAAAAACTACTTCATCTCCAGCTGTGACAGAAGGTGTAAATGAAGAAGAGGTAGAGCCTATCTTCGAGCCAATGGATGTTGAAACGGAACCTATACCAGAGGCAGATATCCCATAACCATCACCTACAAGCAACAAATAGAAGATTAGTAAGCATGGTAGTAGGAGGATAATTAGAATTCAAACCATTGGAAAGGGGAACCTTGAAGACATCATCCAAGAAATAGATATTGAAGAGACTCCAATTGTCAGAGCTAAAGACATTGAATATGACAAGAGGAAGAAACAGAAAGGTAAGACTATTAAAAAGTTATATTTTTCAAGAGAAGATTCAGGTTTCATATTCCAGCCAAGGAAACCACTTACTAGGCTACAACTTGCAAAGGGTTTCATGGAAAACAAGAAGACATAAAATGTTAACAAAGGCAACCAACTTATCATAGAAGACAACATAGACCTATCTCCAGCAAGAGAAGAGGTTTTTGTGAAAAGAAAAGGAAAGAAGCAGATGGTGGAAAATACTGAAGTATAGGTATTGAAGGAACAATTAAGAGAGGCTAGAGAAGAGGCCATTGAAGTCAAATTATAACTATGGGAGGCCAAGGTAGACAAAAAACTGATGGCAAATTTTGAAGAAAAAGTGAATGACCAGGTGAACCAATATGATAAATCACTGACAAATGCCAAAATATTGCTGAAAATAACACTTCCTTTGAGAAGATTAATGAAAAACACCAAAAATAGAAACCTGTGGTTACAGTTTGAAAGAAAAAATCTCAAGGGAAATGTTAAAGAAATAGAGGACAAAATGGAGATGATTCAGGAAGAATTGAAGAAAATAGGGTTGAAAATCAAAGTGATAAATGAGCCTGAAGAGATGCATCCTTCTACTGCTAAGGATGGAGAGCCCAAAGTTTCAGGAGTTGTCCTAAACATTTTTGACAAAGTTTTTAGCATTCAAGAAACATCATTTTCAGTTTGGAAGGTGAAATTGTGAAGAAAAATGAAAATTTTGTGTTTTTCTGCCAATTAGGCAATTTCGTAGCGAAGCCCAGACTTGAAGGCCAGATTTCTCTACGAAATCCTTGTAGGATACTTTTTGCAACAAATCTCATTTTGGCTGGAAATCAAAGGAGGGCAAGAGTTTTATTTAGCTTATATTATCTAGCAAACATATTCCAAACATAAAGAGAGGCTAAAAGTTGACTTAGATGGCTGAAATGAATTTTCTACCAAACTACGCTACGAAACTGCCTATTACACTATGTTTTTGCAGTGAGGTGTTTTTAGTTGTATTTTGGTGTTTGGAAAGTGTATTGAAGAGAAGTCAACCACGTAGAGGCATTAAAAGGTGGAAATGGGACACTCCAGCAGGGATTCACTCCTCGACAAAGATGTCACCTATCCAGCTCAGCATGAAGACAATGATCAAATGTTATGTTTATCTTCTCCTTAAAAGCAGGGTGATTAGTTCCTAAATATACTAGGTATATTTATGACTAGGTTATAGTGAGTGCCACTCGAGCACTTGGTCATTATCAATGTAATTATCCCATTATACAGGTAAGTGAATGTAATAAATTAAATATAGAGTCCTAATAGGCTTGTAAGTCTTAAGTTATTAGGTGTCTTTTCAGTTCCAGGAATATTTTTTATGGTTAAGATAGGTGTCAATGTATAAATTATACAAACATATGTATATCAATGGATTCAATCTAATCTAACAATGTCCTAAATCTAGATACTGAATCACTTCTACAAATCAATTGCAGAAATTAAACACAATCGCCAATCACATGTAGCAAAGAAAGAATCAAGTCAAACCACAACACAGATAATTTCTTAGGGAAAGCTTGTTGCTCAAACCCCCTCTATATTTTATTGTATATTAACCATGGAATCATGAAACAATTACAATGCACTCTTCTCACAAGAGTCTCCTGCACTCTGCTAACTATCTCACACTGTCCTGGAAAAAAATAGCCAACATTTAGCCAATTCTCAGCCTCTAAAAAACCTACCTTGCTTGCGCAATTCCTGATGAATTCAATTCCTATTTTTTAGGAATTATTGCCTTCCTAAACTGCGCAAGTATCATGGGCACTCTAATGGATGTATGGTTTCATGCAAGCAACTACTAATAACATAACTAATAGTTAACCTCCCTTTCACTTTTGTCTCAACTGGGTCTCCACTGGAACTGTCATGCATGTAGCTATTAATAGTAAATCATCAGTTGCATGGCAGATCACTGATTGTGAATTAAATAATATTTAATTCACTTGATCTCTCACTAGTGCAACAAACAATTACAACTATCTCAACTGACTCTAACTCACCTCACTGAGTTAACTGATTACACATGCATTAAACTAATGCACCAACTGCAATTTGAACTCTATAACTAATAGAATTACTCTGCATGCCTCACCAACTACCGTCAACTCGAAATTCATGATCTAACTGACCTTATCACACTCAGTTAACTGTTACAAGTGATCATGAGATAATATTACACTTTATTTTCCATTTTAATTAAGGGAAAAATAAAATAGGCACTACGCCAAGTTTAGCACACACTAGTGTAGGTGTTGCTAGGACCTATTGGTCCCACACTAGTGTAGGTGATGCAATTTCTTGACATTCGACTTCAACACTCCCTCTCAACAAGAAAGGGATTATCTTCCACCCTAATCCTGCCTCTATGGTATTCGAATTTTCTCCTGGTGAGCGCCTCAGCATCAAAATATCTACATCCTGATCTTTCGTGGGAATGTACTGAAGTAACATTATGCATCTCTGAACACAATATCTGAGATGGTGGTACTGGATGTCTATGTGCTTGGACCTATCATGAAACATAGGATTAACTGAGATTTTAAATCAACTCTATTTATCACAGTGTATCACTGTCGCATCCATATGATAACAAAACAAACCAACCAAGATATTTCTCATCCAAATGGCCTCACATGCAACTTTACTTGCTGCCATGTATTCTTCCTCCACTATACTGAGTGTCGCAGATCGTTTCTTCTTGTTATACCAAGAAATTTATGTTGATCCTGTGTTGAAGATCCCTCCTGATGTTCTCTTTCTTCCTGATGGATTTCCTACCAAATCTGCATCTATGAGCCTTGAAGCTTCACTCCCTCTGTCTATCTATACCATAATACATACTCTATAGTGCCCCTGAGATATCTCAATACATGCTTCCCCGCCTTCCAAAAGAGCTTGGTCGGCTTAACCATAGCTCGACTGAGTTGGTTAACTGTGTAGCAAATGTCTAATCTGGTGTTCACCAAGTACATCAGTGAACCTACTAGCTGCTTGTAGACAGTAGCATCCACTACTTCTCCAGAAGTAGCATCCTCTTTCCTCCAATTTTTTGGAAGAGGAGTGTCCTTGGGTTTACATCTCTCCATGTGAAACTTACCTAGTATCTCTTTGGCATACATGCCTTGAGAAACAAAAATTTCACCATCCCGCAGCCATATTTCCAAACCAAGGAAATAGTGAAGGAGTCCCATGTCCTTCATTTCGAACTCCCTTGCAAGATCCTCCTTGCATGATTTTATCAGCCGCTCATCACCTGTCAAAATTAGATCATCAACATAAAGTATGATAATCAAGAGCTTACCATCAACCACAATCTGGTACAGGTTTGCATCTGCTTCACTTTTGGTGAAGCCCAGCCCGGTGAAATAGTTGTCAATCCGAGTGTACCAAGCATGAGGTGTTTGCTTCAGCCCATACAATGCTCTCTTGATTTGACACACATGTGACTCACTGTCAAAGATGTTGAAACCTTATGGCTGATATATGTACACTTCTTCCTCAATAAACTCCATTGAGAAACGCACTTTTCACATCCATATGATGAATGTGCCACCCCATCTGCGCTGAGTGTAAGGATAGATCTAATGGAAGAGTACCTTGCGACTGGTGTGAAAGTATCATCATAGTCGATCCCCTCAACTTGTGAGAATCCCCTGGCCACAAATTTGGCCTTGTACTTCTCCACACTCCCATCAATAGCTTGTTTTACCATGTAGATCCATCTAGATCCAACCACTGATTTTCCGACCAGTCTTGGGACAATCTCCCATGCACTGTTCTTGATGATGGAGTCATACTCCTGTACTATAGCATCAACCCAAATTGGTTGTTGCACTTCCTCCTGAAAGGAATATGGTTTTGTTAAAATACACTTGCTCATAAGAGCCATGTATCCAGTAAACCTGTCTGGAGACTGTCTCTGTTTGCGCAGTGAATTAGGGGCTCCTACATTCTCTGCTGCATCAAGTCTCAATCTATCAGCTTCCATGGTACGCCTTCTACCATTTCCAGTGGATGGTTTTGCATGAGAGTTTTCTGCTACTCCATGATCTTTCGCATGTGGATGCTCCACATCTTGAGGTTTTTTCTTTGGAACCAAGAGTTCCTCCTCTGCATGCAAATCCAGCTCCCTCTCAAGGGACAATCGCATGGCTTTCTCCTCATCAAATTCTATATCATGTCGCACAACAATCATTCTTCTGTTTCGAAAATACACTCGATAGTTGTGGGTAGTTTCAGTGTACCCCATAAATACCCCAATCTCATCTGTTGGTTCCAGCTTCTTCCTCGCATCTTTGGTCACATGCACATAAACAGATGAGCCAAAAATCTTAAAATGTGAAACATCAGGTTTCTTACCAGTAAAAGCCTCTTATGGTTAAGTAACTCAGGATATGTAATTGTTAAGTAACAACTCGTGGATGGATTGGTAGAGATGTAGAGTTGTCAGTGTCCGCACCCAAGGTCTTTAGTTTCACTCCTGTGCCCTCCAACAAATTTTAACATAGCCTCCTGAGGACACGTGGTAGCCTCCATGCTTTCCACATGTCACTCATCCAATGGTTCATTTACAAAACATACAAACCATCCAATAGTCAGAAACACATATCCGTACCACAAGATCAATGATCCACAACATGCCATGTGGTGAAATCCTGTTAAATTAGGAAAATGGAATATTCCTAGAATATACCTGTTGATTGTACCTACATGCTGACTGGGCATCCAGTCAAAAAAATTTTGTTGTTTGGAAAAATTAATATAATGTTATATCTTCCTCATACCACATCATTTTTTCAAACCGTTCGCAGCGCAAAATTGCAACGATGAGACCTTTCCGGTCGCTCAGGTTCGGTCTTGTTTTGAACACTTTCAATTTTTAGCATAACACATGATCTCCTGATCAGACCTCCCCACTAGGAATATTTTGGACCCCAAAAGCTCTATGGATTACTGAACATAAAGATGAGGAGACTGTGTCCCCACTCTTCCAATCTTTATCCACTGAAATTTCCCTAATTTCACTAATTGGAGGTTTTCATGAAAAAGCAAATTTTTCCTCGATTCCGTCTACCAACCATTGTTGTCTTTAACACTGTCATGCTGCACCTTTTCTAAACTTGCATAACAACATCCTAACTTCGCAGTAAACATCTTGTTTCTACATTGGTCTATAATCAAAGAAAACTTGGAATAGTTCTCACCTTGCACTCTGTACCATGCCTTTCGAACTATTCCAAGGCATAAGTTCTCACCTTTCAAACTTGGAAACTTGTGTCGACTCTTGACCAAGTTTCTTTGCCATTGTACCATGCCTTTCGAAAACCAGCAAGGAAAATTTCTCAATCATGTGCCTTATTTGTCAAGTTTCTTTTCCCTCTCTTTGACCTTTGCAACTTCTTGCACTGACACCTTGTTTTCAGCACCGTTCAACACCAATGTCGACTGCTACAACTTCTTGTCATCTTCTTTCAAAGACAACCTGCTTTCAAACTGAAACAAATCATTACATACATCAGCATTTGTTTGAAAAGGATGATGTAAAACATCCCTTTGTTTAATCATCATCAATGTCAAGTTTTATCTTGGATTGACTAGCCTCTTCATTTGCCCTGCATTAAATAAAGAAGTGTCTGGTTTCTTGCAATGAGCTCTCACAATATACTCCTTGCCATATTTGAATAAATGTTATTTGTTCTCATGGCGATGGAAGATTTCTTTCCTGTCATACATGTAAGGATTTCCCAACAACATACCAAGTATATCAAGCAAAACAACATCTACTTCAATTGTGTCAATGAAATTTGCAGTTATTACAAAGTGCAACATGCACTTCTTTGAAATCTATAAATTTGCATCCTTACAAATCCAACCAAGTGGATATGGTTTCGAATGTGGAATGGTCTCAATATTAAGTTTCTTGACCAAGTCTTTAGAGATTAAATTTGCTTGTGACCCATTTTCAAACAATGTGTCAACCTTGGTATGTTTGGATATGACCCTCACATGAAACAATTCAATTCTCTCTTCTTCATTTGGAGCTTGTATGTGACAATTATAAATACTAGAACTGGGTTTAGTTTCAATCTCTTTCCCATTTATGTTCTTTAGTCCCATAGCTATGATTTTTGTTTCATCTCCTCAATCTGACCCTAAGTCTTGTTCATCTATTGCAATGGTTTTTCCCTTCTCCTTGGCTTTCTCTTTGGCTTTAAAACTTTCTAGTTTCAACTCTAGATGAAGTTTCCAACAATGGTCTTCATCATGGCTAGTTTTAGAACAGTTTTTGAAAAATAATTTTCCCTTCTCTTTTCTAACATTTACATTTCTCTTTTTCTTCCATTTTCCTTTAAACTCATTTTCCTCATTCTCATCCATATTTTGTTTTCCCCTTGCCTCTAAATGTGTGACTTGAACACATACTTCATCTAGGCTTTTAGGGTTAAACATGAGGAAAGTATGTCTTAGGTAAGTATTTTAGCCTCCTATATACTTGAGAAAAGTGTCTTGTCTCTGCAAATCTACTCCTAATAAAAGAGCTCTTCTCCTAATTATTAAGTATACACTTGTACATTTTGTCCTTTCAATTGTGTAAAAATTTTCCAGTCCATTATGGCTTTCTGCATGTGAACTAATGGATAAAACTGTTGTTTTATTGCAGAAATGAAATCAGTCCATGATAGAATAATCTTACCATGCTTCTTGATCTCCTCCTTTTACTTGGCTTCCCACCAAACAAGAGTTGCACCTTCCATCCTCAATGAAGCTAGTTGGATTTTGGTATCATCATCATGAAGGTTCTGAATTCTCAAATAGACCTCCAATTTCCTAATCCAATTATCAATATTTTCTGCATTGACTTCACCATTAAACATTAGCAATTCAAACTTAACATCAAGTTTTATAAAAGCAATTTTACCCGTGTTCTTTGACTTCTATGGCTGATGTACTAAAGATGAAGTAGAGGATGATGAAGATGAATATGAGGGTGATGATGGTGACTTTCCACTATCTCCATTTCCTACATTTCCCTTCTTTTATTTATCTTCATCATTGTGGCCTCCTGATGATCCTTGTCCTTCCTTGTGAATTTTGGACCTTTCTTCTTCTAGCTTCTCATTCCTTTCTTGATAAAGGAATCTAACCATTTCATTCAAGTCAATAAATTCTTTTCTATACACTCTTTCTTCCTCTTTGGTATCCATCTCTTCATGGATTTCTCCTTATCCTAGAGGCATGCTTAATGTTTCTTCTGCTTCTTTTGGAGGTGAGCTAGGTTGTGGTGGAGAATGTGGCAACCTTGCCCTCCTTTGCTATGGCTCACTTTGAGAACCTCTTGCTTCCACCAATTTGCCTTCTCCTCTCTTAAGCTTGAGCCTAGTAAGCATGTAAACCCTTGCAAATAGTTAAACAATATTTTCACACAAAAACACCAGAGATTAAACTCTAGCTCTGATACCAACCTGATCTGAAAGGAGTGTATTAGTTTTGATGTGCTAAGTATCCTTTCAGTAATATAAACATGTAAAATTTGTCTCCATTTGTTTGCTTAAGGAATGAGTGTTTTAACCATGAAACATAGATGAAATTGTGAAATTTAAGTATGAAAATAAGCCTAAAAAACACTGAGCAGAAGTGTATAATAGAGAAATACAATTGCACATAAGTTTTACACAGTAGGCATGATGAAGCAATTCATCCCTCCTGGGCTACATCTACTGGTCCAGCTCCCAATGGCATGTTTCTCTTTGTCGTTATGCTCAAAATTGAAAATTACATGTGTTTACATGCCTCTAATGGTTGTTTCTCTGCACCAATGGCTCCATAATGCTTAAATTAGTCTAGGTAGACTCTTGTTTCACCCAAATTGGTCGAAAATTGACCTCCCAATGCATTTTTCCCAATGTCAGCTAGAAAAGCTCCACTAAAAGTGGAGACTGGCACTTAACTGAAGTTAAATTTAATAAAACCCTAAAATTAGGGTGTTGCTACAGCCTCTGTCGGAATAGACCATTACGTTAGACTTAAAATAGTTTGGGCAGGGTGGTCACATACCAACCCCCTCTCGTTATCTCTGCATTAACTGTTTGAAACTCCGCAAATAAAGTAGTATGGAACTTGGAGTTAATGGTTCCAAAACCATGGCATTTGTTGCCATTAGTCCACCATGTGACAGGTGCAAACCTTTGCCAGAGGTTATCATGGCATCACCGTTGCAACAGATTTCGTTTCAAACCTATCACATGTAAACAAAAACTTTTCCGCCGGTTTAAATGTTGTTGCTGCCAATTAAACAGTCGATGTTGCGGGTTATGTTCCATGTGACCAATCCTTGGGGCTTCCAGCAAGTTGGAACCGCTAGCATTCCCCCGCCCCCCCCCCCCCCCCCCAAACATAAAACTTTAACACAATAAAAGAATGTGGTAATGTAATGGTTAAGTAACAACTCGTAGGTGGATTGGTAGACTTGTCCGCACCTGTGCCCGAGGTCTCTAGTTTGACTCCTATGCCCTCCAACAAATTTTACCATAGCCTCCTAAGGACACGTGGAAGCCTCGAGGCTTGCCACGTTTCACTCATCTAATGGTTCATTTACAAAACATACAACCATCCAATGGTTAGAAACACATCTCCATACCATAAGATCAATGATCCAGAAAATGCCACGTGGTGAAATCCAGTTAAATTAGGAAAATGGAATATTCCCAGAATATACTTGGTGACTGTACCTGCACGCTGACTGGGCATCCAGTCACAAAATTTTTGTTGTTTTGGAAAATGAATAGAACGTGATATCTTCCTCATATGACATCGGTTTTTCAAACCGTTCGCGGTGACAAAATCGTAATGATAAGACATTTCCAGTCTATGAGGTTCGGTCCTGTTTCGAACACTTTAAACTTTGATCATAACACATGATCTCCTAATCACACCTCCCCACTGGGAAGCTTTTGGACCCCAAAAGCTCTCTGGATTACTGAACATCAAGATGAGGAGACTGTGTATCCACTTTTCCAATTTTTATCCACTAAAATTTCCCTAATTTCATTAATTGGAGCTTTTCATGAAAAGACAAATTTTTCCTCGATTTCGTCAACCAACCATTGTTGTCTTTGACACTGTCATGTTGCACCTTTTCTAAACTTGTAGAACATGAACCTAAATTTGTAGTAAACATCTTGTTACTACATTGGTCTATAATCAAGGGAAACTTGGAATTGTTCTCACCTTGCACTCTGTCCTTATGGCGATTTTTTGTTGAATTTTCTTTGAACTTGTGTCGACTCTTGACCAAGTTTCTTCACCATTGTACCATGCCTTTCAGAAACTAGCAAGCAACATTTCTCAATCATGTGCCTTATTTGTCAAGTTGTTTTTCCCTCTCTTTGACCTTTGCAACTTTTTGCACTGACACCTTGTTTTCAACACAGCTCAACACCAATGTCGAGTGTTGCAACTTCTTATCATCTTCTTTCAAAGACAAACTGCTTTCAAATTGAAATAACTCATTACATACATCAGCATTTGTTTGAAAAGGATGATTTAAAACATCTCTTTGATTAATAATCATCAATGTCAATTTTTGGCTTGCATTGACTAGCCTCTTCATTTGCCCTACATTAACTAAAGAAGTGTCTAGTTTCTTGCAATGAGCTCTCACAATATACTCCTTTCCATCTTTGAATAAATGCTATTTGTTCTCATGGCGATGGAAGATCGCTTTCCAGGCATATATGTAAGGACTGCCCAACACGATACCTATTATATAAAGTAGAAGAACATCTAATTCAACCGTGCCAATGAAATGTGTAGTTATTGCAAAGCGCAACATGCACTTCTTTGAAACCTGTAAATTTGCGTCCTTACAAATCCAACCAAGTGGATATGGTTTTGGGTGTGGAATGGTCTCAGGGTTAAGTTTCTTGACCAAGTCTTCAGAGATTAAATTTTCTTGTGACCCACTATCAAACAATATGTCAACCTTGGTATGTTTGGAAATGACCCTCACATTAAACAGTTTAGTTCTCTCTTCTTCATTTGAAGCTTGTATGTGACAGTAAGAAATACTAGAACTAGGTTTAGTTTCAATCTCTTTCCCCTTTATGTTCTTTAGTCCCATAGCTCTTATTTTTGTTTCATCTCTTGAATCTGACCCAAACTCTTGTTCAACTATTGCAATAGTTTTTTCCTTTCTCCTTGCCTTTCTCTTTGTCTTTAAAAGTTTCTGGTTTCAACTCTGGATGAAGTTTCCAACAACGTTCTTCATCATGGCTAGTTTTAGAACAGTTTTTGCAAAATAATTTTCCCTTCTCTTTTCTGAAATTTTCATTTCTCTTTTTATTCCATATGCCTTTAAACTCATTTTCCTCATTCTCATCTATATTTTTTTCCCCTTGCCTCTAAATATGTGGCTTGAACACATATTTCATCTAAAATTTTAGGGTTAAACATGAGGATAGTATGTCTTAGGTAGGTATGTAAACCTCATATATAGTTGAGAAAAGTGTCTTGACTCTACAACTCTACTCCTAAGAAAATATATATTCTCCTAAATTCTTAAGTATACACTTCTACATTTTTTCCATTCAATTGTTTAAAAATTTTCCAGTCCACTATGGCTTTCTGCATGTGAGCTAATGGATAAAATTGTTGTTTTATTGTGGAAATGAAATCATTCCATGATAGAATAATCTTACCATGCTTATTGATCTCCTCCTTTGTCTTGGCTTCCCACCAAACAAGAGCTGCACATTCCATCCTCAATGAAGCTAGTTGGGTTTTGGTATCATCATCATGAAGGTTTTGGATTCTCAAATAGACCTCCAATTGCCTAATCCAATTATCAAGCTTTTCTGCATTGACTTCACCATTAAAAATTGGCAATTCAAACTTAACATCAAGTTTTAGAAAAGGAATTTTACCCATGCTCTTTGACTTGTATGGCTGATGTACTAAAGATGAAGTAGAGGATGATGAGTATGAATATGAGGGTGATGATGGTGACTTTCCACTATCTCCATTTCCTCTATTTCCCTTCTTTGATTTATCTTCATCAGTGTAGCCTCTTGATTATCCTTTTCCTTCCTTGTGAAGTTTGGACCTTTCTTCTTCTAGCTTCTCATTCCTTTCTTGATAAAGGACTAACCGTTTCAGTCAAGTCAAGAAATTCTTTTCTATACACTCTTTATTCTTGTTTGGGATCCATCTCTTCATGGATTTCTCCTTCTCCTGGAGGCATGCTTAATGTTGTTTCTGCTTCTTTTGGAGGTGAGATAGGTGGTGGTGGAGAATGTGGCAACCTTGCCTTCCTTTGTTGTGTCTCACTTTGAGAACCTCTTCCTTCCACCAATTTTCCTTCTCCTCTCTTAAGCTTGGGCCTAGTAAGCATGTAAACCCTTGCAAATAGTTAAACAATATTTGCAGACAAAAATACCAGAGATTAAACTCTAGCTCAGATACCAACCTGATCTTAAAGGAGTGTATTAGTTTTGTTGTGCTAAGTGTCATTTCAGTAATATAAACATGTAGAATTTGTCTCCATTTGTTTGCTTAAGGAATGAGTGTTTTAACCATGAAACATAGATGAATTTGTGAACTTTGAGCATGAAAATAAGCCTAAAAAACACTAAACAATAGTGTATAATAGAGAAATACAATCACACATAAGTTTTACAGAGTAGGCATGATGAATCAGTTCACCCCTCCTGGGCTACATTTGTTGGTCCAGCTCCCAATGGCATGTCCCTCTTTGTCATTATGCTCAAAATTACAAATTACATGTGTTTATAGGCTTCTAATGGTTGTTTTCTCTACACCAATGGCTCCATAATGCTTGTTACACGATTTTTTTGGTCATCTAACCTATTATCATTAGATGAACCCAAGTACACCATGTAAGACCAATTTTACCTTAAGTAAAATTGCTTTCACCATATGAAATAACATTTGTCTATATTTCATGGTCATATTTAACCCAAAACAAGGAAATTAGTTAAATAAATCATTATTTATTTAATTATATTCCTACCATCTCCCTAAAATAATAAATAAATCATTTATTTATTTATTTATTATAAATAAAGGAATTGACCCAATTCAAAAGACCTTTTCCCTCCAACAAATATAATAAAATATTCCTAAAGGGTGGTTCTAGAATTTGATTAATAATATTTTATTCATGCACCAAGTTCTAGATAACCCTAATATTTTGTTATAAATAGGAGGGTTTTCCCCATTCATTAGTCACCTCTATTGCATTAGATCACTCTAGATCTATTCTTGGTCACCATTTTTCCATTTTTGCCTTGTGAGCTCCCATTGAGTTCCATGTTTGTCTGCGTTTTCTACACCAATAAGAGAAAGGAATTTTAGCTCTGAAACGTTGAGGACTTTCAAGAACCCATCCCATTGAGGAGAACCGGAAAACACCTTTCTTGTTTTCCTCTCAGGTACCCCCTTTTAATATAATACAAAAAATTCCTTCAAATACATTGTTCTTGTCTTGTCTATTGGATGCATGGAGCCATATTTTACTTTATCTGCTTAATGTCTTTTATGCTTAGATCTGGATTGGTGCAGCATTATTTGGATCGTCTAATTGTAGATTTAAAGATGTTTGGCAGCCATAATCGATGTTAGGGTTATTTGTTATGCGTAGCTAAGGTGATCTTTTACGACGAAAGATTCATACTAACAATTGGCGACTCCACACGGGTTTTATTTTACGACCGCTGTCGTTTTATATATTCCTGCATATCCAGATGTTTCAAACCCTAGGGTTTCTCTTTAGTTTTTTTTCTTTCCTATTTTTATGGTGCTTTTCACCTCTAAAACCCTCAAACATTCAAATTTTTAACTTTCGTGTGTTTCTGGCCCTATTGCGCAGGTGACAGACATCAGTTGCAGCTGAGACGACAAATTTTTCTGAAATCTGCCGCTGAGAGACCCGGATCTACACGTCGCACTTATCGGCCCAAAAAATACGACCTGGCCTTGAGGTCACACTTTTCTACCCAAAATCTATGACCTGGACTGAAAACAGGTCAGAACCTGCGACCTGCACTTTTTTCTGCAATTTTCTAGCACTTTTTTTTGGTTTGTCTGAAGCCTCTGTCAGGGTTTTCCAGCCTCTATCTCTGCTCGTTTAGACCTGTTTCTAATCTGTTTCACTCAACTAAGTGGGAATCTTGCCCCTTAGGGCTCTAGTACCCTCCACTTTTTGTGGGAGAGTTTTTTTTGTTTCAGAAGTCTGATTTTCCAGGGTTTCAGCCTTATTGCTTTCAAATCTGATACCTCATTTTCAGATCCCTTTAGATCAGCTCTTCTCCATTTAAAATCACCTCATATAGTTTTGTTTGGGTTCATTTCTAGGGCCTCCTCCTTGTCCCTTCTATTTTTAGCTGATCTCCTCCTTTTTAGCAGCAACCTTGCCTCTGCCTCTTTGTTGTTCTCTGCACCTCTTTTCAGCAAATTTCTCCTTTAGATCCCTGTCCCTCCCAACCTTAGATCTATTGGCCTCTTTTTAGAGTGCTTTGCTTAGTTTTTTCCCTCTTATAGACTACTTTTGAGAGACCCACCTTCTTGGGTTAGCTTGATGCATTAGTAGCTGTTAATTTTCTGTTCTTTCAGTCTTATTCACTGCATATTTATTTTCAGTTACACAACACACTTTTTCTTTTACTCTCAAAACATCTGGGTTTAAAAAATTAAAATTAAAGCATGCCACACACTGACCCTAAGTGAAGAAGACCTTGGTTAACACCGCTTGGAAAAGACTTTAAAATCAATTGACACTGCACCCCTCTGCCCTTGTTTCGACATTGACCTCATTTGATTTTTCATCTCCCTGCCCTTGTCGGTTTTTCTTCTTCCCGTCATCATTGCGCCCCCAAGGCGTTTGTCCCAGAGACTTCTTGGCCTTCACCCTTAGTTTCTGGTTAATCGACTTCCTCCTTCCCGTCGTCATCGAGTAAGTCCTCCCCCAAGTCCACACTCTGACTCTTCTTTTGATTGTTCGGGTTCTCCCCCTACTCCTGGTTGTCCCCCTGTTACTTTCACTATGTCTACTTCAGGGCCTACTACCAGCAGCAACCCCAGTTCTACTACTGGGTCTATTTCCAGCGGAACCACTACGGGACCTACCTCGACTGCCCCTTTGCTTCCTTATATGGTCGGCCTCAGTCTCCCCGACTTCAATCAGCTGATTAATGATCCTATCCGCCATGATGTCAGTTGGCCTGCTATGCCAACCAAGCTCCCCTCCAACATTCCCAAGTTTGAAGGCCTTGCTAGTGAAGATCCCTCCAACCATATTCGATATTTCCACATGTGGTGTTCCTCCAATTCCTTCACTGATGACTCCATCCGTCTTTGACTATTCCAACACACGCTTACCGGTGAAGCTTCTAAATGGTATGTTGATCAAGCCACCTCTTCCCATACCACCTTTGCGACCATTTCCCAAGCCTTTTTATCTTATTTCCAACTCCCTCTCTAATACGACACTGGTATTGAACTCTTAACTTCTTTTCATCAATCCTCTTCGACCCGCCTTTCCGCTCATGTCCAGGAATGGCGACGAAGACAGAGCTTGTGTCACGCTCCCCTCTTTGAAGATCAGGTTTACATGGACTGGTTCCTTCGCTCTCTCCTACCTCCCATTGGCAAATATGTTGCATCCCATTTTCCCCAAATCGAAGAATCTGCCCTCCAAATAGCCTTGAAATATGACCTTATCTATGCCCAATCTGTTTATGTTTATACCGTCCTTCCTGACCTCCCCAAGCCCTGTGGCCTTAATGCCTCGGGGGCATCTCACTCTGTCGACAGTATCGTTGGAGCCCTGTCACATACCTCTACTCAACCTCTTATGGGCTATGGTTTCCCTCCAGGAGGGTCCAGCCCCTCCGAAACTTTCCCCCCTCCAGGTAGCATGTACCCAGGATACGGCATGCATCCTCCTTTTTCCCACACTCCTGCTTACCTCAATGCTACCCATCCTACCCCTTATCTGTACTCACAACCTTGTGTCCCAGCTCCATGAGTATTTGGACCTCCCACTCCCTTGCCTTCTCCACCCTCGCAACCGCACTTACTACCCCCTCCAGGGCAAGTATTTGCACAGTAGGGGACAACTAATCTTCTTCCTTCTCAAAGAAAGAGGAAAGGCAATCAACCCGCTTCGGGTAATCATGGATCCAATCCTTCAAGTCTTGACTCTACCACTGCCAACCAACCACCGGGCTCTCAGCCCAAGCCGGACAGGCCACTTCACACCAATAATCCCTGTTCATGTTGCAGTGTGTATGGTCATTACACTCACGATTTTCCATTATTACCACAAATGTGGCAGATGTGGGAGTCTTAGGCCACCATGTGAGGACAACACTCCTCCCCTACTATCCCTCCCAATCCGACTACTTCTCAACCCGCTGTGTTTACCGATCCTTTCCCTCAACAAGGATTCATGGCCACTCAACCACCTCATGCCCCTGTAGCAACTCACCCTTCCCCTTTTGGTTCCTCCGATTACCAGATTCTCATGATGGCTTTTGACCAACCTCTCACCGTCGACCTCAACCTTCAAAATTGATCCCGTCAGTATTCCATGCCTCCCATTCCGTCTGTCTCCGAGTCCCCATCTTCAGGTCCTACAAAGCCTCTATCGACACCCAATGGTCCCTTGCAACTCCCTCCACCCAAAGCTGAGGTTCATCCCAAGACTCCTAAGGGCCCATTATGCCGAAATGCTACCTCTGGTCGGGCTGCCCATTCATACAGCATAGTAGATGATCTGGCACAATCTCCTGCTGCCATTTCAACACTGGAACTCCTCCAGTCATGTCCTTCTCAAAAGAAGGCTCTACTATCTACTGTAGGTGCTGTAGATCCTACTGATGACCAATTGATTGTTTTCGATGCCTTTCAGTCAGACCATCCCCCTCTTCCTCCTTTGGTTGCTTTCCAAATCCTAGTGAAAATCTGAAATGCCAATGTCGCTTGGTGTATTATTGATGAGGGGGCATCTACCTGTGTGATGTATGCTTCAGTTTGGAAACAACTCAGATCCCCTGAGCTGGCCCCTTCCACAATCACCCTTCGTGTGTGGGATGGCCATGCCTCCCAGCCCATTGGCCTATTCCGTAATTGTCCTACCACCCTTGCAGGCAAGATTGTTTGTGTCATCGTTGAAGTTATCGACGCCACTCTTGACTACAACATTCTTTTGGGACGTAGTTACACCTATGCCATGTCTGTCATCCCATCTGCAGTCCACCGCAAGATTTTCTTTCCTCATAATTGCAAGATTGTCACCATTGACCGGTTGATGTACCATGAACCAAAATCTCAGACCTCCCCTGAGTCCACCATCTCTACTGTCACCAATAAGAAAAATGTTGATTCTTTGACCAGTGTTTCCCCTGGTGTGTAAAAATACTCCTCATTTCTTGGAACTTTCCCAGGTCCTCCCCCTCCTCCTGTCTCTGATCCCATCTTGGCGAATGTTTGCATGATGTAATCGTCTCAGGCTGGCCTTCCACAGCCTGCTTCGGCTAGTCAGCAACCTCAATCTCGCCCACCACAACCTGCTCCTAGCCCTTAGCTTCAGTCGACTGAACCTGTTACGCCTGGACCTTCCCATCTACCTCACACTCAAGAACCTCCCTACCCTCTTGAGTCGGTTCCCTCAGGTCTCCACCATATAGGAGTTGTCCCTCCTGGTCATTACCCCGCCAGTCAGATACCTTTCCTTAGTCCCCCCCCCCCCGGGGCGTCTATTCGGTTCCCGTCATGGCCACCATTTCCCTCCCTAATTTAACCTTGGGAATACCAGTATGGTATCTTACTCCTCCATCCGAGACCCCACTAGGCCACCCAAAACCATACATTGATGTGACACCAGTGCAATTGATTCCCTTCGCTCCTTCCACCGCTATAGTGCCCCTAGCCCCTCCGCAGGACCCTCCTCATGCTGCGATAGCTACAGGTAAGAAAAGAAAAACTCAAAAGGGGGCATCCAAAGACAAGGCCACCGCACCCGACCTTACCCCTCCCCCACCCGCCAAGCTTTGTGCCTTGTGTGATGGTATCGGTCATCCCACCCATAATTGTCCTGAGTTACCCCGTATCCAACCCATGGTTAAAGTCGCGTTCCCTGAATCTACGGTCCTTGAAACCTCTGTTTCTTCCTCCTCCGCAGCCAAGAACCCCAAGACTCTTCGCACCAACAAACCTTGTGCTCTGTGTGGTTTCCATGGCCATTATTCTCACCATTTTCCTCACCTCACACATTACCGAGCCTCTTTAGAGGTCATTCGCGAGTACGAAGTTGAAAAAAATCAATCTGCCTCTCCCATCCTTGCTCAATATGCATCAGGTCTACTTGAGGATCCCCCTGCTACCATTGACATTCCTCCCCCTGATGTTGAGATGTCAGAACATACTGCCCCCCTCCTATACCTATCATCATCCGCATGACCCTCGAAGTACATTCCCTCTGAATCCACTCCATCTGTTTTTCTTGATTCTCATTCAGCCACATTCTCGGGCTCTTCATGCTTTGACCATATTTTTACTTGTTCTTCTTTCATTCCCCGTGATGACCCGAATTTGCGCCTCTCTTCCCATACTGATGATTTAGGTAGCTTTACAGCGTCATGTGGTTTCCTTGACCTTTCCATTTCCTCCCATAATCACGATCATACCATCCGTATCTATGATGTTCTTCGCAGCCTGAATTCTTGCTCTTCATCCCATAGTTCTCATTCATCTCCCTCTCATCGATCTATGAGTCTTAGACTTCCTACCTGGACTGCTCCCTCCCATAGCCGTCAGTGGATGTCTACCCTCTACTCACGCTACCATCCTTCTTCTCATCCCTCCCATTTCTTGTCTTGTGACACTATTCCACCGGCCCTCTCATCCACACAA
The DNA here is from genome assembly GCA_034641835.2 of Pinus albicaulis. Lineage (NCBI taxonomy): Eukaryota > Viridiplantae > Streptophyta > Pinopsida > Pinales > Pinaceae > Pinus > Pinus albicaulis. The sequence goes on from CM076578.1 coordinate 2,001,315,321, forward strand.
TATCTTGGCTATGCCGATGGGGCAAGTCGCTATTCTCGGAATCTCGCTTCGGTAGCCTGGGCCATCTTTACCCCTTTGCATACCCTAGTTCTTGCAAATGGGGTCTGCATTGGTAATGCCACCAATAATCAGGCCGAATATGATGCAGTACGTGGTCTCTTAGCTGATGCCCTCTCTCATCACATCCTCCATCTGCATGTTCATTTAGATTCCCTGCTTCTTGTCTTACAACTCAATGGTGTCTATCGTTTGCATAACCCTATCTTGTTTATACAATATTTACGAGTGAAACTTTTGATACGTGAATTTAGATTCATTACTTTCAACCATATCCCTAGAAGTCAAATCACTACGTAGATCAAATGACAAATCATGTTCTAGACTGGAATTTATCACACACAAGACAATAACATTCAACATCATCAACAAAATGTATATAAATCATATATATCATATAACATATGTTTTTAGAGTCCATCTACTCTGAAACATATGACATGCCCATAGCATGTTACAAAAAACAAAACTACCAAAATGGGGGGCACCACTTGCCCCTACATAAACGCTAGGGGGCACCACCTGCCCTACATCTAATCACTCTCTGGAGGATCCCGAGCCAACGGCTCTGCTCCCGCAGCTTGTAGATCATGCACAGTCTGACCGGCCATCGCCATGCGTTGCATGATACCTCGCCATTCTGAGGGTAGCCCAATACATAACTCTATGTACTGGTCGTCTAAATCCTACCAACCACACTCCGACACACCGGTCAGCAGCCCCTCACATCTACGACGGATGTCCTCCAACAGAGCGGCCATATCCTCGTTTTGTGTTGTCCTTGATCCACTTGCACCTGTAGCTCCTGCTGTTGCAGGTCGTCCCATATATCCAGCCGGTTTTACCGAAGCTATATCTGCATTCCAAAAAATATAAGGATTAGTACCATGAATACTAGTCACAAACTCTACAATGCACATAACAGATTAGTTGCTTGTCACTTACCATTGGGCCCCCACACTCGACCAGGCGGAAGCAGCAAGTCCGGATCTCCCCAATAACTCATCCCACTATAGGGATAGTCATCTATGTATAATGGCATCTGATCCCAATAGACGAAGAACTCTGGTCGGAACACCCGTCCGACCGCCCCTCCCCCTCCTCTACATAGTAGTCGTCCCCACCGACGTATCCGGGGCTCTCTCAAACCTCCATCAGGTAACTGTATACGAGGTCGTAAGTTTAGGATCTTCTCAAAGAAGAAAGAGAACAATATCGTCCCATAGGCACAATCATGATTCACTTGCCGCTTGCATAGCGACATCTGTCATTTCACCGATACCAACATCATCTGGGCACACCCATAGTAGGTCCCACTCAGCACACTCTCCATAATCATCATCTGCCCTTCAGTAATGTGATGGAACGCCTAGCTGCCCAAGATCCGCAACACTACTGCGGCCACTGCCCAGGTCTCCAACCTCTCTAGATCACCAATAGATATTCGAGTCCCTTTGACTCAGACACCTGGTCGACAATGTCGCTCAAAAAACTCCATAATGTTACGCCCCCGTGGTAACACTGGCTGCATATTTCCCACCATCCCTAATGGTGGGAGACCAGTCAAGAAATACAGATCCTGGACCGTCAGCTCAATCCTATGCCCCTGCACTATAAACGCCTCATGATCTGGATCCCAATAATTGATAATTCGGGCCAACAAGGGCTCCCCAGCCCCCATCAAAGGGTTCTCCAAAAATTTCAGAACCCCAAACCTAGCTAGTGCACGATGGACACCCTGATCCACTTGGATTTTCATCTGTACTATACCTAGGTCTCTCTCTCTCCACTTGATCCGTATATCTGCCATATCTGCACAAAACCATCATTTTTTCAAAACTAAATCAACTTACACCAAAACTAAATCTCAGCCCATAATAGCACTTAAACCACCCACATCTAACAGGTTGCACTTTTTGGGAAAATCCTGGGCCAGGTCGCACTTTTCAGGCCAAAACCTACGTCCCAAGTCGCATTTTTTTCCCCAAAAAGTGCGACTCGACCGTAATGATGAATTAGGGGCAGTTACTGAGATTTAAAACCCTAATCTGAAATTTGAATCCATCAAAAACAAAGAGTAGGATTAGGCCTCTTACCTGCAACTGAGGGATCACGATTCTAATGGTCGGTTTGTCCGCTACGATCGCAACAAGATTTAGGGCCTTCTCTCCTCTCCACATTCACCACAGCTACATAAGAAAATGAATGATTTTGGAGGGAAAATGCCTTATTAGAAGAAAACCCCTGTTTTTTCTTTCGCCCACTGCGACCAAACCGTGGCCCCGTTTGACACACCGTCTACACCGTTGGAAAGCTCTCACCGAGAACTCAAATGGGTATCTGTTAGTTTTTCATGTTTTGATACTTCACCAGGAGACATTTTATCCATGAAGGGTCTATTCACCTCTTCTCAAAATCGAATTTCTTCACTTACAACACTTGTACTTGGGGCACCACTTTGCCTCCTTACTTGTCTTCATTCGTGTTGATTTTCATCATGAGCTACCCTATTGTACTCATGCTTTTATGGTCCCCCATTGGACCTTTACTATGAGGCAGCACCATCAAGTCGCCCTTGTTTATATAATCCGAGTTGAGTCCTCATTCGTAATGGAGTCTATCTAGAGTCCATTTGTACCCTGATAACCCTCCATCCTTCATCATTTAGTCCCTCTCTCGTCTTCCACATTATGGCCTTCAGTACCATTTTCACCTATCCTCCTTGATATTGTGTCAGCTGCTGCCAAGCCATTCATGCCCCTTATGCTCTAACAAGGAAAGTCGTCCAACTTCTCCTCTGTATCCCTCATTCCATCATCATCATTAGTGTCTATCTGTTCGTCGCTCTACTATTTTCCCTCGTGCCTTAGTTGGGGTTCCCTTATTGCCTCACCTATGGCGGACCTACTTCTGTTGACATCAGCTCATTTACTCCAGAAGCCAGGTCTCAGGGGCAATGTACCTTGGTTCGAGCTCTTTTCATCATGATCGTGATCTATACACTTGATGGTACAGTGATGCATCAACAGCTATTGGTGATTCCCGGGCGTGTGTGAGATGTCTCAACCCTCATGAGGGGGTGACCCTGCAGGTAGCCCCCCACATGCCCGGATGACTTCTTCATTTCCACCCTTGATGCAACTCCTCTCATTTGATGATATCGACCTCAACCGCTTACAATGCCTCTTCACTTTGCATGTATCAGTCAGATTTTGCAAGCCCTTCCCCGTGTGTAGGGGGCATTTGGGTGTATTTGTATCTCATGTACTAAAATATTCTTGTATAAGTCCTTACGGTTATTCCAGGCATCGCATGTATGTGGGATTCATCATTTTATTTATCTGGCTCATGTTTAGGCTAGCACATGCTCCCTTATTGCATTCCGTGGTTTTCCGGGCGCCTTATTCTTTGTACTCTTGTCTCGGCAGGCATAGGTATGTCTCCCCCGCCGCCTTTAACACTGGTACCACTTCATTAGCTAGAGACTTGTTGCACCTATAAGTCTCGTCTCCTCAGGGTCTAGTCCTTTAGCACATTAGACTACCTTACATTTCTCTCTCTCACTCCCCTCTTGATGCCTCGTGATTGACTTCTTACAACGTACTTCGGTCATACGATTTTCTCCTAACACTCGTACGTTGGGGGGAAATCTGTTACACCATTTTTTTGGTCATCTAACCTATTATCATTAGATGAACTCAAGTACACAATGTAAGACCAATTTTACCCTAAGTAAAATTTCTTTCACCATGTGAGATAACATTTGTCTATATTTCCTGGTCATATTTAACCCAAAATAACGAAATTAATTAAATAAATCATTATTTATTTAATTATTTCCTAGGAATAAGTTATTTAAATCATTATTTAAATAATATTCCTAGTTAAATTTGACTAAATCATTTTTAAATAATTAAATAAATCATTATTTATTTAATTATATTCCTACCATCTCCCTAAAATAATAAATAAATCATTTATTTATTTATTGTTTATAAATAAAGGAATTGACCTAAGTCAAAAGACCTTTTCCCTCCAAAAAATATAATAAAACATTCCTAAAGGGTGGTTCTAGAATTTGATTAATAATATTTTATTCATGCACCAAGTTCTAGATAACCCTAATATTTTGTTATAAATAGGAGGGTTTTCCCCATTCATTAGTCACCTCCATTGCATTAGATCACTCTGGATCTATTCTTGGTCACCATTTTTCCATTTTTGCCTTGTGAGCTCCCATTGAGTTCTATGTTTGTCTGGGTTTTCTACACAAATAAGAGAGAGGAATTTTAGATCTGAAACACTGAGGACTTTCAAGAACCCATCCCATTGAGGAGAACCAGAAAACACCTTTTTTGTTTTCCTCTCAGGCGCCCCCTTTTAATATAATACAAAAAATTCTTTCAAATACACTGTTCTTGTCTTGTCTATTGGATGCATGGAGCCATATTTTACTTTATCTGCTTAATGTCTTTTATGCTTAGATCTGGATTGGTGCAGCATTATTTGGATCGTCTAATTGTAGATTTAAAGATGTTTGGCAGCCATAATCGATGTTAGGGCTATTCATTATGTGTAGCTAAAGTGATATTTTACGACGAAAGATTCATACTAACAATGCTCAAATTAGTCTAGGTAGACTCTTTTTTGACCCAAATTGGTCGAAAATTGACCTCCCAATGCATTTTTCCCAATGTCAGCTAGAAAAGCTCCACTAAAAGTGGATACTGGCACTTAACTGAAATTAAATTTAATAAAAACATAAAATTAGGGTTTCACTACAATCTTTGTCGAAATACACCATTAGGTTTATACATAAAATAGTTTGGGCAGGGTGGTCACATACTGGCCCCCCTTCATTATCTCTGCATTAACCGTTTGAAAATTCGCAAACAAAGTGGTATGGAACCTGGAGTTAATGGTTCCGCAAACCATGGCATTTTTTGCCATTACTACACCATGTGACAGGTGCAAACCTTCGCCAAAGGTTACAGTGGAATGACCGTCACAACAGATGTCGGTTCAAACCTATCACATGTAAACAAAAACTTTGTTGTTGGTTTAAACGTTGTTGCTGCCAGTTAAATGGTCGATGCTACGGGTTATGTTCCATGTGACCAATCCTTGGGGCTGCCAGTGCGTTGGGACTGTTGGCGGTCCACCCCCCCCCCCCCCAACACCCCCCCAAAACATAAAACTTTAACATGATCAAAGAATGTCGGAGATGTAATGATTAAGTAACAACTCGTGGGTGGATTGGTAGAGTTGTCCACACCTGTGTCCGAGGTCTTCGGTTCGATTCCTGTGCCCTCCAACAAATTTGACCACAGCCTCATGAGGACACGTGGTATCCTCTAAGCTTTCCATGTGTCACTCATTAAATAGTTCATTTACAAAACATAGAAACCATCCAACGGTTAGAAACACATCTCTGTACCACAAGATCAATGATCCACAACATGCCACGTGGCAAAATTCTGTAAAGAGGAAAATGAAATATTCCTAGAATATACCTAGTGATTGTACCTGCATGATGATTGGGCATCCAGTCACAAAAAAAAATTGTTTGGTAAAATGAACAAAACGCAATATATTCCTCGTATGACATCAGTTTTTCGAACCGTTCATCGTGCTAGAATCGCAATGACGAGACCTTTCCAGTCGCTCAGGTTTGGTCCTATTTAGAACACTTTCAATTTTGAGCATAACACATGATATCCTAATCACACCTCCCCACTGGGAAGATTTTGTACCCCAAAAGCTCTTTGTATTACTGAACATGAATATGAGGAGACTGTGTCCCCACTCTTCCAATTTTTATCCACTGAAATTTCCCTAATTTCATTAATTGGAGCTTTTCATGAAAAGACAATTTTTTCCTCAATTCCATCGACCAACCATTGCTGTCTTTGACACTCTCATGTTGCACCTTTTCATAACTTGAAGAACAGAAACCTAACTTTGTAGTAAACATCTTTTTTCTGCATTGGTCTATAATCAAAGGAAACTTGGAATTTTTCTCACCTTGAGAACTATCCTTATGGCGATTTTTTGCTGAATTTGCTTTGAACTTGTGGCGACTCTTGACCAAGTTTATTCTCCATTGTACCATGCCTTTCAGAAACTAGAAAGGAACATTTATGAATCATGTGCTTTCTTTGTCAAGTTTATTTTCCCTCTCTTTGACCTTTGCAACTTCTTGCACTCACACCTTGTTTTTAGCACCGCTCAAAACCAATGTTGACTGCTGCAACTTCTTGTAATCTTCTTTCAAAGACAACCTGCTTTCAAACTGAAACAACTCATTACATACATCAGCATTTGTTTGAAAAATATGATTTAAAACATCTCTTGGTTTAATCGTCATCAATTTCAATTTTTGGCTTGCATTGACTAGCCTTTTCATTTGCCCTGCATTAACTAAAGAAGTGTTTATTTCTTGCGATGAGATCTCACAATATAATCCTTCCCATATTTGACTAAATGGTATTTTTTCTCATGGATATGGAATATTTCTTTCCTATCATACATGTAAGGACTGCCCAACACCATACCTGTTATGTCAAGCGTAACAACATCTAATTCAACTGTGTCAATGAAATGTGCAGTTATTGCAAAGTGCAACATGCACTACTTTGAAACCTGTAAATTTGCATCCTTACAAATCCAACCAAGTGGATATGGTTTTGGATGTGGAATGGTCTCAAGATTAGTTTTCTTGACCAAGTCTTCAGAGATTAAATTTCTTGTGACCCGTTGTCAAACAATGTGTCAACCTTGGTATGTTGGGAAATGACCCTCACATGAAACAGTTCAATTCTCTCTTCTTCATTTGGAGCTTGTATGTGACACTTAGAAATACTATAACTGTGTTTAGTTTCAATCTCTTTTCCCTTTATGTCCTTTAGTCCCATAGCTATTATTTTTGTTTCATCTCCTGAATCTGACCCTAAGTCTTGTTCAGTTATTGCAACAGTTTTTCCTTTCTCCTTGGCTTTCTCTTTAGCGCAATCAGTTCTCTCTAAATTCCTTATTTGCTGCAGAAGTTCTTGAATTCATTGGATATGTACTCACCACCATTGTCACTCCTAAGATCCTTCACATGATTCCTTTTGTCTTTCTCCACCAGTGCTTTGAACTCAAGAAACTTAGAGAACGTCTGATCTTTCTTCTGCATGAAGTAGATCCAACACTTTCAAGAAAAGTCTTCAACAAATATCACATAGTACTTATGCTTTGTTGTCGAAGCAGTATAGAATGGTCCACACACGTCTGAGTGAACTCTTTCAATAATTTCCGAATCTCGGTTCTCCTTCTCATGAAAAGTGGCCTTTACATACTTCCTGATCTGAAAGGAGTGTATTATTTTTTTTTTACTAAGTGTCCTTTCAGTAATATAAAAATGTACAATTTGTCTCCATTTGTTTGCTTAAGGAATGAATGTTTTAACAATGAAACATAGATGAATTTCTGAACTTTAAGCATGAAAATAATCCTAAAAAACACTGAGCAACAATGTATAATAGAGAAATACAATCACACATAAGTTTTACACAGTAGGCATAATGAAGCAGTTCACCCCTCCTGGGCGACATCTGTTGGTCTAGCTCCTAATGACATGTCCCTCTTTGTCATTATGCTCAAAATTGAAAATTACATGTGTTTACAGGCCTCTAACGGTTGTTTTCTCTGCACCAATAGCTCCAGAATGCTCAAATTGGTCTAGGTAGACTCTTTTTTCACCCAAATTGGTCAAAATTTGACCTCCCAATGCATTTTTCCCAATGTCAGCTAGAAAAGCTCCACTAAAATTGGAGACTGGCACTTAAATGAAGTTAAATTTAATAAAAACCCAAATTAAGGCAATGCTACAGTCTCCGTTGGAATAGACCGTTAGGTTTAAACATAAAATAGTTTGGGCGGGATGGTAACATACCAACCCCCCACCATTATCTCTGCATTAACCGTTTGAAACTCTACAAATAAAGTGGTATGGAACCAGCTGGAGTTAATGGTTCCGCAAACCATGGCATTTTTTGCCATTACTCCGCTATGTGATAGATGCAAACCTCCGCCGGAGGTTACGGTGGCATGACCGTCGCAACAGATTTCTGTTCAAACCTATCACATGTAAACAAAAAAAAAAAAATCAGTTTAAACGTTGTTGCCGCCAGTTAAACGGTTGATGTTGCGGGTTATCTTCCATGTGACCAATCCTTGGGGCCGCCAGTGGGTTGTGACTACTAGCGGTCCCCCCTCCCCCAAAGATAAAACTTTAACACGATAAAATAACTCGGGATATGTAATGGTTAAGTAACAACTCGTGGATGGATTGGTAGAGCTGCAGAGTTGTCAGTGTCCGCACCCAAGGTCTTCAGGTTCACTCCTGTGCCCTCCAACAAATTTTAACACAGCCTCATGAGGACACGTGGTAGCCTCTGTGCTTTCCACATGTCACTCATCCAATGGTTCATTTACAAAAAATCCAAACCATCCAACAGTCAGAAACACATCTCCGTACCACAAGATCAATGATCCACAACATGCCACGTGGTGAAATCCTATTAAATTAGGAAAATGGAATATTCCCAGAATATACCTGCTGATTGTACCTGTATGCTGACTGGGCATCCAGTAAAAAAAATTTGTTGTTTGCAAAAATTAACATAACGTGATATCTTCCTCATACGACATCATTTTTTCAATCCATTCGCAGCTCCAAAATTGCAACGATGAGACCTTTCTAGTCGCTCAAGTTCAGTCTTGTTTTGAACACTTTCAATTTTGATCATAACACATGATATCCTGATCAAACCTCCCCACTGGGAAGATTTTGGACCCCAAAAGCTCTATGTATTACTGAACATAAATATGAGGAGACTGTGTCCCCACTCTTCCAATCTTTATCCACTGAAATTTCCCTAATTTCACTAATTGGAGCTTTTCGTGAAAAGACAAATTTTTCCTCGATTCCGTCTACCAACCATTGTTGTCTTTGATACTGTCATGCTACACCTTTTCTAAACTTGCATAACAACATCCTAACTTCGCAGTAAACATCATGTTTCTACATTGGTCTATAATCAAAGAAAAATTGGAATAGTTCTCACCTTGCACTCTGTACTTATGGCGATTTTTTACTGAATTTTCTTTGAACTTGTGTCGACTCTTGACCAAGTTTCTTTGAAATTTTTCCATGCCTTTCGGAAACCAGCAAGGAAAACTTCTCAATCATGTGCCTTCTTTGTCAAGTTTCTTTTCCCTCTCTTTGACCTTTGCAACTTCTTGCATTAACACCTTGTTTTCAGCACCCTTCAACACCAATGTCGACTGCTACAACTTCTTGTCATCTTCTTTCAAACACAACCTACTTTCAAACTAAAACAACTCATTACATACATCAGCATTTGTTTGAAAAGGATGATGTAAAACATCCCTTTGTTTAATCATCATCAATTTCAAGTTTTGGCTTGGATTGACTAGCCTCTTCATTTGCCCTGCATTAAATAAAGAAGTGTCTGGTTTCTTACAATGAGCTCTCACAATATACTCCTTGCCATATTTGAATAAATGTTATTTGTTCTCATGGCGATCGAAGATTGCTTTCCTGTCATACATGTAAGGATTGCCCAAAAACATACCAAGTGTATCAAGCATAACAACATCTACTTCAATTGTGTCAATGAAATGTGCAGTTATTACAAAGTGCAACATGCACTTCTTTGAAATCTATAAATTTGCATCCTTACAAATCCAACCACGTGGATATGATTTCGAATGTGGAATGGTCTCAATATTAATTTTCTTGACCAAGTCTTTAGAGATTAAATTTGCTTGTGACCCATTGTCAAACAATGTGTCAACCTTGATATGTTTGGATATGACCCTCACATGAAACAATTCAATTATCTCTTCTTCATTTGGAGCTTGTATGTGACAGTTATAAATACTAGAACTGGGTTTAGTTTCAATCTCTTTCCCCTTTATGTTCTTTAGTCCCATAACTATGATTTTTGTTTCATCTCTTCAATCTGACCCTAAGTCCTATTCATATATTGCAACGGTTTTTCCCTTCTCCTTGGCTTTCTCTTTGGCTTTAAAACTTTCTAATTTCATCTCTGGATGAAGTTTCCAACAATGGTCTTCATCATGGCTAGTTTTAGAACAGTTTTTGAAAAATAATTTTCCCTTCTCTTTTCTAACATTTACATTTCTCTTTTTCTTCCATTTTCCTTTAAACTCATTTTCCTCATTCACATCTATATTTTTTTTTCCCCTTGCCTTTAAATGTGTGACTTGAACACATACTTCATCTAGCCTTTTAGGGTTAAACATCAGGAAATTATGTCTTAGGTAAGTATGTAAGCCTCCTATATACTTGAGCAAAGTGTCTTGGATCTGCAAATCTACTCCTAATAAAAGAGCTCTTCTCATAATTCTTGAGTATATACTTGTACATTTTGTCCTTTCAATTGTTTAAAAATTTTCCAGTCCATTATGGCTTTCTGTATGTGAACTAATGGATAAAACTATTGTTTTATTGCAGAAATGAAATCAGTCCATGATAGAATAATCTTACCATGCTTGTTGATCTCCTCCTTTTACTTGGCTTCCCACCAAACAAGAGTTGCACCTTCCATCTTCAATGAAGCTAGTTGGATTTTGGTATCATCATCATGAAGGTTCTGGATTCTCAAATAGACCTCCAATTTCCTAATCCAATTATCAATATTTTCTACATTGACTTCACCATTAAACATTGGCAATTCAAACTTAACATCAAGTTTTATAAAAGTAATTTTACCCGTGTTCTTTGACTTCGATGGCTGATGTACTGAAGATGAAGTAGAGGATGATGAAGATGAATATGAGAGTGATGATAGTGACTTTCCACTATCTCCATTTCCTCCATTTCCCTTCTTTGATTTATCTTCATCATTGTGGCCTCCTGATGATCCTTGTCCTTCCTTGTGAAGTTTGGACCTTTCTTCTTCTAGCTTCTCATTCCTTTCTTGATAAAGGACTCTAACCATTTCAGTCAACTCAATAAATGCTTCTCTATACACTCTTTCTTCCTCTTTGGGATCCATCTCTTCATGGATTTCTCCTTCTCCTAGAGGCATGCTTAATGTTTCTTCTGCTTCTTTTGGAGGTGAGCTAGGTTGTGGTGGAGAATGTGGCAACCTTGCCCTCCTTTTCTATGGCTCACTTTGAGAACCTCTTGCTTCCACTAATTTGCCTTCTCCTCTCCTAAGCTTGAGCCTAGTAAGCATGTAAACCCTTGCAAACAGTTAAACAATATTTGCACACAAAAACACCAAAGATTAAACTCTAGCTCTGATACCAACCTGATCTGAAAGGAGTGTATTAGTTTTGATGTGCTAAGTATCCTTTCAGTAATATAAACATGTAAATTTTTTCTCCATTTGTTTGCTTAAGGAATGAGTGTTTTAACCATGAAACATAGATGAATTTGTGAACTTTAAGTATGAAAATAATCCTAAAAAACGTTGAGCAGCAGTGTATAACAGAGAAATACAATCGCACATAAGTTTTACACAGTAGGCAGGACGAAGAAATTCATCCTTCCTGGGCTACATCTACTGGTCCAGCTCCCAATGGCATGCTGCTCTTTGTCATTATGCTCAAAATTGCAAATTACATGTGTTTACATGCCTCTAATGGTTGTTTCTCTGCACCAATGGCTCCAGAATTCTTAAATTATTCTAGGTAGACTCTTGTTTCACCCAAATTGGTCGAAAATTGACCTCCCAATGCATTTTTCCCAATGTCAGCTAGAAAAGCTCCACTAAAAGTGGAGACTGGCACTTAACTGAAGTTAAATTTAATAAAACCCTAAAATTAGGGCGTTGCTACAGTCTCTGTCACAATAGGCCATTACATTAGACATAGAATATTTTGGGCGGGGTGGTCACATACCAACCCCCTGTCGTTATCTCTGCATTAACCGTTTGAAACTCCGCAAATAAAGTAGTATGGAACTTGGAGTTAATTGTTCCGAAACCATGGCATTTTTTGCCATTACTCCACCATGTGACAGGTGCAAACCTCTGCCAGAGGTTATCGTTGCATCACTGTTGCAACAGATGTTGGTTCAAACCTATCACATGTAAAAAAAAACTTTGCCTCCGGTTTAATGTTGTTGTCGCCAATTAAACAGTCGATGTTGCGGATTATGTTCCATGTGACCAATCCTTGGTGCTGTCAGCGAGTTGTGACCACTAGCATTCCCCCCCCCCCTCCCCCAAACATAAAAATTTAACACAATAAAAGAATGTGGGAATTTAATGGTTAATTAACAACTCGTGGGTGGATTGGTAGAGTTGTCCGCGACTATGCCTGAGGTCCCCAGTTTGAATCCTATGCCCTCCAACAAATTTTACCATAGCCTCCTAAGGACGCGTGGCAGCCTTGAGGCTTGCCACGGATCACTCATTTAATGGTTCATTTATAAAACATACAACCATCCAATGGTTAGATACACATCTCCGTACCATAAGATCAATGATCCAGAAAATGCCACGTGGTGAAATCCGGTTAAATTAGGAAAATGGAATATTCCCATAATGTACCTGGTGAATGTACCTGCATGTTGACTGGGCATCCAATCACAAAATTTTTGTTGTTTTAGAAAATTAATAGAACGTGATATCTTCCTCATATGACATCAGTTTTTTCGAACCGTTCGCGGCGACAGAATCGCAATGACAAGACCTTTCCATTCTATTAGGTTCGGTCCTGTTTCGAACACTTTAAACTTTGATCATAACACATGATCTCCTGATCACACCTCCCCACTGGGAAGCTTTTGGACCCCAAAATCTCTCTGGATTACTGAACATGAAGATGAGGAGACTGTGTATCCACTTTTCCAATTTTTATCCACTGAAATTTCCCTAATTTCATTAATTGGAGATTTTCATGAAAAGACAAATTTTTCCTCGATTTCGTCGACCAACCATTGTTGTCTTTGACACTGTCATGTTGCACCTTTTCTGAACTTGTAGAACATCAACCTAAATTTGTAGTAAAAATATTGTTACTACATTGGTCTATAATCAAGGGAAACTTGGAATTGCTCTCACCTTGCACTCTCTCCTTATGGTGATTTTTTGTTGAATTTTCTTTGAACTTGTGTCGACTCTTGACCAATTTTCTTCACCATTGTACAATGCCTTTTAGAAACTAGCAAGAAACATTTCTCAATCATGTGCCTTCTTTGTCAAGTTGTTTTTCCCTCTCTTTTACCTTTGCAACTTCTTGCACTGACACCTTGTTTTCAACACAGCTCAACACCAATGTCGAGTGTTGAAACTTCTTATCATCTTCTTTCAAAGACAACCTGCTTTCAAATTGAAATAACTCATTACATACATCAGCGTTTTTTTGAAAAGTATGATGTAAAATGTCTCTTTGATTAATAATCATCAATGTCAATTTTTGGCTTGCATTGACTAGCCTCTTCATTTGCCCTACATTAACTAAAGAAGTGTCTAGTTTCTTGCAATGAGCTCTCACAATATACTCCTTTCCATCTTTGAATAAATGGTATTTTTTTTCATGGTGATGGAAGATCGCTTTCCAGGCATACATGTAAGGACTGCCCAACACCATACCTGTTATATAAAGTAGAAGAACATCTAATTCAACTGTGTCAATGAAATGTGTAGTTATTGCAAAGCGCAACATGCACTTCTTTGAAACCTGTAAATTTGCATCCTTACAAATCCAACCAAGTGGATATGGTTTCGGGTGTGGAATGGTCTCAAGGTTAAGTTTCTTGACCAAGTCTTCAGAGATTAAATTTTCTTGTGAACCACTGTCAAACAATGTGTCAACCTTGGTATGTTTGGAAATGACCCTCACATTAAACAGTTCAATTCTCTCTTCTTCATTTGCAGCTTGTATGTGACAGTTAGAAATACTAGAACTGGGTTTAGTTTCAATCTCTTTCCCCTTTATGTTCTTTAGTCCCATAGCTCTTATTTTTGTTTCATCTCTTGAATCTGACCCAAACTCTTGTTCAGCTATTGCAACAGTTTTTTCATTTCTCCTTGCCTTTCTCTTTGGCTTTAAAAGTTTCTGGTTTCAACTCTGGATGAAGTTTCCAACAACGGTCTTCATCATGGCTAGTTTTAGAACAGTTTTTGCAAAAGAATTTTCCCTTCTCTTTTATGACATTTTCATTTCTCTTTTTATTCCATATGCCTTTAAACTCATTTTCCTCATTCTCATCTATATTTTTTCCCCTTGCCTCTAAATGTGTGGCTTGAACACATATTTCATCTAAACTTGTAGGGTTAAACATGAGGATAGTATGTCCTAGGTAAGTATGTAAACCTCATATATACTTGAGAAAAGTGTCTTGGCTCTGCAACTCTTCTCCTAAGAAAAGATATATTCTCCTAAATTCTTAAGTATACACTTGTACATTTTGTCCATTCAATTGTTTAAAAATTTTCCAGTCTACTATGGCTTTCTTCATGTGAGCTAATGGATAAAATTGTTGTCTTATTGCGGAAATGAAATCAGTCCATGATAGACTAATCTTACCATGCTTCTTGATCTCCTCCTTTGTCTTGGCTTCCCACCAAACAAGAGCTGCACATTCCATCCTCAATGAAGCTAGTTGGGTTTTGGTATCATCATCATGAAGGTTCTGGATTCTCAAATAGACCTCCAATTGCCTAATCCAATTATCAAGCTTTTCTGCATTGACTTCACCATTAAACATTGGCAATTCAAACTTAACATCAAGTTTTAGAAAAGGAATTTTACCCGTGCTCTTTGACTTGTATGGCTGATGTACTGAAGATAAAGTAGAGGATGAAGAGGATGAAGATGAGGGTGATGATGGTGACTTTCCACTATCTCCATTTCCTTTATTTCCCTTCTTTGATTTATCTTCATCAGTGTATCCTTTGATTTATTTTCATCAGTGTATCCTCTTGATGATCCTTGTCCTTCCTTGTGAAGTTTGGACCTTTCTTCTTCTAGCTTCTCATTCCTTTCTTGATAAAGGACTAACCATTTCAGTCAAGTCAAGAAATTCTTTTCTATACACTCTTTATTCCTGTTTTGGATCCATCTCTTCATGGATTTCTCCTTCTCCTGGATGCATGCTTAATGTTGTTTCTGCTTCTTTTGGAGGTGAGATAGGTGGTGGTGGAGAATGTGGCAACCTTGCCTTCCTTTGTTGTGGCTCACTTTGAGAACCTCTTGCTTCCACCAATTTTCCTTCTCCTCTCTTAAGCTTGAGCCTAGTAATCATGTAAGCCCTTGCAAATAGTTAAACAAAATTTGCAGACAAAAACACCAGAGATTAAACTCTGGCTCAAATACCAACCTGATCTTAAAGGAGTGTATTAGTTTTGTTGTGCTAAGTGTCCTTTCAGTAATATAAACATGTAAAATTTGTCTCCATTTGTTTGCTTAAGGAATGAGTCTTTTAACCATGAAACATAGATAAATTTGTGAACTTTAAGCATGAAAATAAGCCTAAAAAACACTGAACAACATTGTATAACAGAGAAATACAATCACACATAAGTTTTACACAGTATTCATGATGAAGCAGTTCACCCCTCCTGGGCTACATTTGCTGGTCCAGCTCCCAATGGCATGTCCCTCTTTGTCATTATGCTCAAAAATACAAATTACATGTGTTTACAGGCTTCTAATGGTTGTTTTATCTACACCAATGGCTCCATAATGCTCAAATTAGTCTAGGTAGACTCTTGTTTGACCCAAATTGGTCGAAAATTGACCTCCCAATGCATTTTTCCCAATGTCAGCTAGAAAAGCTCCACTAAAAGTGGCGACTGGCACTTAACTGAAGTTAAATTTAATAAAAACCTAAAATTAGGGTTTCACTACAATCTTCGTCGGAATAGGCCGTTAGTTTTATACATAAAATATTTTGGGCAGGGTGGTCACATACCGGTCCCCCTTCATTATCTCTGCATTAACCGTTTGAAACTCCGCAAATAAAGTGGTATGGAACCTGGAGTTAATGGTTCCGCAAACCATGGCATTTGTTGCCATTACTCAACCATGTGACAGGTGCAAACCTTCGCCAGAGGTTACAGTGGCATGACCGTCGCAACAGATGTCGGTTCAAACATTGTTGCTGCTAGTTAAATGGTCGATGCTACGGGTTATGTTCCATGTGACCAATACTTGGGGCCACCAGTGGGTTGGGACCGTTGGTAGTCCCCCCCCCCCACCCCCCAACACCCCCCAAAAACATAAAACTTTAACACGATCAAAGAATGTGGGAGATGTAATGATTAAGTAACAACTCATGGGTGGATTGGTAGAGTTGTCCGCACCTGTGCCCTCCAATAAATTTGAACACAGCCTCATGAGGACACGTGGTAGCCTCTAAGCTTTCCATGTGTCACTCATCGAACAGTTCATTTACAAAATAGAAACCATCCAACAGTCAGAAACACATCTCCGTACCACAAGATCAATGATCCACAACATGCCACATGGAAAAATCCTGTAAAGAGGAAAATGGAATATTCCCATAATATACCTGGTGGCTATACCTGCATGATGATTGGGCATCCAATCACAAAAAAAAAATTGTTTGGTAAAACGAACAAAACGCAATATATTCCTCGTACGACATCAGTTTTTCGAACCGTTCATCGTGCTAGAATCGCAATGACGAGACCTTTCCAGTCGCCCAGGTTTGGTCCTATTTAGAACACTTTCAATTTTGAGCATAACACATGATATCCTAATCACACCTCCCCACTGGGAAGATTTTGGACCCCAAAATCTCTTTGTATTACTGAACATGAATATGAGGAGACTGTTTCCCCACTCTTCCAATTTTTATCCACTGAAATTTCCCTAATTTCATTAATTGGAGCTTTTCATGAAAAGACAATTTTTTCCTCAATTCCGTCGACCAACCATTGTTGTCTTTGACACTCTCATGTTGCACCTTTTCATAACTTGAAGAACAGCAACCTAACTTTGTATTAAACATCTTGTTCTGCATTTGTCTATAATCAAAGGAAACTTGGAATTGTTCTCACCTTGAGCTCTATCCTTATGGCGATTTTTTGCTGAATTTTCCTTGAACTTGTGGCAACTCTTGACCAATTTTATTCACCATTGTACCATGCCTTTCGGAAACCAGAAAGTAACATTTATGAATCATGTGCCTTCTTTGTCAAGTTTATTTTCCCTCTCTTTGACCTTTGCAACTTCTTGCACTCACACCTTGTTTTTAGCACCGCTCAAAACCAATGTTGACTGCTGCAACTTCTTGTCATCTTCTTTCAAAGACAACTTGCTTTCAAACTGAAACAACTCATTACATACATCAGCATTTGTTTGAAAAATATGATGTAAAACATCTCTTGGTTTAATCATCATCAATTTCAAGTTTTGACTAGCATTAACTAGCCTCTTCATTTGCCCTGCATTAACTAAAGAAGTGTTTATTTTCTTACGATGAGATCTCACACTATACTCCTTGCCATATTTGAATAAATGGTATTTGTTGTCATGGAGATGGAAGATTTATTTCCTATCATACATGTAAGGACTGCCCAACACCATACCTGTTATGTGGAATATGGTTTCAGATGTGGAATGGTCTCAAGATTAAGTTTCTTGACCAAGTCTTCAGAGATTAAATTTCTTGTGACCCGCTGTCAAACAATGTGTCAACCTTGGTATGTTTGGAAATGACCCTCATATGAAACAGTTCAATTCTCTCTTCTTCATTTGGAGCTTGTATGTGACACTTAGAAATATTATAATTGTGTTTAGTTTCAATCTCTTTTCCCTTTATGTCCTTTAGTCCCATAGCTATGATTTTTGTTTCATCTCCTGAATCTGACCCTAAGTCTTGTTCAGTTATTGCAACAGTTTTTCCTTTCTCCTTGGCTTTCTCTTTAGCGCAATCAGTTCTCTCTGAATTCCTTCTTTGCTGCAGAAGTTCTTGAATTCATTGGAGATGTACTCACCACCATTTTCACTCCTAAGATCCTTCACATGATTCCTCGTGTCTTTCTCCACTAGTGCTTTGAACTCAAGAAACTTCGAGAATGCCTAATCTTTATTTTGCATGAAGTAGATCCAGCACTTTCGAGAAAAGTCTTCAACAAATATCCCATAGTACTTATGCTTTGCAGTCGAAGCAATATAGAATGGTCCACACACATATGAGTGAACTCTCTCAACAATTTCTGAAGCTCGGTTCTCCTTCTCATGAAAAGTGGCCTTTACATACTTCCTGATCTGAAAGGAGTGTATTATTTTTGTTGTACTAAGTGTCTTTTCAGTAATATAAAAATGTACAATTTGTCTCCATTTGTTTGCTTAAGGAATGAGTGTTTTAACCATGAAACATAGATGAATTTCTGAACTTTAAGCATGAAAATAATCCTAAAAAACACTGAGCAACAGTGTATAACAGAGAAATACAATCACACATAATTTTTACACAGTAGGAATAATGAAGCAGTTCACCCATCCTGGGCTACATCTGGTGGTCTAGCTCCCAATAACATGTCCCTCTTTGTCATTATTCTCAAAATTGAAAATTACACGTGTTTACAGGTCTCTAATGGCTGTTTTCTCTACACCAATAGCTCCAAAATGCTCAAATTGGTCTAGGTAGACTCTTGTTTCACCCAAATTGGTCAAAATTTGACCTCCCAATGCATTTTTCCCAATGTCAGCTAGAAAAGCTCCACTAAAAGTGGAGACTGGCACTAATCTGAAGTTAAATTTAATGAAAACCCAAATTAGGGCAACACTACAGTCTCCGTTGGAATAGACCGTTAGGTTTAAACATAAAATAGTTTGGGCAGGATGGTAACATACCAACCCCCCACCGTTATCTCTGCATTAACCATTTGAAACTCTGCAAATAAAGTGGTATGGAACCAGCTGGAGTTAATGGTTCTGCAAACCATGGCATTTGTTGGCATTACTCCGCCATGTGATAGATGCAAACCTTCGCCGGAGGTTACGGTGGCATGACCGTCATAACAGATGTCGGTTCAAACCTATCACATGTAAACAAAAAATTTGTTGTCAGTTTAAACGTTGTTGCCGCCAGTTAAACAGTCGATGTTGCGGGTTATGTTCCATGTGACTAATCCTTGCGGCCGCCAGTGGGTTGGGACCGCTGGCGGTCCCCCCTCCCCCAAAGATAAAACTTTAACACGATAAAATAACTTGGGATATGTAATGGTTAAGTAACAACTCGTGGATGGATTGGTAGAGCTGTAGAGTTGTCAGTGTCCGCACCCAAGGTCTTCAGTTTCAATCCTGTGCCCTCCAACAAATTTTAACACAGCCTCCTGAGGACACGTGGTAGCCTCCATGCTTTCCACATGTCACTCATCCAATGGTTCATTTACAAAACATACAAACCATCCAACAGTTAGAAACACATCTCAATACCACAAGATCAATGATCCACAACATGCCACGTGGCAAAATCCTGTTAAATTAGGAAAATGGAATATTCTCAGAATATACCTGTTGATTGTACCTGCATGGTGACTAGGCATCCAGTCACAAAATTTTTGTTTTTTGGAAAAATGAACATAACGTGATATCTTCCTCATACGACACGATTTTTCAAACCGTTCGCAGCGCCAAAATTGCAACGATGAGACCTTTCTGGTTGCTCAGGTTCGGTCTTGTTTTGAACACTTTCAATTTTGAGCATAACACATGATCTCCTGATCAAACCTCCCCACTGGGAAGATTTTGGACCCCAAAAGCTCTATGGATTACTGAACATAAAGAAGAGGAGACTGTGTCCCCACTCTTCCAATCTTTATCCACTAAAATTTCCCTAATTTCACTAATTGGAGCTTTTCATGAAAAGACAAATTTTTCCTCGATTCCGTCTACCAACCATTGTTGTCTTTGACACTGTCATGCTGCACATTTTCTAAACTTGCATAACAAAAACCTAACTTTGCAGTAAACATCTTGTTTCTACATTGGTCTATAATCAAAGAAAACTTGGAATAGTTCTCACCTTGCACTCTATACTTATGGCGATTTTTTTCTAAATTTTCTTTGAAATTGTGTCGACTCTTGACCAAGTTTCTTTGCCATTGTACCATGCCTTTCGGAAACCAGCTGTTAGCCACCCATAAATTTCTGTCATATCAGATGGTGGCTAAATGATGTTGGATAGCCTTCAAGAAACAATTTCATTACCAAAATTGCTGATACTTGAAGACTTTTGATAATATCCTATCCTTTGGACAGTCGTCACTGTTGTTTCCCTTTAGAACTCAGAAATCCTGCTGATTTCCAAAGCCAAAACACTACTGCAAACCCCATTTTTCCCTTTTCCTCCTTCCCAAACTAACCCCTTTTTCTATCCCTCCATCTCCCATGAAATTCCTATAATTTCATCTTTTCTTCCTTTTCCATTTCATAAGGTCTAACACCCCTTCTTAGCCTTACCGAAATCCTCAATTTCCTTCAAAAAACCATTAAAAATCATGAAAAATACACATTTTTATGTATGAGGCTTAAGCCCCCTCGGGCTAAGCCTTTTTACCCTTTTCCGTCCATAAAGCTAAACCCGTCGGGCGCTTATCCTTTCAAATTTAAATCTCTCCGCCAAAACATTAAAAACCTTTGTAAAATCATGTTTTTTTTTGTTTTTAATTTATTTCCAAAGATTTCGCCCGTATAAATGATGGAGCAATCTCCACCGTTGATCTGCCCCGCAGATCGGACGGTGCGGAGCGCACCATCCCTGTGGACTGCCCCCATCCACGCGTTGTTTTCCAAACCCACGTGGTTTCTATCGCACCACTCTTCAGCGGAGGGCGGTTTTTCCCCGACGGCAAGCGATTCCATACGACGGTGTACGCGTGTCCCTTGTACGATTTGAAAACCGCCGCGCAACCGTCATCCATCGCGCGTTAAAATCCGAACCAGGATGCCCAGTGAAATGAATCTCCACCTTCCGATCTGGGCCCACTCATCCAATGGCTATCACTCCTCCAAAGTGTTCGATGGATAGCCGAATTGCCCGCGCGATAAACCAGCCTTCGTACAGCAGAAAATCAATCTCCGTCGTCGATGTGATCTACAGATCGACAGTCCATATTTCATCACTCGATTTCGCTGCCCAGTCAACGACTCCCCCTACTTTCCATTGCTCACTCCCGATCGTCGATCTCTGCGCGATCGATGGCTCAAATTCATCCTTTTCTTTTGACCACCACATGCAATCTCAACCGTCGATCTCTGCATGATCGACGACTCAGATTTAATCCTTTCTCCACTCATTTCATGATCACTCTCGATAAATCTGGACCGTTGGATGATGCCATCCAACAGCCACACTTCCTCTGTGTTTTCCCATGCAGCAAAACCTATAAATTCATGGATTTTATAACATTTTGTTTGTATTTTGCAGGATTTTGAAGTTTTTTCACCATGAACGAAGAAAATTTGAAGGAAGAGGGTGACGAATCTCTTGCCTTCGATTTACCAAAGGAAATTGACCACCGTGTTTCAAATTTCACATTTATCAATGTTTCATGAACCATTGATGCATCACAGACCCCATGCAGCCCTGCGCAGCAGCAAGAAACATGGATCAAGCACAGGAAAAGAGTATCAGCACTGAAGACCAGAAAATTATCAGAGCAGAGGATTAATGGATTGTTTAAGAGGATTATGGCCCAAAAATGATCATTATAAACCTAATCCCCGCGTTAAAACAGAGTTTAAAGCAAATCCAAAGGTTTCACCGACGAGAAACCCTCCACTGTCACAGATTGAGGCAAATTGATCCCTCTAGCTACCTCGTCGCCACCTGTGCCTCAAAGTATTCAATCAGGAGCTAAATTTATTGATCAGGATCAGATTTTTGCCTCGACACAGCCGAAGAAGTTACTTCTGCTAGGAACTTCAATGCAAAGAATATCTGCAGAGTTACTTCAACTCCACACAATGCCTCAATCGTCAAAAAAACTCCTACCAAGCTTGAAATCATTATGAAGATCATTTAATACAGAGGATATGTATGTAAATCTCCTCATTGAACCCCTCAAATTCCATGAGCCATTTAATTTTGTATTAATTGTAACTGAGATCTTTTATCATATCTCACCTCCTCATCCTTCTATATATACTACAGCAGAAGATGAGTGAGTTTTGGTTGTTGTTTGAACACAAGTTGTAACTTTGAAACTCTCTGAAATAAATATACAATTCTGTTGAAGTTGAAGAACAAATTGAAGTCTTGAATGTCTTGATGATGTCATTGCATCTTTGTTCCTGAGAAGGCTCTATCATTGGATCCATGAGCTTGGCTTTTGGTGAAGTATTCTGAATTGTTCTATGTTTTTTCCCTGATACCATTATGTTCCATAATTTCTTACTACAGTAGGTTGAAATTTTTAGGCTAAGAAATGACTCCTAGAAGCACCTTAGACATGTTCATCCTTCACTGTTTTATGTTTTCCTCTACTGAAGTATTTTAGAGTCTTTAATCTCTCTCTGTAGTCTTCATGCTTGTTTATTTCCTTAAAAGCTCAAATATTTGGTTTCAGCATGATTTATGGTTTTCCCTGCCTGTCTGCCATCACTTGAAAGCTGTTATTGAAGTCTCCCTTTGAAGTACCATTGTTTAAAGTTAATCAAAGAGGTTGGTTTTGATCTTGCCCTTTGCCATTGCTTGAGCAGTTATTTTGAAGGTATTTATAGTTGCAAGCATAGATGTTATTTAGGTGTTCCCTCTTCTATGACTACAAATATCAGTGAATCTTTTATGTTTTCTAAGTTCTTTAAAATAAAATCTTTGAGGAAATAGGGTGTTCCCCGAATCTTAGATTTCATTTTGAAAGTTGTCTCGAAGTCATCATTTTCTTAAAGAAAGTTTGTAGAATTTATGGTTAGCCCTGTCTATCAAATATTTCTTTATTGTTAAGTTATGTTCTTCAAGTTCCCTTTGTTGAGAATTAAACTTCTCTTTCCAAATCATTAATGTTCACTTCATTCCAAAAAAAAAAGGATCCTGTGGCCAAGTTAGATTTGCCCTTTGATATCCCATATCTCTTGAAGAGATTTTCATAACCTTATTTTGACTCCATTGCCCAATGAACCAGATATTTCCTCTTTCTGTCTATCTTTCTTAGACCTTTCATGTTCTGCTATATTAAACTCAATCCAACCAAACAAACATCTACACTTTATAACTAGTCTAAAATACATACTCAAAGCACACAAGATAAACCTTTGCAAACAAATATTTGACAGATCCCTCTCTGAGAACAGGAGGGCTAGATCCTGGAACTCTAAAGATTGGTTCTGATGTTGCCTTGTCTCTTGATTTGCCAAACTGTCAAAACACGGGATACCAACATAATGGCGATCACGGTGGGACTTCTGAGTCAATAACAATCTAAATACCCCTTAGGACTTCAGAAATCCCTTATTTTCAAGAATATCCAGTGATTATTAGCCACCTCATCGCGACCAACATAATGGCGATCACGGTGGGACCTACTGAGAATTAGAGGTTTCAAAACCTTTCTTTAAACTTTTCTAGGTCCAGTATAACATAAGTAACTTTCTTCAAGCACTACCTAACAAATGGTAATCATGATAGGACTTAATTGAATCGGTGACAAACTAAGAAAAACTTAGGATTCATGAAAAGCCTTACCAAACCTTGAAGGAACCAGTTACCAAGCCATAAGAGCAACTATGTTTGTTTGAACACCTTAGCTAAGTGCAAAATCAGACTTAGAACACTCTCTTAAACTACTAAAACTGAATAACTCAGAAAAACCCAAAAACATTCCAAGTTTGGCTTCATAATAAACATGGCAATGGACCATAAAACCTTTTACCTCCTCAGGAGCTAAAAACTTCCACTTTGTAGTAAAACACTCCTTCTTATATATCACTTACCTTTTGTTGTGTTTAACCTTATACTCTTAGACAGAGTCTGGAAAGGGCCAGGTAGCCTCCGGATCTCATCCTCTTTTTGAGGTGAAATATCTGGTGAATTCCCTCCCAGTCAATCTATGGATAGAGTTTGTTGTGTTTCAGAATATCCTTGCAAAAGGATATTTCACAAACACTGTGGTGGACAGTGTACCTCTTAGAAAAATTCTAAATTTCCCACCTGGTGACTCCAAAATCCTGAACAGACCTTAAGACTCCACTGGGAAGAACCCTTATCATTATAATATCATTCAAATCCAGTTAGAGGACTGTAGGATTAAATTTTGTGTAAATAGATCAGTTAACCTGTCAAAGATTGTCATACTTGGTTGAACTTTTCTTGTTATTTGGGTCTAAAAACATAGCATAGTGGCTCCTAGAAAGATCCACACTAGAACCCATCCTGACCCTGATCCACCTGAGATAGTTGATGACCCAGAAAAAATCCTTAGGAAGTCTCCTAAGATAGAATCTTCAACTATTTTCAGATCACCTCCAAGAGCTAATTCAGTCCCTAAAAATCTTTTAGCTCTACAACAATCACAAGCTGACTTAGTCAATCCCTTTAGGACTAGGTCATTTGGTGATTTAGATCAATTAGATTCTGAGTCTTCACTTTCATCTCCTAAGACAAGTGAACATCCTGGTAGTAGAGAAACAACACCTCCCGATTTACACTTCCTTCATAACATAGGTGTCTCTCATCCAAGGTCAGCTCAACAATCTACTGTTGTTCCATCTACATCTTATCATCCTTCATCCACTGTTCGAACCACTCCACTTCAACCCACCTTCCCTTTTGTCAACCTACCTGTTAATCCACCTCCACCTCCTACCATGGCAGCATGGTATGCTCCATTAGTCCTTCCTGTACCACTAGTCAATCTTCCACAGGACTATCAGTCCAAAATTCCAATTTATGATGCTAGCAATGTCGTAACTGAATCACAACATGTGGATAAGATGGATGACTATTTTGACAGAAATGAAATTGATGATGATTCTTTCAAACTTAGACTATTTGCTCAAAGTCTGGGGGGAGAGGTAAGAAAATGGTTTAAAGGTTTAGCCCCCCGTACTATTAATTATCTCCAAGGCTTCCACCAGACATTCTTGAACAAATGGGAAGTAAAGAAGAATCCTCTCCAAGTCCTTGCTGATTACAACAATCTCTATAGGAACCCTGGAGAAAGTTTACAAGCCTATTGTACTAGATTTAACAGTGTATATAATGCACTTTCCCCAGAACTAAAACCTCCACAAGGCTCAGCCTTAAACAAGTTTACTGAAGGATTTGACTCTGACATGACTTATTTTTTAAGAGAAAGAGATTTTGCAACTCTCGAAGATATGAAAAGGGGTGCTCTTTCTGTGGAAGTCAACTTAATAGAAAAAAGAGCGAGAATGAAAACTGAAAAGAAAGTATCTTTCAGAGAGGAATCACCTCCTTCTACTTCAAGCTCAAAAATGGAGAGGATGATGGAAGAGATGATGAAAGAGATGAGCATAATTAAGAAAGCACAAGAAAATCAAAACCAGACTACACTTCAAAACAATCAAAACAGAAATAGAAATCAGAATTACAAAAGAGATAATAATCAAGATAAGCAAAAAGAAAGTGACCAGCAAATTAGACCTCCCTTTCAACAGAACTATGTAGATCAATATGAGGAAGACAGGGAGTTGGAAAGGTTGGAAGAATTACATGTAAAATTGATTGGATCAGACAGTGGGGATGATTTTTTCCTCACTAAGGAAGAACAAGGTTTCTCCTCTGAGGATCAAAATACAAAAACCCATGAAAATTCTGATGACTATAGACTGGGTTTTGAAAATGCAATCATGGAGGTACACAAACAGTACGATCTTAGGAGCAAGGGAAGTATAGAGAATTCAAAAGATAAGAATACTAGCACTACTATCAAGAAAAAAGCAGAAAATCGGCCCAAAAAGACAGCAAAAAAACCAACATTTCGGCCAAAAAACCAGATTTAAACAAAGACAAGGGAGTCCAGCTGGATGTTGAACAGAGTACCCCTAGCACTTCAACTATTGGTCCTAATAAAACTATTCCTATCGCTAGTCCAAACAAGGTTCAGCAAATCAAAGCTGCTAAAAAGAATTCAATTGAAAAAGCAGATGTAAATGTTAACAAGTCAATTATTCCTTTCAGCCTTGAGGGAGAGATTGCTAAGATAAAAATTACCATCCCCCTAGCTGAACTAGTAACCCAAGAAGTGTACAAAAACCAAGTTTGAAAGATTTAAACTTGGAAGTGATATTGATACCTTAAACTTGGCCAGGATGACAAACCTGAGTTGTTGTTTGGCCCAGGTTGAAGGAAAATGCAGAAGGACAGTCCTCCCTTCTATGTTAGTTTGAACATACACGATACACCTCTACACAGCATGTATTAGATCCGAGACTACACAATCTAATGCCCAAGGTAGTAATGGAAATCTTAGGCTTGTAAATTACTAAACCATACAAATATTTGTATTCTTTTTTGACTCAGCGAGTCGAATGTTTGGGTTTGATCAAAGACTTATGTATTAACCTAGCTCAGATCGTTCCACATGAGAATCTAGTAATGGATATAGTTGTAGCTGACATCCCCCCTAAGTATGGCATGCTCTTATCAAGATCATGGGGAGCCAAACTTCAGGGAAGCCTTCAAATGGACATGTCTTATGCCACCATCCCTATTTTTAACCAAAATAGAAGACTATACAGAGAATCCCACATGAAGTACATGGTGAGTAACATGGACAAACCAAACAACACTCCAATCTATTCTATTCAATCAAGTTTAGACTCCTTTATCTTATGTAACAAAGATGAAATTACTCAAAAAGGTAAAGAAAACATGGACCCAATCAGTTCACCAGAAAAATCCAATCTTACCTCGAATCAACTTCAAAACATCGACAATCAACAGCAACAAGAAAATGAAAATAAGTCAAATATACTTTGGACAATAAATTTCGATGGATCCTGTAATAAAACCAGTGTAGGGGCAGGTGTCTGGATTAAAAACACAAATCAGAGTTTTTCATACAAGTTAGACTTCCCATGCACTAACAATATTGCTGAGTATGAAGCACTTCTCCTAGGCTTAGTACTGCTTAAAGAATTAGAAGCCCAAAAGATATCTATTTTAGGGGATTCTGAACTTATCATTAAACAAATCAAAGGAGAATACTTAGCCAAGAATCCAAGGCTTAGGGAATATCGAAATTCTACCCTTGACCTATTAAAAACTTTCGAAAAATATGAACTCATTTTCATCCCTAGAGCATTGAATCATCTAGCAAATGAACTTGCCTTCATTTCCTGCAATTGCCAAGTACCTGAGATGAATGAACAACTCAGTATAAAGGTGAAACACAGACCTGCTGTGCCTGATAACGAAGATCACTGGAAGGTGTTTGAATCTGACAAACACATAGATTATTTCTTGAAATCAGAAAGCGATTTCAGCATACCAATACCAGAAACTAGTCATAAAGAAAACTGTTTGTATATTGAACAAATCCCAGAGGCTGAAATAACATATCCTGCTAATATAAATCATTGTGAGAATCCTTTTGAAGCAGAGATAATGAAAAATGAAGACCAAGAAGACTTGGAAGTCTTACAATGCAAAAATGATAAAATCCCAAGAGGTCTCACACCTTTAGAACACCTGTTTGATCTCAAAGATGTAGCCAAAGAACCAAGAATGGAGCCTGTGGAAACAAATGTAGAAGAGCATGACATAGGCATTCTAGCAAAACCCAAGATGATCAAGCTATCCAGCACCCTCCCAGCTCACATAAAATTGCAATACATAGAGGTTTTCAAAGAATTCAGAGATGTGTTTGCTTGGGAATACAAAGACTTAAAATCATATGATACCAGCATCATCCAGCATAAGATACCCTTGAAGGAAAATCAAAAGCCTTTTAAGAAAAAACTAAGGAGAAATCGAGATTTCGTATATGCTAGGATCATAGTACACATTAGATTTCGAATGGGTATCAAACTTAGTTTACGGTAGAAAACGGGGAAATCGAGGGCTCTGTATTGACTTGAGAAATTTAAATAGAGCCTCTTTAAAAGACAACTACCCCTTACCCAAGATGGACCATATACTTCAAAGGGTAGTTGGGTCAAGAAGAATATCCCTTTTAGATGGATTCTTGGGTTACAATCATGTGTTAGTGTTCCCAAGTGATCAAATCAAAACTGCTTTTACCACACCTTGGGGTACCTTTATGTATGTCAAAATGCCTTTCGGATTAATGAATGCAGGGGCCACGTTACAAAGGGCCATGGACATAGCCTTCTCTGAATATATTGGCTATTTTATAATTATTTACCTTGATGACATAATTGTTTTCTCAAAAACTGATGAAGAGCATTTGATTCACCTAAGAAAGGTTTTTCAGAAGTGTAGGAAATTTGGCTTGTCACTGAATCCCAAGAAGACCCTCTTTGGTCTCCAAGAAGGGAAACTTATTGGTCATATAATTTCAGAAGAAGGAATCAAAATAGACCCTACAAGGATAGATGGCATATTGCAAATTAGCAATCCTAGAAGCCTCAAAGAATTGCAATCCTTCATTGGAAAGATAAATTTTTTGAGAAGGTTTATTCCCAACCTTTCTAAGCTATTAAAAAACATCACAAACACGCTTAAGAAAAACGTGGGTGTAAAATGGACTTTACCAGCTAAACAATCATTCGAACTGGTCAAACAAGCTCTTACCCAAACACCAGTCCTGATTAGTCCTGATTTTACCAAAGAATTTTATATTTTTTCTTTCGCATCTAAACATACAATAGCTGCAGTCTTGCTTCAGAAAAATGATTTAGGGCAAGAAAAACCAATATCCTTCTTTAGCAGGGCCTTAAGAGATGCTCCTCTCAATTATAACATCATGGAGAAGCAAGCCTTAGCATTAGTGAAAGATTTAAAGGACTTCAGGGTCTACATTTTACACTCTCACATAATCGCTTTTGTTTCACATACTGTTGTCAAGGACATTCTAAGTCAAGACCCTGATGGTAAAAGGGGAAAATGGATTGCAACTATTCTTGAATATGACTTAGAAATTAGGCCCACCAAACTAGTTAAGGGGCAAGGATTAGCAAAACTTATGGCTGAGTCTAACTTCCAAGCACTAGACATAAATATGGTGGATGTGTTGGAAGAAATGGAAGAATCTAATGCTCCTTTTATTGAAGAAACATTTCTAAATTCTCCTTGGTATGCTGACATTATTTATGTGATTTTATATCTAAATGCCCCTCTTTCTTTGTCTAACACTAAAGCTAGATTCTTGAAACAAAAAGCTTTGATTTTTTACATATTAGATGGAGTATTATATTGGAAAAATGCTGTTGGAATTTTGCTTAAATTTTTTCTTGAAGATGATGCAAGAAAAACCATGCATGAATTGCACGATGGTGAATGTGGAGGACACCTCTACTGGAAGGCCACAACAAACAAAATTCTTAGATCAGGTTACTATTGGCCTACCCTTTTCCCAGACATTCAAAAGTTGGTCATGTCTTGCCATAAGTGTCAAATCTTTGATGGCGAGAGAAAGCTCCTTCCCTTACCTTTACATCCTATCAGAGTTGAGGCACCTTTTCAACAATGGGGGCTAGACTTCATTGGGGAAATTCACCCATCCTCCTCTGCTCAACATAAGTGGATCCTCACAGCCACTGAATTCTTCACTAAATGGATAGAAGATATACCTACCAGGAATGCCAATGACTCTATCATTATCAAGTTTCTTGAAACCCATATCCTATCCAGATTTGGTTGTCCGAGAAAAATCATAACAGACAATGCTGTTGCTTTCAAATCTAAGAAGATGGTTGATTTCTGTCACCAATACCATATAACCTTGGGCCATTCCACTGCTTACTATCCCCAAGGAAATGGATTAACTGAATCCTCCAACAAGAGTCTCATCAATATCATTAAAAAGCTGTTGGAAGAAAATCAAAAATCATGGCACAGTAATCCGGTTCATGCCTTATGGGCTGATAGACTAACTACAAAGAAATCAATAAATATTTCCCCCTATCAGTTGGTTTATGGCATGGATGCAATTTTTCCTACCTCATTGGGAGTTCCAGTCATGAAGCTCCTTCAAGAAGTACAGGTTGAAGAAAATGATATGCAGAGGATGATCAACCAAACAATCCATTTACAGCAGACCAGGGAAGAAGTTTATGAAAGAACACAGTTGGTCCAAGAAAAAATGAAGAAAATATTTGATAAGAGGACCAAGGCAAACAATTTCCAGGTTGGAAGTGTTGTTCTCAAATGGGATTCAAGAAGAGAAGAGAATGGGAAACATGGCAAGTTTGAGAACTTGTGGAAAGGGCCCTATATTATTCATGTTGAGAGGGGTCATAATACATTTTTTTTGAAAGAATTGGATGGAGAAGACCTATATGGAGGTCTTGTCAATGGCAGGATGCTCAAGCATTACTTCTGCCAAGAATCTTAAGTTCCTAAGCCTTTTTGTTTTACCATTATAAATATCATAGTCTAACCATTGCATTCAAAGTTATGAAAAATCAAAAATACAAAAACAATAGAAAGAAATAAAAGAGAGCAGAAATAAAAACAAGAGAGGCAAAGCCCCATGCCAAAAAAGAGAAATAAATCTGAAAGTGTGCAAGCTCAAAATGCCACTCCTCAAAACACACTTCTGATTAGTCAAACTGTTTAATATTGACTAATTAGCTTTGAATTTCTCTGCTGATAGGATAGTGAATTCAATTTGCCAAACTATTCAATCTTGGCTTATCAGTAGATAGATTAGGATAAAAATAGAGGGTTCAAACAAACTCAAAATCTGAACCAAAGTTTCCAAAAAGGAGATGACTCAAATCTATGTTAAATTCTGAGTCAAAGAAATGCCAAGATCTTGTTCAAATCAACTTAAAATCTGAACCAGAAGAAAAGCAAAGACAGATCAAAACAAGTTCAAAACGGAGCTGTAAAAAGAGGAGGCCATGATGAAAACTTTCAGATATTAAGCCTTCCATTTTGTTTTTAATTTTCTGCAAATAATAATCTATGTGCAGCTTTTTTTTATGCCATAGATCACAGCAAGTCAAACTATTTAACCTTGACTTGACTATTTTTTAAATTTATGCTATAGAATTTAGAGAATGAAAGTCTGTTGGACAGTTTAATCCCAACAGACAGTAGATTAGGTAGAGAAATATCTGACCTCAATTGTTTAATATGAGATCAGGGAGAAATAAGGAGTAGAACCAGATTAGGTTTTTGTTTTCAAAAAGAATAAAATATTGTAAGAGAGTTTGCCAATCCAAGTGCACTCTGATGAAGAAAAAATGTTAGATCAGTAGGATTGGGTAGGTAGAAAGTTTGTTGATGGAAGTTCCATTGTTTTTAATGACTGATAAACTTGTTTCCAAAGCAAAATAAGATCATTCAAGTAGAAGAAAACAGCCCAATGAATGAGGCAACTGATTAGCCTCCCAAAGAATACAAGTCTGCAGTTCTTGATGCCTTTAAAAAGGGCACCATCCCCAAGTGGAGCCACTGTTGGCCACCCATAAATTTCTGTCATATCAGATGGTGGCTAAATGATGTTAGATAGCCTTCAAGAAACAATTTCATTACCAAAATTGTTGATACTTGAATACTTTTGATAATATCCTATCCTTTGGACAATCGTCACTATTGTTTCCCTTCAGAACTCAGAAATCCTGCTAATTTCCAAAGCCAAAACACTGCTGCAAACCCCATTTTTCCCTTTTCCTCCTTTCCAAACTAACCCCTTTTTCTATCCCTCCATCTCCCATGAAATTCCTATAATTTCATGTTTTCTTCCTTTTCCATTTCATAAAATCCATTTCATAAGGTCTAAGACCCCTTCTTAGCCTTACAGGAACCCTCAATTTCCTTTAAAAAACCATTAAAAATCATGAAAAATACACATTTTTATGTATGAGGCTTAAGCCCCCTCGGGCTAAGCCTTTTTACCCTTTTCCGTCCATAATCCCGAGCACCAAAACCAACTGCTAAACCCGTCGGGTGCTTACCCTTTCAAATTTAAATCTCTCCGCCAAAACATTAAAAACCTTTGTAAAATCGTGTTTTTTTTTGTTTTTAATTTATTTCCAAAGGTTCCGCCCATATAAATGATGAAGCAATCTCCACCGTTGATCTGCCCTGCAGATCGGATGGTGCGGAGCGTGCCATCCCTGTGGACCCCCCCCCCATCCACACGCTATTTTCCAAACCCACATGGTTTCTATCACACCGCTCTTCAGCAGAGGGCGGTTTTTCCCCGACGGCCAGCGATTCCATACGACGGTGGATGCGTGTCCCTTGTACGATTTGAAAACCGCCGCACAACCGTCGTCCATCGTGCGTTAAAATCCGGACAAGGATGCCTAGTGAAATGAATCTCCACCGTCCGATCTGGGCCCACTCATCCAACGGCTATCGCTCCTCCAAAGTGTCTGATGGATAGCCGAAGTGCCCGCGCGATAAACCAGCCTTCGTACAGCAGAAAATAAATCTCCACCGTCGATCTCATCTGCAGATCGACGGTCCATATTTCATCACTCGATTCTGCTGCCCAATCAACGACTCCCCCTGCTGACTTTCCATTGCTCACTCCCGACCGTCGATCTCTGCGTGATCGACGGCTCAAATTCATCCTTTTCTTTTGACCACCACATGCAATCTCAACCGTCGATCTCTGCATGATCGACGGCTCGAATTTAATCCTTTCTCCACTCATTTCACGATCACTCTCGATAAATCTGGACCGTTGGATGATGCCATCCAACGGCCACACTTCCTCCGCGTTTTCCCATGCAGAAAAACCTATAAATTCATGGATTTTATAACATTTTGTTTGTATTTTGCAGGATTTCAAAGTTTTTTCACCATGAACGAAGAAAATTTGAAGGAAGAGGGTGATGACTCTCTTGCCTTCGATTTACCAAAGGAAATCGACCACCGTGTTTAAAATTTCACATTTATCAATGTTTCATGAACCATTGATGCATCACAGACCCCATGCAGCCCTGCGCAGCAGCAAGAAACATGGATCAAGCGCAGGAAAAGAGTATCAGCGCTAAAGACCAGGAAATTATCAGAGCAGAGGATTAATGGATTGTTTACGAGGATTATGGCCCAAAAATGATCATTATAAACCTAATCCCCGGGTTAAAACGGATTTTAAAGAAAATCCAAAGGTTTCACCGACGAGAAACCCTCCACCGTCACAGATTGAGGCAAATTGATCCCTCTAGCTACCTCTTCACCACCTGTGCCTCAAAGTATTCAATCAGGAGATGAATTTATTGATCAGGGACAGATTTTTGCCTCGACACAGCCGAAGAAGTTACTTTTGCCAGGAACTTCAATGCAAATAATATCTGCAGAGTTACTTCAACTCCACACAATGCCTCAACGGTCAACAAAACTCCTACCAAGCTTGAAATCATTATGAAGATCATTTAATACAGAGGATATGTATGTAAATCTCCTCATTGAACCCCTCAAAGGCCATGAGTCATTTAATTCTGTATTAATTGTAACTGAGATCTTTTATCAGATCTCACCTCCTCATCCTTCTATATATACTACAGCAGAAGATGAGTGAGTGTTGGTTGTTGTTTGATCACAAGTTGTAACTTTGAAACTCTCTGAACTAAATATACAAGTCTGTTGAAGTTGAAGAACAAATTGAAGTCTTGAATGTCTTGATGATGTCATTACATGTCTGTTCCTGAGAAGGCTCTATCATTGGATCCATGAGCTTGGCTTTTGGTGAAGTATTCTGAATTTTTCTATGTTTTTTCCCTGTTACCATTATGTTCCATAATTTCTTACTACAGTAGGTTGAAAGTTTTAGGCTAAGAAATGACTCCTAGAAGCACCTTAGACCTGTTCATCCTTCACTGTTTTATGTTTTCTTCTGCTGAAGTATTTTAGAGTCTTTAATCTCTCTTTTTAGTCTTCATGCTTGTTTATTTCCTTAAAATCTCAATTAGTTGGTTTCAGCATGATTTATGGTTTTCCCTGCTTGTCTGCCATCACTTGAAAGCTGTTATTGAAGTCTCCCTTTGAAGTACCATTTTTTAAAGTTAATCAAAGAGGTCGGTTTTGATCTTGCCCTTTGCCATTTCTTGAGCAGTTGTTTTGAAGGTCTTTATAGTTGCAAGCATAGATGTTATTTAGGTGTTCCCTCTTCTATGACTACAATTATCAGTGAATCTATTATGTTTTCGAAGTCATTTAAAATAAAATCTTTGAGGAAATAGGGTGTTCCCCGAATCTTAGATTTCATTTTGAAAGTTGTCTCGAAGTCATCATTTGCTTAAAGAAAGTTTGTAGAATTTATGGTTAGCCCTGTCCATCAAATATTTCTTTATTGTTAAGTTATGTTCTTCAAGTTCCCTTTGTTGAGAATTAAACTTCTCTTTCCAAATCATTAATGTTCACTTCATTCCAAAAAAAAAGGATCATGTGGCCAAGTTAGATTTGCCCTTTGATATCCCATATCCCTTGAGGAGTTTTTCATGACCTTATCTCTACTCCATTGCCCAATGAACCAGATACTTCCTCTTTCTTTCTATCTTTCCTAGACCTTTCATGTTCTGTTGTATCAACTCAATCCAACCAAACAAACATCTGCACTTAATAACTAGTCTAAAATTCATACTCAAAGCACACAAGATAAACCTTTGCAAAATAAATATTTGAGAGATCCATCTCTGAGAATAGGAGGACTAGATCCTGGAACTCTAAATATTGGTTCTAATGTTGCCTTGTCTTTTGATTCGCCAAACTATCAAAACACGGGACACCAACACCAGCAAGGAAAATTTCTCAATCATGTGCCTTCTTTGTCAAGTTTCTTTTCCCTCTCTTTGACCTTTGCAACTTCTTGCACTGACACCTTGTTTTCAGCACCGTTCAACACCAATGTCAACTACTACAACTTCTTGTCATATTCTTTCAAAGACAACCTACTTTCAAACTAAAACAACTCATTACATACATCAGCATTTGTTTGAAAAGGATGATGTAAAACATCCCTTTTTTTAATCATCATCAATGTCAAGTTTTGGCTTGGATTGACTAGCCTCTTCATTTTCCCTACATTAAATAAAGAAGTGTCTGGTTTCTTGCGATGAGCTCTCACAATATACTCCTTGCCATATTTGAAAAAATGTTATTTGTTCTCATGGCGATGGAAGATTGCTTTCATGTCATACATGTAAGGATTTCCCAACAACATACCAAGTATATCAAGCAGAACAACATCTACTTCAATTGTGTCAATGAAATGTGCAGTTATTACAAAGTGAAACATGCACTTCTTTGAAATCTATAAATTTGCATCCTTACAAATCCAACCAAGTGGATATGGTTTCGAATGTGGAATGGTCTCAATATTAAGTTTCTTGACCAAGTCTTTAGAGATTAAATTTTCTTGTGACCCATTTTAAAACAATGTGTCAACCTTGGTATGTTTGGATATGACCCTCACATGAAATAATTCAATTCTCTCTTCTTCATTTGGAGCTTGTATGTGACAGTTATAAATACTAGAACTGGGTTTAGTTTCAATCTATTTCCCCTTTATGTTCTTTAGTCCCATAACTATGATTTTTGTTTCATCTCCTCAATCTGACCCTAAGTCTTTTTCATCTATTGCAACGGTTTTTCCCTTCTCCTTGGCTTTCTCTTTGGCTTTAAAACTTTCTAGTTTCAACTTTGGATGAATTTTCCAACAATGGTCTTCATCATGGCTAGTTTTAGAACAGTTTTTGAAAAATAATTTTCCCTTCTCTTTTCTAACATTTACATTTCTCTTTTTCTTCCATTTGCCTTTAAACTCATTTTCCTCATTCTCATCTATATTTTGTTTTCCCCTTTCCTCTAAATGTGTGACTTGAACACATACTTCATCTAGGCTTTTAGGGTTAAACATGAGGAAATTATGTCTTAGGTAAGTATGTAAGCCTCCTATATACTTGAGCAAAGTGTCTTGGCTCTGCAAATCTACTCCTAATAAAAGAGCTCTTCTCCTAATTCTTGAGTATACACTTGTACATTTTGTCCTTTCAATTGTTTAAAAATTTTCCAGTCCATTATGGCTTTCTGCATGTGAACTAATGGATAAAACTGTTGTTTTATTGCAGAAATGAAATCATTCCATGATAGAATAATCTTACCATGCTTCTTGATCTCCTCCTTTTACTTGGCTTCCCACCAAACAAGAGCTGCCCCTTCCATCCTCAATGAAGCTAGTTGGATTTTGGTATCATCATCATGAAGGTTCTGAATTCTCAAATAGACATCCAATATCCTAATCCAATTATCAATATTTTCTGCATTGACTTCACCATTAAACATTGGCAATTCAAACTTAACATCAAGTTTTATAAAAGCAATTTTACCCGTGTTCTTTGACTTCTATGGCTGATGTACTGAAGATGAAGTAGAGGATGATGAATATGAATATGAGGGTGATGATGGTGACTTTCCACTATCTCCATTTCCTCCATTTCCCTTCTTTGATTTATCTTCATCATTGCGGTCTCTTGATGATCCTTGTCCTTCCTTGTGAAGTTTGGACCTTTCTTCTTCTAGCTTCTCATTCCTTTCTTGATAAAGGACTCTAACCATTTCAGTCAAGTCAATAAATGCTTTTCTATACGCTCTTTCTTCCTCTTTGGGATCCATATCTTCATGGATTTCTCCTTCTCCTAGAGGCATGCTTAATGTTTCTTCTGCTTCTTTTGGTGGTGAGCTAGGTTGTGGTGGAGAATGTGGCAACCTTGCCCTCCCTTTCTATGGCTCACTTTGAGAACCTCTTGCTTCCACCAATTTGCCTTCCCCTCTCTTAAGCTTGAGCCTAGTAAGCATGTAAACCCTTGCAAACAATTAAACAATATTTGCACACAAAAACACCAGAGATTAAACTCTAGCTCTGATACCAACCTGATCTGAAAGGAGTGTATTAGTTTTGATGTGCTAAGTATCCTTTCAGTAATATAAACATCTAAATTTTTTCTCCATTTGTTTGCTTAAGGAATGAGTGTTTTAACCATGAAACATAGATGAATTTGTGAACTTTAAGTATGAAAATAAACCTAAAAAACACTGAGCAGTAGTGTATAACTGAGAAATACAATCGCACATAAGTTTTACACAGTGGGAATGTGTTACAGGTCAAAATACCTTCTCATCAGCTCAGAGGGGAAGACAAATATGGAAAAAGTACAAAGACCTAAATTAAACCTATTTCTGCCAGGGTAACGCATATATAGAACAGAACAAGAGCGTTATAACGCAGGCAATCAGTACATTGGCCACGTTAGTGTCTAGGGCAATGCTCTGTTTACATTGGAGGGACGCGTTACCCGTGTTTTAAGTTTGAATTGGGAAAAGAGCTTGGAGAATGATTTGAATCTCCGACTTTCCCTCACAAAGGAGTCAGTTCACAAAGGAAACTGCAGAAGCACCAGTTCATTATTGGTCATTGCCATGGGAGACTGAACTCCAAAAGAGGCAAAAGCATGGAGATCAAGGAAAAATCTAAGCCTTTTCCATTCCAAACTAGTGGAAAGAAAAGGGCAACAATGTCCTTCTCCCTCTCCTATAAGAAGGAGTTGGAGGCTCTTAATTGAAGGTCGAAGGATCGCTCAAGGTTCTTGTATACTTGTCGAATAGAGAATAGCGTGACATTGTGAAGGCCAAGAGTCAAAGAGGCTCCTAGAGAGCTTTTTGACTTGGACTTCTTCACTTGAAAGAGAAGAGAGATTGGGAGACTGAGGAGGGATTGGTACAACTGATGGTTGTAATCCTCCTTCTTTCAAAAATCAATAGAACTGTGTTCGTTTTGTCCATTCAATGCTTAATATTGTCATTATTGTTTGAACATATACATAGTATGATATGAATGGCTTAGATGTGTATAATCTATATGTTTATTGTATATTGATTTAATTGATAGGATACTTGTTATATTAGAAATTACGCGGGTGCTTTGACTGATTGCAGGACTCGGATTTGGAGCCGGTGAAGAAGGACTCTTGCTTCGCTGCGCAGCGCTCTCAAAGGGATTCCAAGACTGTCAAAGAGGTAATTATATATTGTATTCCTTCAAGTTATTTCAAGCTAATATGAACATGCTCATGCCATCTTTGTGAACAACATAGCTAATCTTACTGTCTGCCTCGGGCACCGGAAAGCCCTGAGAGGGATATTCGAAAACCAACAACCCAAGCAGTTTACCCTATAGCAGAATTGGCGACTCCACTGGGGAATTTCCCCCATAGTTTCCGGACTATTTATTCCTTCCTTTCTTCTCTTCTTCTCTGTTCAAAGATCCTTCCGACCATTTTTTGATGCCCAGTAGACATACCAAACGCTTGCAGAGTTCAATCCTGTTCCTGTCTGGCCAACTGAAGAGCTTTTCCCTGGTTAACGCGACCTATGCAGGCTATCCAGTGCGTTATAACACGGTCTATGCTTAAATACAGTGCGTTATAACGCTGTATTTTCTCACAGACAGAGCGTTACTCAGCCAAAAACCTTGCTGTTCACTGTTGTGACTATGTTTTAGCTGTAGAGTTTTTTGGCCATCAGTACCTTTCAGCGACTGAATCCCTGTGCTTGTCTGCTAAACTGGCATTGTTATTTGTTTCTCTTATTTAGTTAGTGTGCAAAACATTTACTTTTTAAAAGAGAAATTTTTTTTTTATTATTTTTCTGCATCTAGCTGAGTTTATTCTGAAAGTTTTAGTTCACAGACTGTTAAAAGAGGTAGATAGAAGTATGAATCTTTAAAAGTTGAGCTGTGTTATTTACATGTTGGTGCATGGATGATTGAAAAAGAAACCTCTCCCCGTAGAAACACTCTTCATTGAATTTAATATTTAGAGCATGTTTTGCATGGTTTCTTGAGTCAGAGTCTCACTATACTTCATACGTCCATTCCCCCTCCGCAAGACTAATAAAAAAGTACACTAAAAATAAAGCGACACTAAAATCAATCTAATTACTCTTTTTTGTGCTCACACAAACAGTAGTTCAGGCTAGGATCTTGGGTTAGGAAAGTGAGAAAACTACCCAAGATCTCAAAACTTGAAAACTAGAGTCATTAACGAGTGAAATCCTGCTGCACTCACATTATCGGGACCGTTCCTTTACCGGAGCTCAGCGCGAGACAACACTTGGGTGCACTAGAAGGTAGCCCGCCTTCGACTGCATCTTGTGGGTGTGTTATATATTGGAGTTCCCTTCGGGGATGTCGAAACTAGATCGGGGATCTAGGTATTCTGCCCATATAGCACACTGTCCTTGACCGTGGACCCCCCTGATGATGTCTGTGATTTGAGGTATCCTTAGTGGCCATACTTTTAGGGACTTACACAAGGTGACTGGGACAGCCTGTCCTGGTACCTGAAACAGATGGACCCACTCTGTCTTTGGTCTTTAGGAGGGTACTCATCTTCACGAGAGTGCTTACACCTATCGTCTGAGGTTCGGGCGAAGCTCTAGAGTGACCGTAACTGTACTTTCGACCAACCCTCTCTGTATACTATTGCGATACTGGATTTCATCACCAGTGAACGGTAGTACTCAGACAGGGCACCCTATTCTGGCTGCTTGCTGATTGATTTTAGAAAGTCCTTTTTATTTTTGTTAAGAGTGTGGTTACTGTCATTTGAGACTTCATAATAGATCACAATTTAATAAAATTTATTAAAATTAAACCGGTCACCGTGGCGTCCCTTGACCCACGCTGTCTGTCTCGACGACAGCAAGGTCTACCTCCTCTCAACCTTGAGGAAGAACTGAACCTTGGTGAACCCGGGCCTTCTACGGAAGGGCAGTCTCCTCTGACTAATCTTGATTATCACATAGACCCTTATCAGCTGGAACTCCCGGAGGACCCTTTCACTGAAGGCGTTGTACCTAATTACAATCCTCCGCTCACTGATCCGTTAGGGCTTGTGATAATCCAAATTACACCACGCCGCGATATTTCTGCGGCAACACCAAGATCTATTTCTCCACCGACATCCACAGGGTCGATACCAATATCAACCATTCTTGGTTCGCCACCATCCTCCCCGCCGGTGGTCAATTATATGCCATTACTGGGTAACCCCAGTAGTCAACATACACCTACCCCCAATCCTATGGTCAACACAACTGTTAGTAGTTTACCGAAACCTTCGGCATCTACTCCTACCATAACCACGTTGGGGACCACGGTAGCTCCTCCCACGAGCATGACTACTTCGGTACCCTTTAGCAACCCTTTCGGTTGGAACCCTCTGTTGAGTTCAAACCCCCTGGCCACTATACCAGGGGGCAGTGTTATCAGTACGCAGGTAGCAGGGAATATTTCTCTTCCTGTGCAATCCTTAGGACAAATGGGACAACCCATTGTAAATACTATCCCCTTAAGTGGTTCAAACATAGGTGTAGGATCTATACCGTTGCCAAATTATGCAAGTACTAGTATGCCTCCAGGAAACTCTATTGCATCCATTTGGACTAACCAACCCCAACCTCCATCTGGAGTGGGAGGGCACTTTTATGCTAGGGGCAACCAACCGTTTGCCCCCCAATACACTATGCCCTATGGACAGCAACCGTATGTTCCTACTCCTCCACCTATGGGAGGTTTTTATCAAAGTCCCACTTACCCTTCTGGTAACACGTGGATGGGAGGACCCTATGGTCCAAGTAATCAGCCCATACTACCTTGGTTAGAATCGGGGGCAAATCCAAAATTTCCTTTCTTGGCAGCTTTGGATATACCCGACATCCATAAGCTGACGAACGACCCCATCAACCACAACCCGCTTTGGCCTCTAATACCGCATAAGATTCCTTCTGATATCCCGAAGTTCGACAGGAAACATGGGGACAACCCGGCCGCACACATCACTACCTTCCATTTATGGTCCATATCCAATTCCATGGTAGATGATAGTGTCTGACTTCGACTGTTTCCCCGCACTCTTACAGGCAATGCCGCTAAGTGGTACATTGAATTGCCACGCGCCGTCATCAATACGTTTGGCGCTTTAGCGACGGAGTTCTTAAAGAACTTCCAACTGCCAATTAGAGTGGAAACTGGAACAGAATTGTTAACATCGCTGCGACAAGACACCACCACCCACATCTCCAACCATATTCATGAATGGAAACGTAGGACGAGGCTCGTCAAAGCGCCAATACCGGACCATCTCTTGGCCAATTGGTTTTGCAAGTCTCTTTTACCCCACATCTCTAAAGAAATTTTCCTTTCAGGTGCGGTGACAGAAGATCAATGTATTCGTCGTGCCCAGCACCTGGATTTAATCTATTCACAATCTGGCACGCTTTACGATCTTCTCCCCCATGCCCCTGGTAACCCAAACCCTCCGGCTACTCAGAAAACTGGAGCTCATACCGATGGTCTCGTTGGTGCGATCTCTGGTGTAGCCACCAATCAGTCTCGGGGGCAAACCTCCCAGCCATCCTCGACTGCCACTGCCCCCCATCAAACGACTCCTCTTCCTCCCGCTGAGATAAATTCGGTGCAAATCTCACAAAAACCTAGCAGAAAAAATAAGAAGAACAAGAAGAAAACATCTTCTTCGGAAGAGCAGTCGGATAATCAGAATAACCCTAATCAGAAAAATGTTGCCCAAAATGACAGAGGAAAGGATAAACCCATGAAATTTCCTTGCAAAATCTGTGCGGAGGATCACTTGACATACAAATGTCCTCGGCTGCAGGAATGCACCGATTTTATTGCTAACAAGGATTCTGGGCGAACACCTGCCGTTCTTCATAATCCTTTCCCCAATCAACCGCAGCAACATCAACACATGGTTGACAATCCGCCACAACCCCATCAACGGGGCAATGGTGGTTCGTATCCTTCCGGTGAAGGACCATCTGCCATTTATGGCATCGAGAGTGTTGACCTTCAAACTCGCGCCAAGCTTTATGGAAATCCTACCATAGATGCTCAGGAACCTGGAACTAGTTCCAATCCGCCGCCGCCCAACGATTTACATATCGAAAGGCCTACTGTTGAACCTGTAATTCATCCCCCCAAAGGGACACTTCGACGCACGACTCATAATACCTCTACACGTGCAGCCCAAAACTACAATATTGTAGAAGATTTGGCGTAGGCACCGTCAGCTATGTCTGCTCTTGAAGTATTACAAACCTGTCCAACACAAAGGAAAGCCTTGCTTTCGGCCATTGGTGGAATAGATCCCCAAGATTCCATGCTAGCAATCTTTGATATGTAAAAGGCTAAACCTCGCCTTTCACATCAACTCGCATTCCAGGTGCAGGTTGTGTCGAAATGGAGACCAATCCATCGTACTGTCATAGACGAAGGTGCTTCGACCTGCGTTATGTCACAAGCTTGCTGGATCCATTTAGGTTCTCCTACTCTAACCCCGCCATCGAATTCCCTCAAAGGTTTCGATGGCCACACTTTCCTACCAAAAGGATACCTTGCTAGCTTTCCCATCACTCTGAGTGGGAAAACGATAAACATGGACGTTGAAGTCGTAGAGCGTCATCTCGACTATAATCTATTGCTCGGTCGCAGTTGGTCTTATGCTATGACCGCCATCGTGTCTTCGGTCTTCCGACTCATCCTATTTCCACTGGATGGGAAAATAGTCACGGTCGATCAGCTATCCTTCTGCACCCCTGATTATGCCACTTTACCAAGTAGCTCTATACCCCTAATAGGAGGTGTCCCTGACTCTTACGTCAGTATCGGTACCGGTCTTCTGAAGGCATCTTCCCTACTGGGTTGTTTTCCTCTACCGCCACCACAGATCCCAAACACGGTTGCAATGATATCCACCTTTTCGGATGGCTCTATCGACCCATGGATCATCCCGGCACCTTCAGATATTGATTCTTATGGAGATCAGATGCCTCTTTCGCCGGTTGAGTTGACTTATCAAGCCATCCAAAGCACGTCTGAACCCTCCACTGATATGGTTTCGACCACAGGTACAAACCTCTCTCCCATAAAAGTTCTCTCTAAGGATCTCCTCAATGAATTCTGGCCTACAGACGAAGCTATTCGAGAGATCATGTCATTAGAAGAGCGACCTTGGGGAGAGTTTCACCATCGCACTTCGACGATTGATTCGAAGGCGATAAAAACTGAAATCCCATCTTTTGACCAACCTGAGATAGTTCCCTCCTCTTATACGACTATTCACACTATCGATTCAGAAGGGAACATGGGTAATCTTTCCAAGACACTGCTCATTGATATCTCGGTCAAAACAGGTGTCGTGGAAAATATTCAGATTGGAGCCGACTGAAATCCTGAGGAAATTGCGTCCTTCACATCTCTTTTTAAAGAATTCCGCAATGTCTTTGCTTGGTCTTATGACGAAATTCCCGGCATAGATCCTTCTATTTTCGAGCATGAAATCAAGACTTATGACAATGCTAAACCAATCCGGCAACAACTCAGACCTATCCACCCGCGCAAAGTAGCCGCCATTAAGGTCAAAGTAGAAAAACTTTTAAACGCTGGCTTCATCTACCCTGTTCCCTTAACTGAATGGGTTTCCAATCCGGTTCTCGTTGATAAAAAACAAGGCACTATTCGGGTTTGTGTCGATTATCGTGATCTGAACACCACTTGTCCAAAAGACAATTACCCTACACCGTTCATTGATCAAATTCTCAACAATTGTGCCGGATGTGAATATTTTTCCTTCATGGATGGATTCTCGGGATACAACCAGATTGCCATAAAAAAATACGACCAGCATAAAACTGCTTTCATCTGTCCTTGGGGCATTTTTGCGTATAAAAAACTCCCATTCGGCCTGAAGAATGTTGGAGCAACTTTTCAGCGGGCTATGGACTATGCTTTTCATGACATTCGACATATTGTATAGGCTTACTTGGATGACCTTCCGGCTCATTCCAAGAAGCGACAGAACCACCTGACTCATTTAAGAGAAATTTTTGCTAGGTGCAGGTTCTACAATATATGCTTGAATCCTCATAAATGTGTATTTATGGTCGAGTCCAGATGCTTGTTAGGTTTCATTGTTTCCAAGCACGGGATTAGGGTTGATCCCGATAAGGTCAAAGCAATTCTTGAATTGCCAGCACCACAATCCATCCTTCAACTCCAAAGCTTGCAAGGGAAGGCAAACCTTTTGCGTCATTTCATCGTTAACTATGCTGAGATGACAAAAGGATTCATGCGATTATTGAAGAAAGGAACACTATACTTGTGGGATGACCAAGCTCAATGGTCATTTGATGCTTTAAAACATGCACTTGTTTCAGCCCCACTCCTTAGTGCCCCCGATTACTCACGCGACTTTCTCCTCTATCTGGCAGCATCACCATCCTCACTTGGAACGGGTATTGGTTCAAGTACACGATGACGACAGTGAA
Source organism: Pinus albicaulis (assembly GCA_034641835.2). Classification (NCBI taxonomy): domain Eukaryota; kingdom Viridiplantae; phylum Streptophyta; class Pinopsida; order Pinales; family Pinaceae; genus Pinus; species Pinus albicaulis. The sequence goes on from CM076578.1 coordinate 2,001,359,851, forward strand.
CATGTGATTTACTATTTATGAAAAGGTCTAATCGGACCTGAGTTACGTTATTCACATGTGGAAAAACTATCTCTGGCGGTAGTTTTTGCCGTCACCCGACTCCGACATTATATATTGCTGCGACAGACTACGGTGATTGCTTTGGAGAATCCCATGCGACATATCTTGTCTAGACAAATTATTGGCGGGAAATATTCCAAATGGATCGTCATCCTCCAACAATTTGATTTGGTTTTCATGGCTACCAAAGCAAAGAAATACCTCGTCTTCGCCGAATTATTATCGGACCTTCCCAGAATCGACCCAGCAGAAGTAGCTCATGATCCATTCCCTGATGAATCTGTCTACTTGGTCGATTCTTCGGACCCATGGTATGGAGACATCTTAGTCTACTTACAAACTCAACGCTTCCACCCAACTCTCACGTCTGACGACCGTCGTCGTATCCACCACCAAGCAAAGCACTACCTCGTGCTAAACGATACACTATATCGTCGTGGTGTTGATACTATTCTCCGACGTTGTCTTACTATCGATGAAGCCGAACGCGTTTTGAATGAATGCCACGCGGGGGCATGTGGTGGCCATCTTTCGGACATAGCTACTGCCCAAAAAATCTTGCGCGCCGGTTACTGGTGGCCCACTCTATTTAAAGACTGCATTGCAGCAGTCCAGAAGTGCCATCCATGTTAAATTTTCACAAAGAAAATGCGCGCACATCCTACCCCCCTTCACCCGGTTATCTTCGTCGGTCCTTTCGCTAAATGGGGAATTGACTTTGTCACCTGCAATCCCGCTTCAGAAAACGGACACAACTACATAGTGGTTGCTGTCGATTATTTTACGAAATGGGCGGAAGCCCTTCCCACTTTTAAGGCCGATGGCGAAACCGCCGCTCTCTTCCTGTTTAATCAGGTAATCTGTCGGTTCGGCGTACCCCTATCGATTGTCACCGATCATGGATCTCATTTTCAGAATCATATGATGACCGAATTAACATCCATGCTAGGTTTCTGACAAGATCAATCTTCGTCTTATTATCCTCAAGCTAATGGTCAAGTAGAAGCCGTAAATGGCGTCCTCAAAACCATGATTCATCGATTGGTCGGAAACCATAAAACCACATGGCATCAGAAGTTGTATTCCGCGTTATGGGCATACTGAACGTCAGTTAAAACTGCCACAGGCTTCACACCTTTCCAACTTGCTTTCGGCCTGGAGGCAGTACTTCCGATCGAGTGCGAAATCCCATCACTCAAACTTGCCGTTGAACTCCTGCCTGGCACCACCACCACATAAGAGCGCTTGCTCTCACTCGATCATTTGGACAAAACTCATCGAGATACTACACTAGCACTCGAAGCTCACCAGCGCCGAGTTAAAGCTCAATACGACAAATCTGTCAAGCCTCGTTCTTTCCAAGAGGGGGATCTCGTTCTACTATATGATCAAAAGCACGACCTCTTGGGGGCAGGAACACTCCAACCATTATGGCTCGGTCCTTACATCATTACTAAAGCCCTCTCAAAAGGATCTTACAAACTACAGGACTGTAATGGAATTCCACTCGAGGAGCCCCGCAACAGGCTCTATCTGAAGAAGTATTTTTCCTAGTTTCGCACTAGGCATATGCTTTGTAATTTTATGTATATAAGTTTTGCCTATTTTATTTTGATGCTTCTGGATTATTGTTTTTGGTTTAAGGTGTTTTTCTCATGTAATCTTTTTCTTTCGCACAGATGTCATCACATTCGTTATCATACGTCGGATATGCGGACGGTGCTAGTCTTCACACTAGACACATTGCTTCAGCTGCTTGGGTTCTCTATATTCCCGAGTCAGACCTTCTTGGTTCCGGGGGGATTTTCCTGGGTAACGCCACCAATAATGTTGCCGAGTACATTTCAGTGATCCAACTCCTCATGTAAGCGGCATCTCGTGACATCTCCAATTTAGTGGTCAGGTTAGATTCCCAACTCATCATTATGCAGTTAAACAATTATTACCGTGTCTGCCACCCTGTATTGCTACGTTATTTTTTATGAGTGCGACTTTTAGAACGTCAATTTCAAACAATCACATTTAATGCATTAGCCAATTCTTTGGAAAATTATGTGTTAGATTGGCATTTATTGCATTTATTGTAAAAGATTTACTCATGAGTACATATATTTTTATCACATCAAAAATACATAAAAATTTAAAAACACAAATCACCAAGAATATATATATATATATATATATATATATATATGTCATGTCCAGTACATAGTAAACATCAAAAAAAAAAAAAGTCTCCCAAAACTTGGGGTGTTTTACAAAATTTGGCTACACTAAGCCATGCTCTGACATTAATACATCTACTCCACCAGCTAGGCCTGATGCTCATGATAGCATACAACTGCTCTAGCTATCCTCCTCAGAGGGACTAAGTATCTCTCCGGCACACCCACAGTATGTCGCTGCAGACGAACTGGAACCTTCCGCATAGGAAGCGGTGGTATACCCATACTCAGACCCTCCAGGTTCCTGGAGAGTTCATGTAAAATTTGGGTATCATCAACGTCGCCGGCTTCCGCATCCTCTACTGGTGCGCCAGCCCCGGGTAGCTGCAATCCTCGTCATGCATAGTGAGGGGCCCCAACTGGACGAACAGGTGCCACATCTATGTCAAGCAAGCAAAAGCTTCATGTCAAAACTAAATTTTCACCCCTTTTTAAAACAAAAATTTTTTACATAAACATTCCAAAGCTAAAAACACAAACTTCTTTGAAAAAGCACTGATCATTTTTTCTTACCATCGGGCCCCCACTGGGTGCCAGCGGGCAATACTAACTCGGGATCGCCTGTGAAGTTCATCCTTGCATAGGGATAGTCCTCAATCATGATGATCTGAGAGTCCATCCAATCAAAAAACCCCTCATCAAAACAGTGACGGACGGGACCCTCTCCAGTCCGTGGAAGCAAAGTGGCCCACCGAGCCTGCCTCGGCTCGCGTGGACCCAATGGCGTTGTAGGGATTTTGGGCCTCATCAGTGGTATCCGCTCCAGTATGAAAGAAACAATCAGTGTACCGTACCCAAACTCCCTTTGAGTACGGGTCTTGCATGCAGTAAGCTCTGCTCAGACCCGACAGACCACACCGTCACACCAGTCGAAAACCTGAGGCTGCATGCAATCCAAGGCTAGGAGCATCTGAGCCTTGGTAGCCACATGCTGACTCTTGGCACCTGCCAAGCGAACAATCATCCATAGTATAGACCGCAGTGGTCTCAGAGTCACCTGTGCAATAGGTATCCGGTTACTCACAGCCTGGGTGCCACGTATGCAGTGTGCATGGATCAAATCAGTAGTGGAACGAGGGTCAGCTCTGGACCCCGTCAAATTGGGCCTCACCCCACGACATGACAAACCGGTCAAAAAGTACACATCATCCTTTTCGATGGCGAGCTCATTGCCACAATTCCGAAAGACATGATGCCGTTCGTCCCACTGCTGGATCAGCCACCTCAGGAGGTCCTCTTGACCCCTCATCAGTTCTAAACGGGCATACTTGAGCAAACCGCACCTCCGGAGAGCCATTAAGCTCGCTGCATCCGTCACCATCTCTCGTTCTTCCCGCTCATGCTCCCTCTCTCGCCAGATACTCATGATTAACAGCTGAACACCTGCAAATGCAACATTTTCAACCGATTAAAACTTGCCTGGACCACTTCAAAAATGGAAAAATTGAGTTGTTAGAAAGCACGATGCGCCTAACGCGGGCACTAGTACAAAACAGAGCGTTCTAACGCGCAAGCCCCTCACAGGTTATGCGTTTAACGCGGTTGTAATACTCCTTACCCGCGTTAGGCGCAAATATTTTTCTAGGGCCTCAAAATTTCCTAAATTTTAACCAGCAAAAACTAACAAATCAACAATTAAATGATAACAGGAGGTTCTAGCTCTTACCTGGATCTCACGGAATAGAAAACTGTTGCCCGGATTGACCGTAATCGACAGCTGAAATTTTCACCCCTTTTCCACTCCAAAGCTTCTTCACAGCACTCAAAATAGTGAAAATGAAAGTCTTCTGACCTTCTTATAGAAAATTCTGGGGCATGACTCTCTTAAGTCAGTCGGCAAAGTCGTGATTTCTTAATGTACACATGTCGCAACTCTCGAGATTTGGTACTGATGTTCTAATTAGGGATCAAGATTTATGAGCAGACATACTCATGTTTTATCGAGCATTCTTTTTACGGTCTTTTTCTTGCTCGTTAATCCGAAAAACCTCGATTTCTCTTCTTCGGACTCGTTAAACTTATACGAAGATGGCATCGAGCGTTCTTTTTTTTGGTCTTTTCTTGCTCGTTAATCCGAAAAATCTCGAGTTTTCTTCTTCAGACTCGTTAAAACTATGGAGAAGTATTGAGCATTCTTTTTAGGAATCTTTTTCTCGCTCATAAAACCAAATCCCGAGTCGCCTTTTTCAGGCTCGTTAAACTATCAAGACAAAGAACAAGGATCCATTCTTTTCCTCTTTTTTCAAAGCTCTTTAAATTGAAAAAATAATCGAGTTTTCTCCGCGTGACTCGTTAAAATTTCACGGAGGTACCGATTTTTTCTTTGTTGGACTCGTTAAAATTTCACAAAGAATATTGAGTTTACTTCGTCTCCTCGTACTCATAACAAAATGAGGTAGACGTCCATTGAACATAGATTTCTCACTTTTCCGGATTCGATGGACTAACTTACGGAAAATGAATTGTTTCGGGCTTACTATTATCCCTTTTCCGTGCCCGGTTATCAAGACATGACAAAGGTACCCCAATGGAGTCGTCTTTTACGACATTTTTCAGACTCTCTAAACATGAAAAATTCACCACGTTTACTCGTCTAGACTCGTTAAACCTAATCAGACAGGACATGGAGTTGTCTTTTATGACATTTTTCAGACTCTCTAAACATGAAAAATTCACCGAGTTTGCTCATCTGGACTCATTAAATCTAATCAGATGGGGCACAGAGTTGTCTTTCCTCACATTTTTCAGACTCTTTAAACATGAAAAATTCACCGAGTTTACTCATCTGGACTCGTTAAACTTAATCAGACGGGGAAAAATTTGGACAAAATGGATACTACCTCTGTTACATTTCCAAAAAAGGTCGATTTGGCAGCAAAATTCTTGAACATGGCACTTCCCAGAAAACTCTTTTGCAGTTAGCCGAACCCTACCATCTATGAGTATTAGCCTTCAAATCCCAGTGTCCCTGCACCGGTAAAATCCTAACACACTCTTTGGTGTTCAAACACGCTTCAGCTGCCTAGTACCCTGCTAGAGTGCCTTCTATTGTTCAAGCAGATCTCGTTATCTACTGCTCCTGTTATCAACCAAACCGTTCATTATGCCAGAAATTATTTGTCGTCCGACGTTCCCATTTACTCTTCCATATCTCAAATCATAAACAAAATCAGTTGGTTTCCGTTTCGTGTTGACTGATGTAGGACGCCTCAGTGCCTACCTTTCAACAGATCACTTCCTATCGACTTCAACATCTTATCTAGGAAGTTGATCTAGAAACCCATCAGTACCCGGATACTTGCAGACATCAGTGGCAGGTAGTCTTGTGTTTGATCAAGGGTCTTCATCATTGGCTCTTGGTCAAATTATTCTACGAGTGTTCGACTTCAACTCCTTTTATTCACACTCGCTAGATTGTACTGGGCATCTTAGGGACCATCATCATTATCGGTGGCCACCTTCGCGTCTGTTAACAGTTTTCATTATCGACTAGTAATCAGACGATTTCTCACATGTTCGATGACAACTCCTTCATTCACATGTTGAGAAATATGTAGTTTAAGTGAATCGGCGGTCAAGACCTTGGGGCAAAAGGCTACACCATTAAAGTTGTGTTCCCTTCCCCAAGCTGTGATATTGTTTATGGAGACAGCTTCTTCAGCCTGATCCTATTATGATAGACACTTCCACATTGTGCCTATTGGTGGACAGATTCTTCATATCTCTATTCTAGAGAAATCATGTTGTTTAAGCTACTGAGCATGGGACATGCCCGACTCTAGGCAAATACTATATTTTCTGACATATGTTGTTGTTTCAGGTTTTCCTCAGTCTTTCAATCTCTCTATCTCTACAAATTATAAAGTATTTCGGCCATCGTCTTCGTCTCTGACCTCACACTTTAGGGGGCATCTGTTACAGGTCAAAATACCTCCTCATCAGCTCATAGGGGAAGACAAATATGGAAGAAGTACAAAGACCTAAATTAAACCTATTTATGCCAGGGTAACGCATATATAGAACAGAACAAGAGCGTTATAACGCAGGCAATCAGTACATTGGCCACGTTAGTGGCTAGGGCAACGCTCTGTTTACACTGGAGGGACGCGTTACCCGTGTTTTAAGTTTGAATTGGAAAAAGAGCGCGGAGAATGATTTGAATCTCCGAATTTCCCTCACAAAGGAGTCAGTTCACAAAGGAAACTGCAGAAGCACCAGTTCATTATTGGTCATTGCCATGGGATATTGAACTCCAAAAGAGGCAAAAGCATGGAGATCAAGGAAACATCTAAGCCTTTTCCATTCCAAACTAGTGGAAAGAGAAGGGCAACAATGGCCTTCTCCCTCTCCTATAAGAAGGAGCTGAAGGCTCTTAATTGAAGGTCGAAGGATTGCTCAAGGTTCTTTTATACTTGTGGAATAGAGAATAGTGTGACATTGTGAAGGCCAAGAGTCAAAGAGGCTCCTAGAGAGTTTGTTGACTTGGAATTCTTCACTTGAAAGAGAAGAGATATTGGGAGACTGAGGAGGGCTTGGTAAAACCGATGGTTGTAATCCTCCTTCTTTCAAAATCAATAGAACTATGTTCGTTTTGTCCATTCAATGCTTAATATTGTCATTATTGTTTGAACATTTATTTAGTATGATATGAATGGCTCAGATGTGTATAATCTAGATGTTTATTGTATATTGATTTAATTGATAGGATACTTGTTATATTATAAATTACGCGGGTGCTTTGACTGATTGCAGGACTCAGATTAGGAGCCGGTGAATAAGGACTCTTGCTTCGCTGCGCAGCGCTCCCCAAAGGATTCCAAGGCTGTCAAAGAGGTAATTCTCTATTGTATTCCTTCAATTTATTTCAAGCTAATATGAACATGCTCATGCCATCTTTGTGAACAGCATAGCTAATCTTACTGTCTACCTCGGGCACCGGAAAGCCCTGAGAGGGATATTCGAAAACCAACCACCCAAGCAGTTTACCCTATAGCAGCATGACGAAGCAATTCATCCCTCTTGGGCTACATCTACTAGTCCAGCTCCCAATGGCATTTTTCTCTTTGTCATTATGCTCAAAATTGAAAATTACATGTGTTTACATGCCTCTAATGGTTGTTTCTCTGCACCAATGGCTCCAAAATGCTTAAATTAGTCTAGGTAGACTCTTGTTTCACCCAAATTGGTCGAAAATTGACCTCCCAATGCATTTCTCCCAATTTCAGCTAGAAAAGCTCCTCTAAAAGTGGAGACTGGAACTTAACTAAAGTTAAATTTAATAAAACCCTAAAATTAGGGTGTTCCTACAGTCTCTGTCAGAATAGACCATTACGTTAGACATAAAATAGTTTTGGCGGGTTGGTCACAAACCAACCCCCTGTCGTTATCTCTGCATTAACCGTTTGAAACTCCACAAATAAAGTAGTATGGAACTTGGAGTTAATGGTTCCGAAACCATGGAATTTGTTGCCATTATTCGACCATGTGACAGGTGCAAACCTCTGCCAGAGGTTATCGTGGCATCGCCGTTGCAACAGATGTCGATCCAAACCTATCACATGTAAAAAAAAACTTTGCCGTTGGTTTAAATGTTGTTGCCGCCAATTAAACAGTCAATGTTGCGGGTTATGTTCCATGTGACCAATCCTTGGGGCTGCCAGCGAGATGGGACTGCTAGCATTCCTCCCTCCCCCCCCCAAACATAAAACTTTAACACAATAAAATAATGTGGGAATGTAATGGTTAAGTAACAACTCATGGGTGGATTAGTAGAGTTGTTCGCGCCTATGCCTGAGGTCTCCAGTTTGACTCCTATGCCCTCCAACAAATTTTACCATAGCCTCCTAAGGACACATGGCAGCCTCGAGTCTTGCCACGTGTCACTCATCTAATGGTTCATTTACAAAACATACAACCATCCAATGCTTAGAAACACATCTTCGTACCATAAGATCAATGATCCAGAAAATGCCACGTGGTGAAATCCAGTTAAATTAGGAAAATGGAATATTCCCAGAATATACCTGGTGACTGTACCTGCATGCTGACTGGGCATCCAGTCACAAAATTTTTGTTGTTATGGAAAACGAATCGAACGTGATATCTTCCTCATATGACATCGGTTTTTCGAACCATTCGTGGCGACAGAATCGCAATGACAAGACCTTTCCGGTCTATTAGGTTCGGTCCTATTTCGAACACTTTAAACTTTGATCATAACACATGATCTCCTGATCACACCTCCCCACTGGGAAGCTTTTGGACCCCAAAATCTCTCTGGATTACTGAACATGAAGATGAGGAGACTGTGTATCCACTTTTCCAATTTTTATCCACTGAAATTTCCATAATTTCATTAATTGGAGCTTTTCATGAAAAGACAATTTTTTCCTCGATTTCGTCGACCAACCATTGTTGTCTTTGACACTGTCATGTTGCACCTTTTCTAAACTTGTAGAACATCAACCTAAATTTGTAGTAAACATCTTGTTACTACATTGGTCTATAATCAAGGGAAACTTGGAATTGTTCTCACCTTGCACTCTTTCCTTATGGCGATTTTTTGTTGAATTTTCTTTGAACTTGTGTCGACTCTTGACCAAGTTTCTTCACCATTGTACCATGCCTTTAAAAAACTAGCAAGCAACATTTCTCAATCATGTGCCTTCTTTGTCAAGTTGTTTTTCCCTCTCTTTTACCTTTGCAACTTCTCACACTGACACCTTGTTTTCAACACAGCTGAACACCAATGTCGAGTGTTGAAACTTCTTATCATCTTCCTTCAAAGACAACCTGCTTTCAAATTGAAATAACTCATTACATACATTAGCATTTGTTTGAAAAGGATGATGTAAAATGTCTCTTTGATTAATAATCATCAATGTCAATTTTTGGCTTGCATTGACTAGCCTCTTCATTTTCCCTACATTAACTAAAGAAGTGTCTAGTTTCTTGCAATGAGCTCTCACAATATACTCCTTTCCATCTTTGAATAAATTTTATTTGTTCTCATGGCGATGGAAGATCGCTTTCCAGGCATACATGTAAGGACTGCCCAACACCATACTTGTTATATAAAGTAGAAGAACATCTAATTCAACTTTGTCAATGAAATGTGTAGTTATTGCAAAGCGCAACATGCACTTCTTTGAAACCTGTAAATTTGCGTCCTTACAAATCCAACCAAGTGGATATGGTTTCGGGTGTGGAATGGTCTCAAGGTTAAGTTTCTTGACCAAGTCTTCAGAGATTAAATTTTCTTGTGACCCACTGTCAAACAATGTGTCAACCTTGGTATGTTTGGAAATGACCCTCACATTAAACAGTTCAATTCTCTCTTCTTCATTTGAAGCTTGTATGTGATAGTTAGAAATACTAGAACTGGGTTTAGTTTCAATCTCTTTCCCCTTTATGTTCTTTAGTCCAATAGCTCTTATTTTTGTTTCATCTCTTGAATCTGACCCAAACTCTTGTTCAGCTATTGCAACAATTTTTTCCTTTCTCCTTGCCTTTCTATTTGGCTTTAAAAGTTTCTGGTTTCAACTCTAAATGAAGTTTCCAACAACGGTCTTCATCATGGCTAGTTTTAGAACAATTTTTGCAAAAGAATTTTCCCTTCTCTTTTCTGACATTTTCATTTCTCTTTTTATTCCATATACCTTTAAACCCATTTTCCTCATTCTCATCTATATTTTTTTCCCCTTGCCTCTAAATGTGTGGCTTGAACACATATTCATCTAAACTTGTAGGGTTAAACATGAGGATAGTATGTCTTAGGTAGGTATGTAAACCTCATATATACTTGAGAAAAGTGTCTTGGCTCTGCAACTCTACTCCTAAGAAAAGATATATTCTCCTAAATTCTTAAGTATACAATTGTACATTTTGTCCATTCAATTGTTTAAAAATTTTCCAGTCCACTATGGCTTTCTGCATGTGAGCTAATGGATAAAATTGTTGTTTTATTGCGAAAATGAAATCAGTCCATGATAGAATAATCTTACCATGCTTCTTGATCTCCTCCTTTGTCTTGGCTTCCCACCAAACAAGAGCTGCACATTCCATCCTCAATGAAGCTAGTTGGGTTTTGGTATCATCATCATAAAGGTTCTGGATTCTCAAATAGACCTCCAATTGCCTAATCCAATTATCAAGCTTTTCTGCATTGACGTCACCATTAAACATTGGCAATTCCGACTTAACATCAAGTTTTAGAAAAGGAATTTTACCTGTGCTCTTTGACTTGTATGGCTGATGTACTGAAGATGAAGTAGAGGATGATGAGGATGAAGATGAGGGTGATGATGGTGACTTTCCACTATCTCCATTTCCTCTGTTTCCCTTCTTTGATTTATCTTCATCAGTGTAGCCTTTGATTTATCTTCATCAGTGTAGCCTCTTGATGATCCTTGTCCTTCCTTGTGAAGTTTGGACCTTTCTTCTTCTAGCTTCTCATTCCTTTCTTGATAAAGGACTAACCATTTTAGTCAAGTCAAGAAATTCTTTTCTCTACACTCTTTATTCCTGTTTGGGATCCATCTCTTCATGGATTTCTCCTTCTCCTGGATGCATGCTTAATGTTGTTTCTGCTTCTTTTGGAGGTGAGATAGGTGGTGGTGGAGAATGTGGCAACCTTGCCTTCCTTTGTTGTGACTCACTTTGAGAACCTCTTGCTTCCACCAATTTTCCTTCTCCTCTCTTAAGCTTGAGCCTAGTAAGCATGTAAACCCTTGAAAATAGTTAAACAATATTTGCAGACAAAAACACCAGAGATTAAACTCTGGCTCAGATACCAACCTGATCTTAAAGGAGTGTATTAGTTTTGTTGTGCTAAGTGTCCCTTCAGTAATATAAACATGTACAATTTGTCTCCATTTGTTTGCTTAAGGAATGAGTCTTTTAACCATGAAACATAGATGAATTTGTGAACTTTAAGCATGAAAATAAGCCTAAAAAACATTGACCAACAGTGTATAACAGAGAAATACAATCACATATAATTTTTACACAGTAGGCATGATGAAGCAGTTCACCTCTCCTGGGCTACATTTGCTGGTCCGGCTCCCAATGGCATGTCCCTCTTTGTCATTATGCTCAAAATTAAAAATTAATTGTGTTTACAGGCTTCTAATGGTTGTTTTCTCTACTCCAATGGCTCCATAATGCTCAAATTGGTCTAGGTAGACTCTTGTTTGACCCAAATTGGTCGAAAATTGACCTCCCAATGCATTTTTCCCAATGTCAGCTAGAAAAGCTCCACTAAAAGTGGAGACTCACACTTAACTAAAGTTAAATTTAATAAAAACCTAAAATTAGGGTTTCACTACAATCTTCATCGGAATAGACTGTTAGGTTTATACATAAAATAATTTGGGCAGGGTGGTCACATACCGGCCCCCCTTCATTATCTCTGCATTAACCGTTTGAAACTCCGTAAATCAAGTGGTATGGAACCTAGAGTTAATGGTTCCGCAAACCATGGCATTTTTTGCCATTAATCCACCATGTGACAGGTGCAAACCTTCGCCGGAGGTTAAAGTGGTGTGACCATCACAACAAATGTCGGTTCAAACCTATCACATGTAAACAAAAACTTTGTCAATGGTTTAAATGTTGTTGCTGCCAGTTAAATGGTCGATGTTATGGGTTATGTTCCATGTGACCAATCCTTGGGGCCGCCAGTGGGTTGGGACCATTGGCAGTCCTCCCCCACCCCCCAACACCCCCACAAAACAAAAAAATTTAACACGATCAAAGAATATGGGAGATGTAATCATTAAGTAACAACTCATGGGTGGATTGGTAGAGTTGTCCACACTTGTGCCCAAGGTCTTCAGTTCGATTCCTGTGCCCTCAAACAAATTTGACCACAGCCTCATGAGGACACGTGGTAGCCTCTGAGATTGCCATCTGTCTCTCATCGAAAAGTTCATTTAAAAAACATAGAAACCATCCAACGGTCAGAAACACATCTCCGTACCACAAGATCAATGATCCACAACATGCCACGTGGAAAAATCTTCTAAAGAAGAAAATGGAATATTTCCATAATATACCTGGTGACTGTACCTGCATGATGATTGGGCATCCAATCACAAAAAAAAAAAAATTGGTAAACGAACAAAATGCAATATATTCCTCATACGACATCAGTTTTTCGAACCGTTCATCGTGCTAGAATCGCAATGACAAGACCTTTCCAATCACTCAGGTTTGGACCTATTTACAACACTTTCAATTTTGAGCATAACACATGATATCCTAATCACACCTCCCCACTGGGAAGATTTTGGACCCCAAAAGCTCTTTGTATTACTGAAATTGAATATGAGGAGACTGTGTCCCCACTCTTCCAATTTTTATCCACTGAAATTTCCCTGATTTCATTAATTGGAGCTTTTCATGAAAAGACAATTTTTTCCTCAATTCCGTTGACCAACCATTGTTATCTTTGACACTCTCATGTTGCACCTTTTCAGTTTTTGAATAACAACAACATAACTTTGTAGTAAACATCTTTTTTATGCATTGATATATAATCAAAGGAAACTTGGAATTGTTCTCACCTTGAGCTCTATCCTTATGGCGATTTTTTGCTGAATTTTATTTGAACTTGTGGCGACTCTTGACCAATTTTATTCGCCATTGTACCATGCCTTTCAGAAACCAGAAAGGAACATTTATGAATCATGTGCCTTCTTTGTCAAGTTTATATTCCCTCTCTTTGACCTTTGCAACTTCTTGCATTCACACCTTGTTTTTAGCACCGCTCAAAACCAATGTTGACTGCTGCAACTTCTTGTCATATTCTTTCAAAGACAACCTGCTTTCAAACTGAAACAACTCATTATATACATCAGCATTTTTCTGAAAAATATGATGTAAAACATCTCTTGGTTTAATCATCATCAATTTCAAGTTTTGGCTTGCATTGACTAGCCTCTTCATTTGCCCTGCATTAACTAAAGAAGTGTTTATTTTCTTGCGATGAGATCTCACAATATACTCCTTGCCATATTTGAATAAATGGTATTTGTTCTCATGGAGATGGAATATTTCTTTCCTATCATACACGTAAGGAATTCCCAACACCATACATTTTATGTCAAGCGTAACAACATCTAATTCAACCGTGTCAATGAAATGTGCAGTTATTGCAAAGTGCAACATGCACTACTTTGAAACCTGTAAATTTGCATCCTTACAAATCCAACCAAGTCGATATGGTTTCAGATGTGGAATGGTCTCAATATTAATTTTCTTGACCAAGTATTCAGAGATTAAATTTCTTGTGACCCGCTGTCAAACAATGTGTCAACCTTGGTATGTTTGGAAATGACCCTCATATGAAACAATTCAATTCTCTCTTCTTAATTTGGAGCTTGTATGTGACACTTGGAAATACTATAACTGTGTTTTGTTTCAATATATTTTCTATTTATGTCCTTTAGTCCCATAGCTATGATTTTGTTTCATCTCCTGAATCTGACCCTAAGTCTTGTTCAGTTATTGCAACAGTTTTTCCTTTCTCCTTCGCTTTCTCTTTAGCGCAATCAGTTCTCTCTGAATTCCTTCTTTGCTGCAGAAGTTCTTGAATTAATTGGAGATGTACTCACCACCATTGTCACTCCTAAGATCCTTCACATGATTCCTTGTGTCTTTCTCCACCAATTCTTTGAACTCAAGAAACTTCGAGAACGTCTGATCTTACTTCTGCATGAAGTGGATCCAACACTTTATAGAAAAGTCTTCAACAAATATCACATAGTACTTATGCTTTGTTGTCGAAGCAATATAGAATGGTCCACACACGTCTGAGTGAACTCTCTCAAGAATTTCCAAAGATCAGTTCTCCTTCTCATGAAAAGTGGCCATTACATACTTCCTGATCTGAAAGGAGTGTATTATTTTGTTGTACTAAGTGTCCTTTCAGTAATATAAAAATGTACAATTTGTCTCCATTTGTTTGTCTAAGGAATGAGTGTTTTAACAATGAAACATAGATGAATTTATGAACTTTAAGCATGAAAATAATCCTAAAAAACACTGAGCAACAGTGTATAATAGAGAAATACAATCACACATAATTTTTACATAGTAGGCATAATGAAGCAGTTCACCCCTCCTGGGCTACATCTGTTAGTCTAGCTCCCAATGACATGTCCCTCTTTGTCATTATGCTCAAAATTGAAAATTACATGTGTTTACAGGCCTCTAACGGTTGTTTTCTCTGCACCAATAGCTCTAGAATGCTCAAATTGGTCTAGGTAGACTCTTGTTTCACCCAAATTGGTCAAAATTTGACCTCCCAATGCATTTTTCCCAATGTCAGCTAGAAAAGCACCACTAAAAGTGGAGACTGGCACTTAACTGAAGTTAAATTTAATAAAAACCCAAATTAGGGCAATGCTACAGACTCCGCTGGAATAGATCGTTAGGTTTAAACATAAAATAGTTTGGGCGGGATGGTAACATACCGACCCCCCACCGTTATCTCTGCATTAACCATTTGAAACTCTGCAAATAAAGTGGTATGGAACCAGCTGGACTTAATGGTTCTACAAACCATGGCATTTGTTTCCATTACTCCTCCATGTGATAGATGCAAACATCCGCTGGAGGTTACGGTGGCATGACCGTCGCAACATATGTTGGTTCAAACCTATCACATGTAAACAAAAAAATTGTTGTCAGTTTAAACGTTGTTTCTGCCAGTTAAATGGTCGATGTTGCGGGTTATGTTCCATGTGACCAATCCTTGGGGCAGCCAGTGGGTTGGGACCGCTGGCAGTCCCCCCTCCCCCAAAGATAAAACTTTAACACGATAAAATAACTCAAGATATGTAATGGTTAAGTAAAAACTCGTGGATGGATTGGTAGAGTTTGTTGTTTGGAAAAATGAACATAACATGATATCTTCCTCATATGACATCATTTTTTCAAACTGTTCGCAGCGCCAAAATTACAACGATGAGACCTTTCTGGTCGCTCAGGTTCGGTCTTGTTTTGAACACTTTCAATTTTGAGCATAACACATGATCTTCTGATCAAACCTCCCCACTGGAAATATTTTGGACCCCAAAAGCTCTATGGATTATTGAACATAAATATGAGGATACTATGTCCCCACTCTTCAGATCTTTATCCACTGAAATTTCTCTAATTTCACTAATTGGGGCTCTTCATGAAAAGACAATTTTTTCCTCGATTCCGTCTACCAACCATTGTTGTCCTTGATACTGTCATGTTGCACCTTTTCTAAACTTGCATAACAACAACCTAAATTTGCAGTAAACATCTTGTTTCTACATTGGTCTATAATCAAAGAAAACTTGGAATAGTTTTCACCTTGCACTCTATACTTATGGCGATTTTTTGCTAAATTTTCTTTGAACTTGTGTCGACTCTTGACCAAGTTTCCTTGCCATTGAACCATGCCTTTCAAAAACCAACAAGGAAAAATTCTCAATCATGTGCCTTCTTTGTCAAGTTTCTTTTCCCTCTCTTCGACCTTTGCAACTTCTTACACTGACACCTTGTTTTTAGCACCGTTAACCACCAATGTTGACTACTACAACTTCTTGTCATCTTCTTTCAAAGACAACCTGCTTTCAAACTAAAACAACTCATTACATACATCAGCATTTGTTTGAAAAGGATGATGTAAAACATCCCTTTGTTCAATCATCATCAATGTCAAGTTTTGGCTTGGATTGACTAGCCTCTTCATTTTCCTTGCATTAAATAAAGAAGTGTCTGGTTTCTTGTGATGAGCTCTCACAATATACTCCTTGCCATATTTGAACAAATGTTATTTGTTCTCATTGCGATGGAAGATTTCTTTCCTGTCATACATGTAAGGATTTCCCAACAACATACCAAGTATATCAAGCAGAACAACATCTACTTCAATTGTGTCAATGAAATGTGTAGTTATTACAAAGTGCAACATGCACTTCTTTGAAATCTATAAATTTGCATCCTTACAAATCCAACCAAGTGGATATGGTTTCGAATGTGGAATGGTCTCAATATTAAGTCTCTTGACCAAGTATTTATAGATTAAATTTTCTTGTGACCTATTTTCAAACAATGTGTCAACCTTGGTATGTTTGGATATGACCCTCACATGAAACAATTCAATTCTCTCTTCTTCATTTGGAGCTTGTATGTGACAGTTATAAATACTAGAACTGGGTTTAGTTTCAATCTCTTTCCCCTTTATGTTCTTTAGTCCCATAGCTATGATTTTTGTTTCATCTCCTCAATCTGACCCTAAGTCTTTTTCATCTATTGCAACGGTTTTTCCCTTCTCCTTGGCTTTCTCTTTGGCTTTAAAACTTTCTAGTTTCAACTCTAGATGAAGTTTTCGACAATGGTCTTCATCATGGCTACTTTTAGAACAGTTTTTGAAAAATAATTTTCCCTTCTCTTTTCTAAAATTTACATTTCTCTTTTTCTTCCATTTTCCTTTAAACTCATTTTCCTCATTCTCATCTATATTTTGTTTTCCCCTAGCCTCTAAATGTGTGACTTGAACACATACTTAATCTAGCCTTTTAGGGTTAAACATGAGGAAAGTATGTCTTAGGTAAGTATGTAAGCCTCCTATATACTTGAGAAAAGTGTCTTAGCTCTGCAAATATACTCCTAATAAAAGAGTTCTTCTCCTAATTCTTGAGTATACACTTGTACATTTTGTCCTTTCAATTGTTTAAAAATTTTCCAGTCCATTATGGCTTTCTTCATGTGAACTAATGGATAAAACTGTTGTTTTATTGCATAAATGAAATCAGTCCATGATAGAATAATCTGACCATGCTTCTTTATCTCCTCCTTTTACTTGGCTTCCCACCAAACAAGAGCTGCACCTTCCATCCTCAATGAAGCTAGTTGGATTTTGGTATCATCATCATGAAGGTTCTGAATTCTCAAATAGACCTCCAATTTCCTAATCCAATTATCAATATTTCTGCATTGACTTCACCATTAAACATTGGCAATTCAAAATTAACATCAAGTTTTATAAAAGCAATTTTACCCGTGTTCTTTGACTTCTATGGCTGATGTACTGAAGATGAAGTAGAGGATGATGAAGATTAATATGAGGGTGATGAAGGTGACTTTCCACTATCTCCATTTCCTCCATTTCCCTTCTTTGATTTATCTTCATCATTGTAGCCTCCTGATGATCCTTGTCCTTCCTTGTGAAGTTTGGACCTTTCTTCTTCTAGCTTCTCATTCCTTTCTTGATAAAGGACTCTAACCATTTCAGTCAAGTCAATAAATGCTTTTCTATACACTCTTTCTTCCTCTTTGGGATCCATCTCTTCATGGATTTCCCCTTCTCCTGGAGACATGCTTAATGTTTCTTCAGCTTCTTTTGGAGGTGATCTAGGTTGGTGGAGAATGTGGCAACCTTGCCTTCCTTTGCTATGGCTCACTTTGAGAACCTCTTGCTTCCACCAATTTGCCTTCTCCTCACTTAAGCTTGAGCCTAGTAAGCATGTAAACCCTTGCAAACAATTAAACAATATTTGCACACAAAAACACCAGAGATTAAACTCTAGCTCTGATACCAACCTGATCTGAAAGGAGTGTATTAGTTTTGATGTGCTAAGTATCCTTTCAGTAATATAAACATCTAAATTTTTTCTCCATTTGTTTGCTTAAGGAACGAGTGTTTTAACCATGAAACACAGATGAATTTGTGAACTTTAAGTATGAAAATAAGCCTACAAAATGCTGAGCAGTAGTGTATAATAGAGAAATACAATCGCACATATGTTTTACACAGTAGACATGACGAAGCAATTCATCCCTCCTGGGCTACATCTATTGGTCCATCTCCCAATGGCATGTTGCTCTTTGTCATTATGCTCAAAATTGCAAATTACATGTGTTTACATGCCTCTAATGGTTTTTTCTCTGCACCAATGGCTCCAGAATTCTTAAATTAGTCTAGGTAGACTCTTGTTTCACCCAAATTGGTTGAAAATTGACCTCCCAATGCATTTTTCCCAGTGTCAGCTAGAAAAGCTCCACTAAAAGTGGAGACTGGCACTTAACTGAACTTAAATTTAATAAAACCCTAAAATTAGGGAATTCCTACAGTCTCTGTCGGAATAGACCATTACGTTAGACATAGAATAGTTTGGGCAGGGTGGTCACATACCAACCCCCTGTCGTTATCTCTACATTAATCGTTTGAAACTCCGCAAAAAGAGTAGTATGGAACTTGGAGTTAATGGTTCCGAAACCATGGAATTTGTTGCCATTACTCCACCATGTGACAGGTGCAAACCTCTGCCAGAGGTTATCATGGCATCATCGTTGCAACAGATGTCGATTCAAACCTATCACATGTAAACAAAAACTTTTCCACTAATTTAAATGTTGTTGCCTCCAATTAAACAGTCAATGTTGCGGGTTATGTTCCATGTGACCAATCCTTGGGGTTGCCAGCGAGTTGGGACCGCTAGCATTCCTCCCCCCCCTCCCAAACATAAAACTTTAACACAATAAAAGAATGTGGGAATGTAATGGTTAAGTAACAACTCATGGGTGGATTGGTAGAGTTGTCCGCGCCTGTGCCCGAGGTCTCAAGTTTGACTCTTATGCCCTCCAAAAATTTTTACCATAGCCTCCTAAGGACATGTGGCAGCCTTGAGGCTTTCCACGTGTCACTCATTTAATGGTTCATTTACAAAACATACAACCATCCAATGCTTAGAAACACATCTTCGTACCATAAGATCAATGATCCAGAAAATGCCACATGGTGAAATCTGGTTAAATTAGGAAAATGGAATATTCCCAGAATATACCTGGTGACTGTACCTGCATGCTGACTGGGCATCCAGTCACAAAATTTTTGTTGTTTTGGAAAACAAATAGAACGTGATATCTTCCTCATATGACATCGGTTTTTCGAACCGTTCACGGCGACAGAATCGCAATGACAAGACGTTGCCGGTCTATTAGGTTCGGTCCTGTTTTGAACACTTTAAACTTTGATCATAACACATGATCTCCTGATCACACCTCCCCACTAGGAAGATTTTGGACCCCAAAAGTTCTCTGGATTACTGAACATGAAGATGAGGATACTGTGTATCCACTTTTCCAATTTTTATCCACTGAAATTTCCCCAATTTCATTAATTGGAGCTTTTCATGAAAAGACAATTTTTTCCTCGATTTCGTCGACCAACCATTGTTGTCTTTGACACTGTCATGTTGCACCTTTTCTGAACTTGTATAACATCAACCTAAATTTGTAGTAAACATCTTGTTACTACATTGGTCTATACTCAAGGGAAACTTGGAATTGTTCTCACCTTGCACTCTTTCCTTATGGCGATTTTTTGTTGAATTTTCTTTGAACTTGTGTCGACTCTTGACCAAGTTTCTTCACCATTGTACCATGCCTTTCAGAAACTAGCGAGAAAAATTTCTCAATCATGTTCCTTCTTTGTCAAGTTGTTTTTCCCTCTCTTTTACCTTTGCAACTTCTTGCACTGACACCTTGTTTTCAACACAGCTCATCACCAATGTCGAGTGTTGCAACTTCTTATCATCTTATTTCAAAGACAACCTTCTTTAAAATTGAAATAACTCATTACATACATTAGCATTTGTTTGAAAAGGATGATGTAAAACGTCTCTTTGATTAATAATCATCAATGTCAATTTTTGGCTTGCATTGACTAGCCTCTTCATTTGCCCTACATTAACTGAAGAAGTGTCTAGTTTCTTGCAATGAGCTCTCACAATATACTCCTTTCCATCTTTGAATAAATGGTATTTTTTCTCATGGCGATGGAAGATCTTTTTCCAGGCATACATGTAAGGACTGCCCAACACCATACATGTTATATAAAGTAGAAGAACATCTAATTCAATTGTGTCAATGAAATGTGTAGTTATTGCAAAGCGCAACATGCACTTCTTTGAAACCTTTAAATTTGCATCCTTACAAATCCAACCAAGTGGATATGGTTTCGGGTGTGGAATGGTCTCAAGGTTAAGTTTCTTGACCAAGTCTTCAGAGATTAAATTTTCTTGTGACCCACTATCAAACAATGTGTCAACCTTGGTATGTTTGGAAATGACCCTTACATTAAACAGTTCAATTCTCTCTTCTTCATTTGAAGCTTGTATGTGACATTTAGAAATACTAGAACTTGGTTTAGTTTCAATCTCATTCCGCTTTATGTTCTTTATTCCCATAGCTCTTATTTTTGTTTCATCTCCTGAATCTGACCCAAACTCTTGTTCAGCTATTGCAACAGTTTTTTCCTTTCTCCTTGGCTTTCTCTTTGGCTTTAAAAGTTTCTGGTTTCAACTCTGGATGAAGTTTCCAACAACGGTCTTCATCATGGCTAGTTTTAGAACAATTTTTGCAAAATAATTTTCCCTTCTCTTTTCTAAAATTTTCATTTCTCTTTTTATTCCATATGCCTTTAAACTCATTTTCCTCATTCTCATCTATATTTTTTTCCCCTTGCCTCTAAATGTGTGGCTTGAACACATATTTCATCTAAACTTGTAGGGTTAAACATGAGGATAGTATGTCTTAGGTAGGTATGTAAACCTCATATATACTTGAGAAAAGTGTCTTCGCTCTGCAACTCTACTCCTAAGAAAAGATATATTCTCCTAAATTCTTAAGTATACACTTGTACATTAAAATTTTCCAGTCCACTATGTTAGGGTCCCGTGATTTGGCCAATTGGCGAGCCAAATGACGATGTAAAATCAAACCAAGCTTTGGAGCCCAAGGACCTAGCCTTCCTGGACTCAGAGAGGGCTCTCTCTATTATATATAAAAGATATCGGTGTGTTTGCTTATGGTGTTCTGATATTAGGCTAGTTATGAAATGATTTTTTTTGGTTTTTTAAGTTTGTGAGGGATAAAACTGATCAAAGATATAAACTAGATAACAATATGTAGATAAACTGGGCTATGGGGTCAAAAAGGTCAACGAAGCTATCAAATGATGATGTAAGGCTGTTGTAGGGCCGATTTGATTCACGGTAGAAGGGATCTTTGGGAAAAATGGAGTAAATGAACATCAAGCTTGTGAAAGACAAGGGATTTCAAGTGTAACTAGTTGATAGCAGACATAAACATGTTATAGCAAGCCATTAATCATGCTAAATGTAACTATGAGCTAATTAATACATAGAAATCAAACATTCCAGCCATGCATAGAAGTATAAGACCTTCTAACATCGGGAAATGGCTATCAGACTTTGGGGAAAACACGTAAGACAGACTAACAACTCATAAAAATATGCCAGAATGCCTAAACACAGTCTTTAAGTTATTGGGCACTTGGACAAACAAGCTTTCATAGTTTTAGGCAAAGGGCTAGATCGGGACTAGGCCTCCTTGGTTCAACAAGATGATAAGCTAATCAGTCAAAGAGATAGCTTTATGGACAGAAATATGGACAATCATAAGTAAGCAGGGCACACCATACATCCTACTCAATATGCATAGAACTTATGAATAAAACTAGCAACAATACCTTAAGTTACTAAAGAGCAGTTAAGAATTCTTTAGTATAACTAAGGAAGAAGAAAACATAAAGCTATGAAGATTCATGAATTTTGAGGTGCCTCCATGGGCATATCTCAAACTTAATCTCTACTGATCTATAGCAGCAAGAAGCATGTATCATGAATGAAAACTAGAAGACAAAAACAAAGCAAGAAACACTATACCATTCTACCATGTCATGGAATCCATCAACAATCCTTCATCATTCATCAAAAGCATCCAAGAGGCAGTCCAAAAATCATAACACAAGAATGTTCTTCAAAGCTCATATGACCAATATTTTGATTCTTCTCTCAAGTTCAGCCTCTTGTTTTACAATGAAACCCATGGAATAAATAGGTTTGAGGAAGGAAAAACTCATGGAGCAACTAGCTATCCCATTGGCCAAGTCAAAATATCTAAACTTTTCCTTGAGGCTTTGCAAAGCCCAAGGCACAAAATATCCCATAAAATATCTAAAAAATGCTAAAAACGGAAATTATATTGACTTTGCAACATTTTCCAAGTGCAAAAATAGCTAAACGCACATTTGGAAAAAGCAGATTTTTGAGGTTCAAAAATTACAAAAATACTTCAAATTTATATCAGAAAAAGGTCCCCTGACTTGCTGGAGACAATTGGCAGCCTTCCCGGTGTCGAAACGAGGCTCATGATAGCTCGTTGGAAAGCTTTCTGTGTCTACTTTCCGGCGCAACTGAAATCACCTCAATCTGATGCCTGGAAGTCCTCCAAATCTGTACCTGTGTGTAAAAAGCCAGGAAATAGCAGACTGCTGATATGACGGGCAGAATGTGCAAAAAGTGAGCATTTTTCGCCAATTTGAGGGGGCGAATGATCTCCGAATGCTCTGAAAATCGCTGGGGACCTGCTCATAGAATTATGGCATCAACTGGTATCATCCTTCTCTCTTGAAAAATCCTCAAACTGAAATGGCGAAATTATGAGTTTTCGACCAAAAACCCAAAAAATGCCAAAAAACAAAAAGTTGCCGAAATGGGCCCAAAATTGGCATGCATGACCCTCAGGGGTCCCTAGCAATATGCTCCAAAGCTAAGGCCAAAATGTCAAGATCTGATGTGCTTTTCTCCTCTTTCCGTGCCGGGCGCTTCCCCTTTGCCTTCTTCAATTTCTCTTGGGCTGCCTTTAGTTTGCGCCTGGCAAACTGATTCAACTTCTGAAAGTGATGAGTCCTCTTCCTTTGCAGCTCTAGATCTCTGTTCGCCCTCTCAAGCTTCATTTCCAAGTGTTTGTTAGCTCTTTCAAGCCATGCCTCTTTGTTTTCTTCAATTTCCTGCTCAAGGAGTGCAGTGAGTGGAAAGGCTAGGAGATGGGCTTGTTCTTCTGCTTTCTGCTTTTCCAAGACTCTTTTAAGCCCGATGGTCCTAGGCCTCTTCCGCCTAGGCTGGTATTCCTCCTCTTCCTCATCAAACTCACCAATGAGCTTGTCTATCCTTGCTTGCGCCTTAGCTGCCTCATTTTTATATTTGATCGCCCGTGCTTCATGAACAGCTGTGTGAACATTCATCTGTTTGTTTTGAATCTCTAAGAAGTGGTTGAAGTTCCTTGCCCTTTGAAGATCCTCCTCTAATGCCTCAATTTGCCCCTCTTTATGAATTAGGAGGTTTTCAAGAAGGCGGGCCTCATTATCACTATCATCGCTTTGGATAGGGATGACAGCCAATGCACCTCCATGCTTTGTACTTTCTCCAACTTTGCTTTTCCCTTTGAAGGCCAATCTTCCGCTTTTCCTCCTTGGCATGCTAGTAGGTGTCCTTTTGGGCGATCTCCTTTTGCTAGGAACAACCTTTGTCACTGTTAGAGTGGCAGCCTTAGACCCTCTATTCCTTACTGTGCTGAGCTTTGTTCTTTTGGGAGGAGGAGGCACAACTGATTTACCTTTGACATCTTCTTGAGAATGCTGCTCTCCTTGAGGCTGCTGGATGTTTTCTTCCTGTTGTTCACTTTGCTGCCCCTGTTCCCCAACATTAGCTTGCTGTTCTTTATCAATGCCTTGTTCATTTGGTGCTTCAAACTATTGCCCTTCTTCGCAAAAGTCAAGCTGCTGCTGTGCTTGGATTTCCTGCTTCAAGAGGTGTCTCAATTTCCTGCCCAAGTTGTTGTTCCTATCCTTCCATATCAAGCTGTTGTTCTTCATCTTGGACTTGCTGACCTTCACCTTCTATTTGCTGTTGTTCCTCATCTTGGACCTACTGACCTTCACCTTCTAATTGTTGTTGTTCCTCATCTCCTATCTGCTGTTGTTCATCCCTTTCCTCTTGCTATTGGCTTTGTTGTCCTGTTGTCATTCTGAGCCTTCTAGGAGTAGGCCTACTGGACAAAGGTACCGGGCGATGGATAGGCTGAGTGGGAGACACATGGACAGGAGGAACAGTAGAGAAATCTGGATGGCTGATGAATACATCCCATAGAACCTCTTTTTTCTCTAGCTGGTGTAGGAAGATAATCTTGATCAGAGAATGATGGAAAAGGGAAGGTATTTGCAGAGGTGGGGCCTTCTTCTGGACAGTAGATGCCATCTTCTCGATGCTCTTGAATAAAAAGTAAGGGAGGTTTAGTTGCCTGTTTCTATTAAAATGCATCAATAATCGAACATGGTAGGCATAAACTCGATCAAACCTCCCTTCACAAGTGAAATATTTCATTATGACTTTCATAAGAGGAGCATAGTTGTCAAGGAGATATGAAAAAGGGAAAATAGCAGTGAAAGCCTCTCTATGCTCAAGCTTGATGAAAGGCTTGTAATCTTCTAAGTCAAGATGAGCCTGTTTGAACCATTTTTCACCATGATATGGAATCTTGGTGGCCTTGGACACATACGTTGGAGAAATCTTGAAATCAATACATGCCACTTGGAAATGTTTTTCCTTGAATCTCAGGGTGCATAAGTGTGTTAATGGTGAAAAACTTTTGACTTCTTCTATCTTCTGGCAGAAATCTAGGCAACCTACTTCATGGAAGTTGAAAAGGACAGATGGATGAGCATTAACCTCTTCTGTAGAGATTGGCTCATATCTTTTATGCGGACCGCTCCTGCTGTCTTGCCTTGGAGGCATTTTGACCTAAATATGCTTTGGAAGAAACAAACTGCCTCACTGTGTGTAAACTGCCCTGTTGGAGTCAAACTGTGTCAATGTACTTCTTTGACAGAGAAACAATGTGATTTGGATGGTTTGCAACAAGTTTCTTATAATACACAACCTCTACTCTCTTAAAAAGTAGCCTTCTACCTTGAATGTACCTCAGCCAGGCAGATTTCTCAATAGGATACCATATAGTAAAAAGGAGACAGACAACTGCGTAAATTCCCTGTGCACAGTGTTAAGAAATCACTTTTTTCTTGTGAATTTTTTAGAGGTCAATCAACACATCTATATCTGTGTCTCCAAGGTAAAATTCCCAATCATTAAAAACCTGCTCTTTCAGAAAGTGGCCTTCCACCTTGAAAATATCTCAGTCAAAAACTTCTCAGTAAGAAATACTACAGTGAAATGAAGGGCAGACTGCTAGGAGGAGTTCGCTGTGAGAAGTGTCAAAATCACCTTGTTCTTGTGAAGTTAAGAGGTCACTCAATACATCTTAATCTTTGCCCATCGTAGACCTTGCAATCATTTAAAACCTGCCTTTCTTAATGTGCCAACATTCAACAAACTTGCATATGGTGCAATCAACCATAGTATGATTAGACAGTCAATATCACAGTCCTGAGCAAAGATGACAGAGTTTAAAAGACTTCAAAAGTTTTTTAGGCAGAGGCTATGTGAGTTTTCTCCTTTTAAAACAATCAATGGACCCTTATAAATGTAACCCTAGCCTTTGTAGAAAAAATCCTTTGCTCTACCTGAACATCCACTTATCAAACAAGCATGAAGACCCAAAGTCATTCAAGCAACTGCACAGTGAAAACTGTCTTTGTATGAGGAGCAAGACTAACCTTACCCTGTGGTCTTTCAACTTATAAACAGCTCTTTTGACAAAACCCATTTTTTGATTATACTTTACTGTCTTCTATTTGTGTGTTACTTCATTAAACAGAGTCATACATATACAGAGTTAACCCCAGTGTGAGCATACAGCCAGATTTACTGATAAGGAACAAGGTTACAGCGATTTGAAGAAGTTTCTTTAAGGTGGCAGTCAAGGCCTTGCAACAGTCATATTAAGTCAAGGGCTCATCTCATGATCATTTTGTTTCAGATAGGGGCAGACTATTTTCGCCTTCAGAAACTCTTCATTTTCCTCTTTGCTTTAAATAGTACACACAACTTAATAGATTCCGACCATTTTCTAACTCAAGTTTGATGGCAAATTGCAATGGTTGCTTGTGATAGTGCTCAATTTATCCCTTTGGTGTTTGTTTCTAACCTCATTATCACATTCAAACCTCGCTTTTATAGACTTGAACAGTGGCTTTTTAAACCCTTACAGCACTTTGCAGTTTTGAAACCGGGGGAAAAGCATATAAGAATACCTTCAAACTTGATGAGCAACCCTTGTGGAGCGTCGGAGATAGCTCTGGAGGTCTTTAGGCCTGCGCGGCACTCTTCAGAGAAAGAACGGCGCGCACAAAACAACCCGGGCGGCCTGTCGAGTCGGGGTCGGGCATCGTGTATAGGCGCGTCGTGCAATTGTACAGGCGCATCGCGCGTACGTTGACTGCCTGTGCAAAATTCCTTCCAGGCGCGTCGCGCGGTGTTTTAAACTTGAAACCGTGTGAAAAATGCCCAAAATCGTTCCAGTATTCTTCGTTTTGGTGCTGAGAACTTTAGAGGAAGACTCACCTGTGATTTGGAAAATGCAAATTCACCCTCGACTTTGCTCTTATGTCATTTCAAATTCTACAGCGGTCACCTTTGTTTTTAAATGTAAAATGAAATTTTTGGTTGGCTCTTGCAAGGCTTTCATAGCCTTTTTGACCTTTTTCAACAATACCCCTCGGCGTATCTGCAACTTGGATTCATAAGCGATGCATGCATTGGAGATTTTCTATGTTTTTAGACCGTGTTAATCATGGATTAACCTCTTTATAACAAACAAAAATGGCTTGAAAGGTCACACTCTGTTTTACTTATGCACAGGGGTTTGAAGGGCGATTCCTGCCAGTTTTGTTTCTTGGGTGACAATTTTAACACCGAATTTCAAACCTTGAATAATAACTTAAGAACCTTCATACCATCTCTGCCATTGTGTTTAAAAATGCTGGTGATATGTATTATGTAAAGTAACCTCACTTTAACATTGTCAAGAAAATACCTGAAGACTGCTTTGTTTCTGAAAGGATAGGTTTTGTATTGTCAACATGCTTTGACAGTCTCGGTCCTTACTTGCTCCTTCAACCTCTTTCTCAATGTAAGTGCCCACATTTGCTAACATTGTCTGGATTTAATAATGGCTCTATGATTTAAGAAAGGCACCTTCTTTTCAAAATTCTTCCCTGCCTGTAGGTGTATTATCTATGATATCTATGTCTACTGAATAATGAAAAACTGTGTTTGTTTCAAATCATCCCAATAATGACAATAAGCCAAATGACCCTTTTTTGAACATGATGAATCAATAATTTAAAAAGTGATGTCTCTTGGTGACAGAACTCAAATTGCCCTTTCCAACTGATTTTCTTTCCATGCTTTCCAAAGTCTTCAAAACCCAAATGATGACTTGTGATAAAATGTCCTTTGAAACTTTGACTATTCCTTGCTTTGAAGAAATGCCTCCTCCTGCAGCAGTGGTATGTGGATTCTGTCTTTGGTGATTTTTAAAGCCTGAAGAATTAAACCGAAGTACTCTTGTATTTGCTATGCTTTGGAACTTGTAGAGCCCTTTACCTTTTAAGCTTGGTTTGATAGACTCTTGTAGGTGTCTTTTGACTGTAGATGCAAAAATACAATTGTATTGACTTTAAGTTCAATCATCCTCTGTCTACTGAAAAAGGGGATTCCCTTTACAATTCTTTTTCACTTGGATTGTAATAGTGAAGAGCTTCATGGGTTTTGAATGCTGCTCCAGAGCTAATGAAACTTATTTCCAGAACCTCTGTCTTAATCTGCTGAAGGTTATTTGATGAGCAGGCTTTGACAAAAGCTTTCTCTTATACATGGTGACAGTTTCTGCTTCCAGGTGATCCATAAGTTCCTTCTTTGATTGTAAGTGCCATATTTTGGTTGCATCCATTCATACTATATTTCTCTGTTTACTTGAAAGGAGCTCTTTTAGACTTCTTGGCATGTGACAGCGAGGTGTGGTTTGACCCCTTCTCCTAGGGAAACTACCCCTTTTTTGTATCAATGGCCTGCATATTCAAATTGTCTCCTGTCCACTATGAGGTATAGTTTGACAGACATTTTCCTATGGGTAGGAAAACCAATACTTTTTGAAACATAAACACCATCTGTCACCTGTGTAAAGACTTTTGCTTTCTTTATTTGTCTCTTTCCACTGCATCTTTTGACCAATCAGTCTTCAAAAACATTCAATGCCTTGGCCATCTGCTCATGAACGAAGTAGGCCCTTCACTTGGCAAAGTATCTGAAGATTGTTTGATAAGCCTGCCTGACAAGGGTTTTTCTTGGATGTGATGGTAAACAAACAAACTTGAAAAACATTAATACTGTCACCTCTGCTTGCAATCACTACTATGCTTCAGAAAAACCCTAGTCAAGGTGTCACTGTCTCACTGTACTACTTCTTTGCTGAGGGGAACTAAAAAGTCACCATTTTCCTTGGTCAACTTTGTGACAAATCATTTGAAGATGATCTCTGTAACTATGGAGGTCAGCACCCTTTGAAAAACAAACACCTTTTCTTCTGCCTGTGTAATGACATGAATTGTCAACATCTCTTCAAATTGTTCTTGTTGGAACAGCAGGCTGCTTATGATTAGAATTTTTTCACTAATGATATGTCTCTACAAGGTTTTAACAATTCCTATGATTTGAAAACTTCAAAAGACTTCCTTTACAAGACCAAAACTCTATTTTTCTTCTAACTTGCACACTTCAGACTTTAGCCCTGTTATGATCATCACTCACACTCAGAAAAACAGAGTCACTGTTTCACTGTTCAGTAAAAAGCAAACCTGGGCTTCTGCAATCCTTTAAGTCAATACTGGCCAGCGCCCTCTGCTTATAGATGAAGGAGGCGCCCTAACCCTCTGCTTGTAAATGAAGGAGGTTCTTGGCCATGAAAAATTACCAGTTTGCTGTGACAGTGGTGTCTTTCTCTTACTGTGATTTTCATGCTGGAAGGAAAATGCAAGGTCTTGATGAGTGACTCTCTATTTTGCAGATATATCTCAGGCTCATGTTACATTTAGAAGCAGCTATTCTTCTAACTGTAGATTCAAGAATTTCCTCCTAAGATGAAGTTATATTTCCTGTCTTTGTAGAATGCATAAAACACTGTGAAACACCTAATAATCAGCTTGAGACTGTGGTTTATGCAGTGCTGAGACCTAGGGGGTGTAAGTGGCGCGACTTAGAGCTGTTTTCAATTTCATTTGCAGAGTGGGAGGTCAGTCATGATTGGTCTGTAGCAGATGGAGGTTTTTTGGCCTTTTGATGGTTGCCAAGGGTAAAATGCCTTAAAGCGCCACTTCCTAACATAGGGGAGACTTTTGAAACAGACTTGGATTTGCCTTTTAAAGCTGATGGGCAGACCAGTAGGGCTGAGGCTAGATAGGATAGTGATAATGAATTTTGACTTTGACATGGGCGGACTGAAAAGTAGAAGGGCGAAAAAAGTTTTATGAGGGTTTTCTAGATGGAAAATTGACATAAGGAAATCAGCTTCTAGAAAACTCAGCTATAGATATAGTCATCACTAACATGTAAAAAATACTGATGGCTAACAGTGGCTCCATTTGGGAAGGGCAGCTCCTCGTCAAGAGGTGTCCAGAATTCAGATCTTTGGCTTATGAAGACCAGTGCCTTATCCATTGGCGCAAAATTTACCCTTCTTTTGATGTTATTTCTGAAAAGTGACAGCATGGTTAACATCAATGATACTTCTACCTACCCCACTATCTTTCCTAACATTTTTTCTTCACTTTGGCGCATTTGAACTAGCAGCCTTTCGAAAATGCATATTTTTTCTTTTTGCAAAATGAACCTATCTATTTCTACTCTTATATCTGCTGGGAGTTCATATTAAGCTGATGAACTCCTTCATTACTCTACCTAATGCTAGATCGATTGTCAAGATTAAGCAGTTTGACAGGATTTTGTTCTCTAATCTAAAACATGAAATTTAAAATGATCAAATCAGGATTAGGCAGTCTGATTTGTCATGCATTTGCGGCATAAAAGACAAGCTGCACACAAATTTTATTTTGCAATAAAAGGAAAACTAGACAAGCGGGGCTAAGATGTACAATGTATTTTTCATCCCTCGCTTCTCTCTTTGGTTCTGTTTTAGGCATGTGGAACCAGAATCTCTCCCTAATCTAAGCTCTGTGATAAGTCAATCTTACACAATGTTGACTATCTTTGCACTCACTAACTTATCAGCAAATAAATTTAAACATGCTCAGCTATGATTAGGCTAGATAGCTGAACAAGAAATTGAAGCACTAGTAGCGGCATTTAGACTCGCTCGCTTTCTGAAAGACTATTTTTTGGAACATGGGGCCTTTGTTCTATCTTCACTTGCCCTCTTTTCTGTTTTTACTGTTTTTGACTTTCCTATCTTTTACTGTTTTTGACTTTTCTATTTTTTCAATATTTCAAACAATGGTATGTACAATGACGGAAAGTGTTTCAAACTCAAAAATCTTGGAAATGACAGAATTTAAGCATCTTATCCTCGTAAGGATCTCCTCTCACCCTTGGCCCACTTAACTCCTGAAAAGAAAATTTTGGGAAATTTTCTCTCTCTAACATGACATAGGGATTCATGCAAGAATCTCTGAACAGCCCGGTATCTTCCCTCTGTACCTCTTTGAATATCTGATTTCCACTCCTTTCCCTACTGTATGCTTTCCTCAGGTAATGCATGTACTCTTGGTCATTCTTGAAATAGATAATGACATCATCAAGGTATGCAAAAATGCAGAAATTTAAAACTAGGAACATGGCCTTCATGAACAGATTTCTGATATTGGGTGGTTTTGCAATTTTGAACTTGAAATCAGATCTACCTCCCGCAAACTGGAAAAAATCTTTAAGCTGTCTACTTTGCAAGGGAATCTTATGACCATGACCTGAAAGATCATCTTGTGAAAAAACATGATTAAAAGCACTTTTAATTGGTAAATCATGGTCTTGGGTAGAGAAAACATAATTTCTGTTATAGGGATATGCAGTATTATTTCTAAAATCAAAGCAGACTCTATGACCATCTGTTTTATCCCTGATTATTTCAGTTTGTTTCAGATTTTTGTGTTTTCTCTTGTCAAAGCTATTCTTTGAGGGGAAGGTAGTGACACAGTATTTTCCCTTGCTTTTTCTGTAGAAATTGGTATTCTGCATGAGATTTCTAATTTTAGCATTTCTAAGTTCTTCACGAAAAGACAGAATATGAGCCAATTTCAGTAGTTCAGGTATGCTGGGATTGTAACTATCATTCTTACTCATAAGAAGTTTATCTGGCATTTTCTCAAGATTTTGAGCTGCTGAGGCTATAGTTAAAGCTTTATTTGCAGTAGGAGGGTCACATGATGGTAAATCTTTGAGGTATGGTAGAAACATTAAACTCCCTTGCTCCCGGGTTCCAAACAGGTTTATGATGTGTAGGTCTTCTAAAGCCTTTACCCGGAAGAAGTTTCCACAAGTTACTGTTGGTGTTTGACTAAAGCTAGAGCAATTTGCTTGATAGTACATAAGGGTTTGCGCTTCTTGCTCTAATCCTACTTCGGAAAGGGAAAACTTACTTTCCTCAAGACACAGTTGTTCATGATCATGGTAGTTTTGAGTGTCTAGTTCATCATAAGGCACCAGGGACAGCTGATGTGGTGGATCTAAGTCTATATCAGTTTCCTCTGACTCTTCCTCCATGCTTTCATCAATATGCATAATGAAAGAGTTCAGGTCGGAACGCAAGGAACACATTGGAATGTTGTCTGGCCTATCTTGACTGCTAATCATATATTTCATGTGTGATTCTCGGTAGAGTATTCTGGTCTGGCCAAACACAGGAATGGTGGCATATGACATGTCCAGTTGGATATTCCCTTGGAGTTTGGCTCCCCAAGATCTGGATAGAAGCATCCCGTACTTGGGAGGAATGTCTGCCACTACTATATCCATGATGGGATGTTTTGCAGGTATTTGGGCCAGACTAAAACAAAGGTCTTTGATCAGACCCAGACATTTGACTCTACTTGAATCAAAGGAATATAAGTCTTTGTATGGTCTTGTGATTTCCAAGCCTAGTCTTTCCATTACTACCTTCGGCATAAGATTATGCGAGGCGCCGGAGTCTAGCATGGCATTGTGGAGGATTTGGTCGTGGATGTTTAGGCTGATGTAAAATGGGAGAGTAGTTCCCTCTTGGAATTTTCCCTCAATCCTTGGACCAAACAACACTTCAGGAGTGTCATCAGCCAGATTAACAGTGTTTTCATCATTCCCTATATTTAAGACTTTTAGTACTTGGGATTTATAAGAGTTTTGGGCAATGAGTTCAGTAAGAGGAATGGTGATCTTGATCTTGGCGATTTCGCCTTCAAAGCTAAAAGGCAACTGAAGTTTAGATATGTTTGTTTCAGCTTTTTCAGCCACGACCCTCTCTATGTTATGATTTTGTTGACCTTGCTTTGGGATTTTGTTTGCCATAGTTGTTTCGGTGACTTTTGTAGAAGTACCAGGAGTATCTGAGAGAGGACTAGTTTGGGTAACTTTAGCTTTGCTTTGGTCAGTCTTCTCAACCTTGATTTTGTCACTGCTTGATGCCTTTTTGAGGATGGTATCAGGGGCTTTAGCAGTATCTGAGTTACCTTTCTTGGAACTATCTTGGTTTCTTTTGCTTCTAAGGTCATATTTCCTGTGAGCTTCTATAATGGCATTCTGAAAATCTATAGCAGGGTCGTCGAGATCTTCATAGTTGGTCTCATCCTGATTAGGAGAAAAGAACGCTTGTTCTTCTTCTGTGAGGTACACATCACTCTCATTATCAGATCCTATGAGGTTTAAATGATGTTCATCAAGAGGTTCTGTGTCCCTGTCATCTTCTTCCACATAGTTTTCATTAAATGGTGGCCTAATCTGTTGGTCATTTTCCCTTGGTCTGTTTTGTGGCTATTCCCTCCTAAAGTTTTGGTTTCGGTTTCTATTTGGAGGGTTTGGCTGGTTGTCCCTAATAGGAGCCTTTTCATTTATATTTTCCCACATTTTGGCCATGGATTTGACTAAGTCATATATTCTAGGATCTAGGGAAGGTGATGAAGTGGAGACCTCATCTTTATATGTGACCTTTCTTTCTGATCTAGTCCTAGCTCTTTTTTCTGCTAAGTTGGCATCTGCTTTTATGGCTATTTGTTGCATTTCCTCTAAGGTAGGGGGATCCTTGTCTCTCAGATGATATGTCATGTCCGGATCGAAACCCTCGGGGAATTTTTCCAAGGCTAAACCAAGTGGGGGTTTGAAGTGAGGTGGGAGGGAGTTATATACACTGTTGAACCTAGTGCAGTAAGCTTGGACACTTTCCCCATTTTCCCGTTTTAGATTGTTATATTCTGACAGGATTTGAATGGGGTTTCTTCGGATTTCCCACCTATTTCTGAAGACTTGATGTAGTTCCTGGATATTGTGGATACTGTTTGGAGTTAAGCTTTTGAACCATGTTTTGGGTTCACCACCAAGACTTTGGGCGAATATTCTCATTCTGACGGTCTCGTCTTGTACCTCCAGGTATTCATAAGCATCATTCATCCTACTTATATGCTGTTGAGGTGTAGTGGTGTCTTCTCCAGTAAAGTGTGGGATTTTGTCTTGATATTTATTTGGGAGAGGAGCCAAAGGCGGTGGTAACACCAAATGTGCGTACCAGGCTGCCATGACGGGAGCTAATGGATGATGTACAAGATGAGGACTAGTGGGATGAGATGAGGTGGTTTGAACAGTGGTGGTTTGACCAGGTGTGGCGGATGAACTTGGACTAGTGATCTGGTTTTGAGCAGATCTGGGATGATAGGAGCCAAACTGATAGAGAAGCTGGAGGTCAGGAGGAGTGGTAGGTGAAGCTTCTCTACTAGGACTCTGTGGTAGGTTTAGGGGTTCAAGATCATCAAATTTTATCTTACTATATGATTTTCTTCTGGGAAGAGTTAGTGATGACTCTAATGCAAAAGGTGAATCTGTTAGGATAGTGAGATGTTTAGGTACAGATCTTGTTTTACGGATGGATCTACCAGTAGCTAGATGATCATTTTCAGAAGCTTGCCACAGAATCTTCTCTGGGTCATCTACTATGATAGGGGGATTTGGGTCTGGATGAGCTCTGGTATTGATTCTTCGTGAAGCCAGATTTTAGATCCAGAGTTTAAAGAGAATGGTATTGGTGAATGTTTTGGATGAGTGATCTCTCTAAAGTTCTACTAAGGTGAAGGATGGTCAAAATAAAAAGGATGAACTAGTGGAGTCACCAGGTGGAACCGGGTTTTTTTGTGAAGATAGCTATGGTCCACCGCCAGTAACTAATCTGGGAATGTTTTTGGATTTTCTGAGTTTTATGTGCAGCCTATGGTTTGTTAAAGTATCCTAGATTTGTTTCAACACTTTGCTAGGGTGATGAGAACAAAAAGAGTTTACTTCAAATGGATCTATGGACTGCTTGTTGGTTTAAGGTATCTAAAGGACCAAAAAGTCTATAAGAGTTTGCTAAATTGTCATGTACTCAGTGTCCCACCATCTCCCACTATGTTAGTGAGCGATGGGATAGGTCTTATCGGATAGTAGCCTAGAGTTTGGTAAAATAGTAAGGCTTACTACAGGTTAGTGGAGTCACCAGGTGGATTATCAGTTTGTTTTGAGATATACTTGTATGGTCCACCACCAATACTGTCAAAAGCCAATCTAAGGGAGTGTTTTGGGGTTTTTTGAGTTTTATGTGCCTACAAGGTTTGGAAGAGTTTTCTATAACTGACTCATCATTTTGCGAAGATGGTGAAAGAGCTATTTTCTACCCTTCAGACAATATCTAAATTTACTAAGCTTGATTGAGACTTCAGGAGTTACTAAGGTGTACTTAGATTGTCATTAACTCAGAAGGTCCTACTGTGAGTGTCATTATGTTAGTGAGCAGTGGGATAAGTCAATCAGATAGTATTCTATAAGGTCTCTTAAGGTATAGGGAATCTAAGTTTGTTTAATACTCAGAGTCCCACCGTGATCGCCATTATGTTAGTGTCCCGTGATTTGGCCGATTGGCGAGCCAAATGACGATGTAAGATCAAACCAAGCTTTGGAGCCCAAGGACCTAGCCTTCCTGGACTCAGAGAGGGCTCTCTCTATTATATATAAAAGATATCGGTGTGTTTGCTTATGGTGTTCTGATATTAGGCTAGTTATGAAATGAGTTTTTTTGGTTTTTTAAGTTTGTGAAGGATAAAACTAATCAAAGATATAAACTGGATAACAAGATGTAGATAAACTGGGCTATGGGGTCAAAAAGGTCAAGGAAGCTATCAGATGATGATGTAAGGCTGCTGTAGGGCCGATTTGATTCACGGTAGAAGGGATCTTTGGAAAAAATGGAGTAAATGAACATCAAGCTTGTGAAAGACAAGGGATTTTGAGTGTAACTAGTTGATAGCAGACATAAACATGTTATATCAAGCCATTAATCATGCTAAATGTAACTATGAGCTAATTAATACATAGAAATCAAACATTCCAGTCATGCATAGAAGTATAAGACCTTCTAACTTCGGGAAATGGCTATCATACTTTGGGGAAAACACATAAGGAGGACTAACAACTCATAAAACTATGCCGGAACGCCTAAACACAGTCTCTAAGTTATTGGGCACTTGGACAAACAAGCTTTCATAGTTTTAGGCAAAGGGCTAGATCGGGACTAGGCCTCCTTGGTTCAACAAGATGATAAGCTAATCAGTCAAAGAGATAGTTTTATGGATAGAACTATGGACAATCATAGGTAAGCAGGGCACACCATACATCCTACTCAATATGCATAGAACTTATGAATAAAACTAGCAACAATACCTTAAGTTACTAAAGAGCAGTTAAGAATTCTTTAGTATAACTAAGGAAGAAGAAAACATAAAG
The DNA here is from genome assembly GCA_034641835.2 of Pinus albicaulis. Classification (NCBI taxonomy): domain Eukaryota; kingdom Viridiplantae; phylum Streptophyta; class Pinopsida; order Pinales; family Pinaceae; genus Pinus; species Pinus albicaulis. Next base: position 2,001,395,942 of record CM076578.1, read on the forward strand.
CTATGAAGATTCAGGAACTTTGAGGTGCCTCCATGGGCATATCTCAAAATTAATCTCTACTGATCTATAGCAGCAAGAAGCATGTATCATGAGTGAAAACTAGAAGACAAAAACAAAGCAAGAAACACTATACCATTCTACCATGTCATGGAATCTATCAACAATCCTTCATCATTCATCAAAAGCATCCAAGAGGCAGTCCAAAAATCATAACACAAGAATGTTCTTCAAAGCTCATATGACCAATATATTGATTCTTCTCTCAAGTTCAGCCTCTTGTTTTACAATGAAACCCATGGAATAAATAGGTTTGAGGAAGGAAAACCTCATGGAGCAACTAGCTATCCCATTGGCCAAGTCAAAATATCTAAACTTGTCCTTGAGGCTTTGCAAAGCCCAAGGCACAAAATATCCCATAAAATATCTAAAAAACTGCTAAAAACGGAAATTATATTGACTTTAAATCATTTCCCAAGTGTAAAAATAGCTAAACGCACATTTGGGAAAAGCAGATTTTTGACGTTCAAAAATTACAAAAATACTTCATATTTATATCTAAAAAAGGTCCCCTGACTTGCTGGAGGAAATTGGAAGCTTTCCCGATGTCGAAACGAGGCTCATGATAGCTCGTTGGAAAGCTCTCTGTGTCTACTTTCCGGTGCAACTGAAATCATCTCAATCTGATGCTTGGAAGTCCTCCAAAACTGTACCAGTGTGTAAAAAACCAGGAAATAGCAGACTGCTGATATGAGGGGCAGAATGTGCAAAAAGCGAGCATTTTTCGCCAATTTGAGGGGGCGAATGATCTCCAAATGCTCTGAAAATCGCTGGTGACCTGATCATAGAATTATGGCATCCATTGGTATCATTCTCCTCCCTTGACAACTCCTCAAACTGAAATGGAGAATTTATGAGTTTTCGACCAAAAACCCGAAAAATGCCAAAAAACAAAAAGTTGCCGAAATAGGCCCAAAATTGGCATGCATGACCCTCAGGGGTCCATAGCAACATGCTCCGAAGCTGAGGCCAAAATATCAAGGGCTGATATGCTTTTCCCTTCTTTCCGTGCTAGGCGCTTCCCCTTTGCCTTCTTCAATTTCTCTTGGGCTGCCTTTAGTTTGCGCCGGGCAAACTGATTTAGCTTTTGGAGGTGATGTGTCCTCTTCCTTTGCAGCTCTAAATCTCTATTCGCCCTCTCAAGCTTCATTTCCAAATGTTTGTTAGCTCTTTCAAGCCATGCCTCTTTGTTTTCTTCAATTTCCTGCTCAAGGAGTGCAGTGAGAGGAAAGGCTTGGAGATGGGCTTGTTCTTCTGCTTTCTGCTTTTCCAAGGCTCTTTTAAGCCCTATGGTCCTAGGCCTCTTCCGCCTAGGCTGGTATCCCTCCTCTTCCTCATCAAACTCACCAATGAGTTCTTCTATCCTTGCTTGCGCCTTAGCTGCCTCATTCTTATATTTGATCGCCCGTGCCTCATGAACAGCTGTGTGAACATTCATCTGTTTGTTTTGAATCTCCAAGAAGTGGTTGAAGTTCCTTGCCCTTTGAAGATCCTCCTCTAATGTCTCAATTTTCCCCTCTTTATGAATTAGGAGGTTTTCAAGAAGGCGGGCCTCATTATCACTGTCATCGCTTTGGATAGGGATGACAGCCAATTCACCTCCATGCTTTGTACTTTCTCCAACTTTGCTTTTTCCTTTGAAGGCCAATCTTGCGCTTTTCCTCCTTGGCATGCTAGTAGGTGTCCTTTTGGGCGATTTCCTTTTGCTAGGAACAACCTTTGTCACTGTTAGAGTGGCAGCCTTGGACCCTCTCTTTCTTGCTGTGCTGAGCTTGGTTCTTTTGGGAGGAGGAGACATAACTGATTTACCCTTGACATCTTCTTGAACTTGCTGCTCTTCTTGAGGCTTCTGGATGTCTTCCTCTTGCTGTTTACTTTGCTGCCCCTGTTTGCCAACATTAGCTTGCTGTTCTTCATCAATGCCTTGTTCATTTGGTGCTTCAAACTGCTGCCCTTCTTCACCAAAATCAAGCTGCTGCTGTGCTTGGATTTCCTGCTCTTTTTGTGGCTCAAGATATGGCTCAATTTCCTGCCCAAGCTGCTGTTCCTGTCCTTCCATATCAAGCTGCTGTTCCTCATCTGGGACCTGCTGACCTTCACCTTCTATTTGCTGCTGTTCCTCATCTTGGACGTGCTGACCTTCACCTTCTATTTGTTGCTGTCCTTCATCTTGTACTTGCTGCTTTTCATCCCTTTTCTCATGCTACCTTGACTGTTCAGTGGTAATTTTGATCCTTCTAGGAGTAGGCCTGCTGGACAAAGGTATAGGGCGATGAACAGACTGAGTGGGAGATACATGGACTGGAGGAACAGTAGAGAAATCTGGATGACTGATGAATACATCCCATGGAACCTCTTTTTTCTCTAGCTGGTGTAGGAAAATAATCTTGATTAGAGAATGATGGAAAAGGGAAGGTATTTGCAGAGGTGGGGCCTTCTTCTGGACAGTAGATGCCATCTTCTCGATGCTCTTGAATAAAAAGTAAGGGAGGTTTAGTTGCCTGCTTCTAGTAAAATGCATCAATAATCGGACATGGTAGGCATAAACTCGATCAAACCTCCCTTCACAAGTGAAATATTTCATTATGACTTTCATAAGAGGAGCATAGTTGTCAAGGAGATATGAAAAAGGGAAAATAGCAGTGAAAGCCTCTCTATGCTCAGGCTTGATGAAAGGCTTGTAATCTTCTAAGTCAAGATGAGCCTGTTTGAACCATTTTTCGCCATGATATGGAATCTTGGTGGCCTTGGACACATACCTTGGAGAAATCTTGAAATCAAGACCTGCCACTTGGAAATGTTTTTCCTGGAATCTCAGGGCGCATAAGTGTGTTAATGGCAAAAAACTTTTGACTTCTTCTATCTTCTGGCAGAAATCTAGGCAACCTACTTCATGGAAGTTGAAAAGGACAGATGGATGAGCATTAACCTCTTCTGTAGAGATTGGCTCATATCTTTTATGCGAACCGCTCCTGCTGTCTTGCCTTGGAGGCATTTTGACCTAAATATGCTTTGGAAGAAACAAACTGCCTCATTGTGTGTAAACTGCCCTGTTGGAGTCAAACTGTGTCAATGTACTGCTTTGACAGAGAAACAATGTGATTTGGATGGTTTGCAACAAGTTTCTTATAATACACAACCTCTGCTCTCTTAAAAAGTAGCCTTCTACCTTGAATGTACCTCAGCCAGGCAGATTTCTCAATAGGATACCATATAGTAAAAAAGAGACAGACTGCTGGGTAAATTCCCTGTGCACAGTGTTAAGAGATCACTTTTTTCTTGTGAATTTTTTAGAGGTCAATCAACACATCTATATCTGTGTCTCCAAGGTAAAATTCCCAATCATTAAAAACCTGCTCTTTCAGAAAGTGGCCTTCCACCTTGAAAATTTCTCAGTCAACAACTTCTCAGTAAGAAATACTACAGTGAAATGAAGGGCAGACTGCTAGGAGGAGTTCGCTGTGAGAAGTTTCAAAATCACCTTGTTCTTGTGAAGTTAAGAGGTCACTCAATACATCTTAATCTTTGCCCATGGTAGACCTTGCAATCATTTAAAACCTGCCTTTCTTAATGTGCCAACATTCAACAAACTTGCATATGGTGCAATCAACCATAGTATGATTAGACAGTCAATATCACAGTCCTGAGCAAAGATGACAGAGTTTAAAAGACTTCAAAAGTTTTTTAGGCAGAGGCTATGTGAGTTTTCTCCTTTTAAAACAATCAATGGCCCCTTATAAATGTAACCCTAGCCTTTGTAGAAAAAATCCTTTGCTCTACCTGAACATCCACTTATCAAACAAGCATGAAGACCGAAAGTCAGTCAAGCAATTTCACAATGAAAATTGTCTTTGTATGAGGAGCAGGAGCAACCTTACCCTGTGGTCTTTCAACTTATAAATAGCTCTTTTGACAAAACCCCTTTTTTTATTATACTTTACTGTCTTCTATTTGTGTGTTACTTCATTAAACAGAGTCATACATATACAGAGTTAACCCCAGTGTGAGCATACAGCCAGATTTACTGATAAGGAACAAGGTGACAACGATTTGAAGAAGTTTCTTTAAGGTGGCAGTCAAGGCCTTGCAACAGTCATATTAAGTCAAGGGCTCATCTCATGATCATTTTGTTTCAGATAGGGGCAGACTATTTACGCCTTCAGAAACTCCTCATTTTCCTCTCTTCTTTAAACAGTACACACAACTTAACAGATTCCGACCATTTTCTAACTCAAGTTTGATGGCAAATTGCAATGGTTGCTTGTGATAGTGCTCAATTTATCCCTTTGGTGTTTGTTTCTAACCTCATTATCACATTCAAACCTCGCTTTTATAAACTTGAACAGTGGCTTTTTAAACCCTTACAGCACTTTGCAGTTTTGAAACCGGGGGAAAAGCATATAAGAATACCTTCAAACTTGATGAGCAACCCTTGTGGAGCGCCTTGTGGAGCGCCGGAGATAGCTCTGGAGGACTTTAGGCCTGCGCGGCACTCTTCAGAGAAAGAACGGCGCGCACAAAACAACCCGGGCGGCCTATCGGGTTGGGGTCGGGCGCCGTGTACAGGCACGTCGCGCAATTGTACAGGCGCGTCGCGCGTACGTTGACTGCCTGTGCAAAATTCCTTCCAGGCGTGTCGCGCAGTTTTCCAGGCGCGTCGCGCGGTGTTTTAAACTTGAAACCGTGTGCAAAATGCCCAAAATCATTCCAGTCTTCTTCATTTTGGTGCTAAGAACTTTAGAGGAAGACTCACCTGTGATTTGGAAAATGAAAATTCACCCTCGACTTTGCTCTTATGTCGTTTCAAATTCTGCAACGGTCACCTTTGTTTTTAAATGTAAAATGAAATTTTTTGTTGGCTCTTGCAAGGCTTTCATAGCCTTTTTGACCTTTTTCAACAATACCCCTCGGCGTATCTGCAACTTGGATTCATAAGCGATGCATGCATTGGATATTTTCTATGTTTTTAGACCGTGTTAATCATGGATTAAACTCTTTATAACAAACAAAAATGGCTTGAAAGGTCACACTCTGTTTTACTTATGCACAGGGGTTTGAAGGGCGATTCCTGCCAGTTTTGTTTCTTGGGTGACAATTTTAACACCGAATTTCAAACCTTGAATAATAACTTAAGAACCTTCATACCATCTCTGCCATTGTGTTTAAAAATGTTGGTGATATGTATTATGTAAAGTAACCTCACTTTAACACTGTCAAGAAAATACCTAAAGACTGCTTTGTTTCTGAAAGGATAGGTTTTGTATTGTCAACATGCTTTGACAGTCTCGGTCCTTACTTGCTCCTTCAACCTCTTTCTCAATGTAAGTGCCCACATTTGTTAACATTGTCTGGATTTAATAATGGCTCTGTGATTTAAGAAAGGCACCTTCTTTTCAAAATTCTTCCCTGCCTGTAGGTGTATTATCTATGATATCTCTGTCTACTGAATAATGAAAAACTGTGTTTGTTTCAAATCATCCCAATAATGACAATAAGCCAAATGACCCTTTTTTGAACATGATGAATCAATAATTTAAAAAGTGATGTCTCTTGGTGACAGAACTCAAATTTCCCTTTCCAACTGATTTTCTTTCCATGCTTTCCAAAGTCTTCAAAACCCAGATGATGACTTGTGATAAAATGTCCTTTGAAACTTTGACTATTCCTTGCTTTGAAGAAATGCCTCCTCCTGCAGCAGTGGTATGTGGATTCTTTCTTTGGTGATTTTTAAAGCCTGAAGAATTAAACCAAAGTACTCTTGTATTTGCTATGCTTTGGAACTTGTAGAGCCCTTTACCTTTTAAGCTTGGTTTTACAGACTCTTGTAGGTGTCTTTTGACTGTAGATGCAAAAATACAATTGTATTGACTTTAAGTTCAATCATCCTCTGTCTACTGAAAAAGGGGATTCCCTTTACAATTCTTTTTCACTTGGATTGTAATAGTGAAGCGCTTCATGGGTTTTGAATGCTGCTCCAGAGCTAATGAAACTTATTTCCAAAACCTCTGTCTTAATCTGCTGAAGGTTATTTGATGAGCAGGCTTTGACAAAAGCTTTCTCTTATACATGGTGACAGTTTCTTCTTCCAGGTGATCCATAAGTTCCTTCTTTGATTGTAAGTGCCATATTTTGGTTGCATCCATTCATACTATATTTCTTTGTTTACTTGAAAGGAGCTCTTTTAGACTTCTTGGCATGTGACAGCGAGGTGTGGTTTGACCCCTTCTCCTAGGGAAACTACCCCTTTTTTGTATCAATGGCCTGCATATTCAAATTGTCTCCTGTCCACTATGAGGTATAGTTTGACAGACATTTTCCTATGGGTAGGAAAACCAATACTTTTTTAAACATAAACACCATCTTTCACCTGTGTAAAGACTTTTTCTTTCTTTCTTTGTCTCTTTCCACTGCATCTTTTGACCAATCAGTCTTCAAAAACATTCAATGCCTTGGCCATCTTCTCATGAACGAAGTAGGCCCTTCACTTGGCAAAGTATCTGAAGATTGTTTGATAAGCCTGCCTGACAAGGGTTTTTCTTGGATGTGATGGTAAGCAAACAAACTTGAAAAACATTAATACTTTCACCTCTACTTGCAATCACTACTGTGCTTCAGAAAAACCCTAGTCAAGGTGTCACTGTCTCACTGTACTGCTTCTTTGCTGAGGGGAACTGAAAATTCACCATTTGCGTTGGTCAACTTTGTGACAAATCATTTGAAGATGATCTATGTAACTATGGAGGTCAGCACCCTTTGAAAAACAAACACCTTTTCTTCTGCCTGTGTAATGACATGACTTGTCAGCATCTCTTCAAATTGGTCGTGTTGGAACAGCAGGCTGCTTATGATTAGAATTGTTTCACTAATGATATGTCTCTCCAAGGTTTTAACAATTCCTATGATTTGAAAACTTCAAAAGACTTCCTTTACAAGACCAAAACTCTATTTTTCTTCTAACTTGCACACTTCAGACTTTAGCCCTGTTATGATCATCACTCACACTCAGAAAAACAGAGTCACTGTTTCATTGTTCAGTAAAAAGCAAACCTGGGCTTCTGCAATCCTTTAAGTCAATACTGGCCAGCGCCCTCTGCTTATAGATGAAGGAGGCGCCCTAACCCTCTGCTTGTAAATGAAGGAGGTTCTTGGCCATGACAAATTACCAGTTTTCTGTGACAGTGGTGTCTTTCTCTTACTGTGATTTTCATGCTGGAAGGAAAATGCAAGGTCTTGATGAGTGACTCTCTGTTTTGCAGATATATCTCAGGCTCATGTTACATTTAGAAGCAGTTGTTCTTCTAACTGTAGATTCAATCATTTCCTCCTGAGATGAAGTTATATTTCCTGTCTTTGTAGAATGCATAAAACACTGTGAAACACCTAATAATCATCTCGATACTGTGGTTTATGCAGTGCTGAGACCTAGGGGGTGTAAGTGGCGTGACTTAGAGCTGTTGTCAATTTCATTTGCAAAGTGGGAGGTCAATCATGATTGGTCTGTAGCAGATGGAGGTTTTTTGGCCTTTTGATGGTTGCCAAGGGTAAAATGCCTTAAAGCGCCACTTCCTAACATAGGGGAGACTTTTGAAACAGACTTGGATTTGCCTTTTAAAGCTGATGGGCAGACCAGTAGGGCTGAGGCTAGATAGGATAGTGATAATGAATTTTGACTTTGACATGGGCGAACTGAAAAGTAGAAGGGCAAAAAAAGTTTTATGAGGGTTTTCTAGATGACAAATTGACATAAGGAAATCAGCTTCTAGAAAACTCAGCTATAGATATAGTCATCACTAACATGTAAAAAATACTGATGGCTAACACACTATGGCTTTTTGCATGTGAGCTAATGGATAAAATTGTTTTTTTATTGCGCAAATGAAATCAGTCCATGATAGAATAATCTTACCATGCTTCTTGATCTCCTCCTTTGTCTTGGCTTCCCACCAAACAAGAGCTACACATTCCATCCTCAACGAAGCTTGTTGCGTTTTGGTATCATCATCATGAAGGTTCTGGATTCTCAAATAGACCTCCAATTGCCTAATCCAATTATCAAGCTTTTCTGCATTGACTTCACCATTAAAAATTGGCAATTCAAACTTAACATCAAGTTTTAGAAAAGTAATTTTACCCGTGCTCTTTGACTTGTATATCTGATGTACTGAAGATGAAGTAGAGGATGATGAGGATGAAGATGAGGGTGATGATGGTGACTTTCCACTATCTCCATTTCCTCTATTTCCCTTCTTTGATTTATCTTCATCAGTGTAGCCTTTGATTTATCTTCATCAGTGTAGCTTCTTGATGATCCTTGTCCTTCCTTGTGAAGTTTGGACCTTTCTTCTTCTAGCTTCTCATTCCTTTATTGATAAAGGACTAACCATTTTAGTCAATTCAAGAAATTCTTTTCTATACACTCTTTATTCCTGTTTGGGATCCATCTCTTCATGGATTTCTCCTTCTCCTGGATGCATGCTTAATGTTGTTTTTGCTTCTTTTGGAGGTGAGATAGGTGGTGGTAGAGAATGTGGCAACCTTGCCTTCCTTTGTTGTGGCTCACTTTGAGAACCTCTTGCTTCCACCAATTTTCTTTCTCCTCTCTTAAGCTTGAACCTAGTAAGCATGTAAACCCTTGCAAATAGTTAAAAAATATTTGCAGACAAAAACACCAGATATTAAACTCTGGCTCAGATACCAACCTGATCTTAAAGGAGTGTATTAGTTTTGTTGTGCTAAGTGTCCTTTCAGTAATATAAACATGTACAATGTGTCTCCATTTGTTTGCTTAAGGAATGAGTGTTTTAACCATGAAACATAGATGAATTTGTGAACTTTAAGCATGAAAATAAGCCTAAAAAACACTGAACAACAGTGTATAACAGAGAAATACAATCACACATAATTTTTACACAGTAGGCATGATGAAGCAGTTCACCCCTCCTGGTCTACATTTGCTGGTCCAGCTCCCAATGGCATGTCCCTCTTTGTCATTATGCTCAAAATTGCAAATTACATGTGTTTACAGGCTTCTAATGGTTGTTTTCTCTACACCAATGGCTCCATAATGCTCAAATTAGTCTAGGTAGACTCTTGTTTGACCCAAATTGGTCGAAAATTGACCTCCCAATGCATTTTTCCCAATATCAGCTAGAAAAGCTCCACTAAAAGTGGAGACTGGCACTTAACTGAAGTTAAATTTAATAAAAACCTAAAATTATGGTTTCACTACAATCTTCGTCGGAATAGACCGTTAGGTTTATACATAAAATAGTTTGGGCAGGGTGGTCATATACCAGCCCCCCTTCATTATCTCTGCATTAACCATTTGAAACTCCGCAAATAAAGTGGTATGGAACCTGGAGTTAATGGTGATGCAAACCATGGCATTTGTTGCCATTACTCCACCATGTGACAGGTGCAAACCTTCACCGGAGGTTACAGTGGCATGACCGTCACAACAGATGTCGGTTCAAACCTATCACATGTAAACAAAAACTTTGTCGTTGGTTTAAACGTTGTTGTTGCTAGTTAAATGGTCGATGCTACGGGTTATGTTCCATGTGACCAATCCTTGGGGCCGCCAGTGGGTTGGGACCGTTGGCGGTCCCCCCAACCCTAAACACCCCCCCAAAACATAAAACTTTAACACGATCAAAGAATGTGGGAGATGTAATGATTAAGTAACAACTCGTGGGTGGATTGGTAGAGTTGTTTGCACTCGTGCTCGAGGTCTTCAGTTTGATTCTTGTGCCCTCCAAAAAATTTGACCACACCCTCATGAGGACACGTGGTAGCCTCTGATATTTCCATGTTTCGCTCATCGAACAGTTCATTTACAAAACATAGAAACCATACAACGGTCAGAAACACATCTCCGTACCACAAGATCAAAGATCTACAACATGCCACGTGGAAAAATTCTGTAAAAAGGAAAATGGAATATTCCCATAATATACCTGGTGACTGTACCTGCATGATGATTGGGCATCCAATCACAAAAAAAAAATTGTTTGGTAAAACGAACAAAACACAATATATTCCTCATATGACATCATTTTTTCGAACCGTTCATCGTGCTAGAATCGCAATGACGAGACCTTTCTAGTCGCTCAGGTTTGGTCCTATTTAGAACACTTTAAATTTTGAGCATAACACATGATATCCTAATCACACCTCCCCACTGGGAAGATTTTGGACCCCAAAAGCTCTTTGTATTACTGAACATGAATATGAGGAGACTGTGTCCCCACTCTTCCAATTTTTATCCACTGAAATTTCCCTGATTTCATTAATTGGAGCTTTTCATGAAAAGACAATTTTTTCCTCAATTTAGTTGACCAACCATTGCTGTCTTTGACACTCTGATGTTGCACCTTTTCAAAACTTGAAGAACAGCAACCTAACTTTGTAGTAAACATCTTGTTTCTACATTGGTCTATAATCAAAGGAAACTTGGAATTGTTCTCACCTTGAGCTCTATCCTTATGGCGATTTTTTGTTGAATTTTCTTTGAACTTGTGGCGACTCTTGACCAAGTTTATTCACCATTGTACCATGCCTTTCAGAAATAAGAAAGGAAAATTTATGAATCATGTGCCTTCTTTGTCAAGTTTATTTTCCCTCTCTTTGACCTTTGCAACTTCTTGCACTCACACCTTGTTTTTAGCACCGCTCAAAACCAATGTTGATTGCTGCAACTTCTTGTCATCTTCTTTCAAAGACAACCTGCTTTCAAATTGAAACAACTCATTACATACATCAGCATTTGTTTGAAAAAGATGATGTAAAACATCTCTTGTTTTAATCATCATCAATTTCAAGTTTTGGCTTGCATTGACTAGCCTCTTCATTTGCCCTGCATTAACTAAAGAAGTGCTTATTTTCTTGCGATGAGATCGCACAATACACTCCTTGCCATATTTGAATAAATGGTATTTGTTCTCATGGAGATGGAATATTTTTTTCCTATCATACATGTAAGGACTGCCCAACACCATACCTGTTATGTTAAGCGTAACAACATCTAATTCAACTGTGTCAATGAAATGTGCAGTTATTGCAAAGTGCAACATGCACTACTTTGAAACTTGTAAATTTTCATCCTTACAAATCCAACCAAGTGGATATGGTTTCGGATGTGGAATGGTCTCAAGATTAAGTTTCTTGACCAAGTCTTCAGAGATTAAATTTCTTGTGACCCGCTGTCAAACAATGTGTCAATCTTGGTATGTTTGGAAATGACCCTCACATGAAATAGTTCAATTCTCTCTTCTTCATTTGGAGCTTGTATGTGACACTTAGAAATACTATAAATGTGTTTAGTTTCAATCTCTTTTCCCTTTATGTCCTTTATTCCCATTTCTATGATTTGTGTTTCATCTCTTGAATCTGACCCTAAGTCTTGTTCAGTTATTGCAATAGTTTTTCCTTTCTCCTTGGCTTTCTCTTTGGCTTTAAAACTTTCTGGTTTCAACTTTGGATGAAATTTCCAACAATGGTCTTCATCATGGCTAATTTTAGAACATTTTTTGCAAAATATTTTTCCCTTCTCTTTTCTGACATTTTCATTTCTCTTTTTCTTCTATTTTCCTTTAAACTCATTTTCCTCATTCTCGTCTAGATTTTGTTTTCCCCTTGCCTATAAATGTGTGTCTTGAACACATACTTCATCTACGCTTGTAGGGTTAAACATGAGGATAGTATGTCTTAGGTACATATGTAAGCCTCCTATATACTTGAGCAAAGCGTCTTGGCTCTGCAAATCTACTCCTAATAAAAGATCTCTTCTCCTAAATTCTTGAGTATACACTAGTTCATTTTTTCCTTTCAATTGTTTAAAAATTTTCCAGTGCATTATGGTTTTCTATAGGTGAGATAATGGATAAAACTGTTGTTTTATTGCAGAAATGATGTCACTCCATGATAGAATAATCTTACCATGCTTCTTTATCTCCTCCTTTGTCTTGGCTTCCCACCAAAAAAGAGTTGCACCTTCCATCCTCAATGAAGCTAGTTGGATTTTGGTATCATCATCATGAAGGTTTTGAATTCTCAAATAGACCTCAATTTCCTAATCCAATTATCAAGATTGTATGCATTAACTTCACCATTAAACATTTTCAATTCAAAATTAACATCAAGTTTTAGAAAAGGAATTTTACCCGTGTTCTTTGACTTGTATGGCTGATGTACTGAAGATGAAGTAGAGGATGATGAGGATGAAGATGAGGGTGATGATGGTGACTTTCCATTGTCTCCATTTCCTCCATTGCCCTTCTCTAATTATCTTCATCATTGTTGCCTCCTGATGATCCTTGTCCTTCCTTGTGAAGTTTGGACCTTTCTTCCTCTATCTTCTCATTCCTTTCTTGATAAAGGACTCTGAACATTTCATTCAAGTCAAGAAGTGCTTTTCTGTACACTCTTTCTTCCTCTTTGGGATCCATCTCTTCATGGATTTCTCCTTCTCCTGGAGGCATGCTTAATGTTGTGTCTACTTCTTTTGGAGGTGAGCTAGGTGGTGGTGGAGAATGTGGCAACCTTGCCCTCCTTTGTTGTGGCTCACTTTGAGAACCTCTTGCTTCCACCAATTTTCCTTCTCCTCTCTTAACCTTGAGCTTAGTAAGGATGTAAACCCTTGCAAATAATTAAAAAATATTTGCACACGAAAACACTAGACATTAAACTCTAGCTCGTATACCAACCTGTTCTAAGAGGAGTGTATTAGTTTGGTTTTTCTAAGTGTCCTTCCAGTAATATAAACATGTACAATTTCTCTCCATTTGTTTTCTTAAGGAATGAGTGTTTGTTGGGGCCCTTGTTCTGAATTTTGAATAAAGAATAGACTTTTGGGTTGCAGATCGACACATGGCAGCCACAACCATGCCGCAACTACGGTGAGTAGTGGAGCTAATGAGGTTGCGGGCAAACAGGAGATAGCTGAAGAAGCTGAGGCAGATAAGTGCAGATGAAGATAATATATAGCAGAGGATGGAGAGCGGAACTCATAGACAATAAGAGAGAAGTCGAAAGCAGCGAAAGAAGAACGCAAGAGGAACTAGCGGTTGGCATGGCGGGTGAATAAATAGTCGTCACCCAGCCGAAAGAAGGGAGACGGATGCAGAGGGATTAAAGAGGATCGAGCAGACACTACAGAAAAGATCTATCCCGAGCATGATATCTTTGTAGTTCCTAGGCCTCTATCATCTATCTTTCTGTCCTATGAGACGTCTATAATAGAATTGTAAGCTCTTCCTGTGGAAGCGATGTAACTATGGATCCGGCTGAAAGTTATCAATAGACTTGCAGGTTGTTGTCTTATTATATGAGTTACATGCATGCATGATGTCTGTGATGTCTTAAAATTTTATTTTCTTAGTATCTGCTCAATCTTCTGAATGTTCGTGCATATATGATGATATTTATGCAATCAATTCTATATTAATCTCGAATTGCAAATCCTTCCACCACTATCGATCTATTCCCCTTCTGCATGTGGTCGCGGCACGCCTCGGGTGAGATTCTCTGCTCTTCGGAGTAGGGTGACAATGCCGGCATGGTTCTAGATTATAGTAGATTCCCTTTTTGGCCCCAATCTCTGAACCTGGGCCTTGCTTGCGAGACCTATTTCTTCGCCAACAAATGGTTTCGTTGTCGGGACCCTACAAGTTATGAGGGGAACTAGATCATGGTATCAAGGGTCTTTGAAGGAGAAATACGGAGATGGTGGGATAACCATCTGGACCAGTTTATTGCTCAGCAAGCGGAGCTGATGAATCAAAAGGAGAGAGTGCTCAAGGATCTCGTCCTTTTCTAGAATTCCGCCTGTGATACCTGTTAGTGTCAGTCTAGTCATACTGCCATCAGTGATCAAAACTGCTCTTTTGCATTTGCATATTAGGTGTCTCATACCGAATAAAATTTCACCATTTCGCTAGGTCATGGATTCATCGATGGTAGTTATTTTTATCAGTTTTCCCTCATGAGGTACTCGCTGATTCTCCTCCCTATGGTCTTCAGTCATTAGTCACTTCATTCTCAAAATCATATCAATAGGTCATAGGATGGGTCTCATTAGTATCTAAGGTCTCATCACGGCCAAATTAATGAGTCAAATGTCTATAAATATCAGCAAAGTCATGAGGAAAGTCAGTAAATGCAAATTCATAGTGCCAGGAAGATCAGAGATATCATTTATTTAGTTTGATGTAACTTTCACCTCAAAACCATGTTTTGAGGTGAAAACGTAATACTTTTCCTTTCAGTCACAATTCAGAAGCTGTTATCTCCACAAAGTGATGTCCCTACCTTCAGAGAATTTTTCCATAGCACGTTCAGTGCTAGAGCATCCTCAAAGTAGATCCATCGGAAAGAGCCCGGAAAGAGCTTTCCAACGGTATACTACACTTTCAAAACTGACTTCTGGATTGAAATTTATGCTTAAGTGAAGTAAAAGCCCTCTATTCCCTAAGCCTCCCCTATTTCCCATGTTTTCCTTCTAACTTTATGTTTAAAGTTTTGATGTTCCCTTTAAAAAACCCCTTTTTCCCCTTTCTGATCACAAACTCGCATTATAAATTACTTAAAACAAAATGCGATCTACATAACCACTTACCCTTCATGCCTTCAAGCCTTATAGCAGAGTTCAAAACTTTATGTTATATAAACCCCCAAATCGCAAATCGCAATCGCGTGTTCTATTTGAAGAGCTTCGATCAGCCCATCGCAAACACTTGCGATGTGATTGATCGCACAGAACTTTGATCATCGCAATCGCAAGTCCCTCCCCCCAATCCTCCGATTGCGATCAATCGCATTCCCCTCTGATCGCGATCTCCGATTAACAACCCCCGATCATCCCTCAGCCATTGATCTCCCAGTCCGATCGGACGGCTCACCTCCAATCGCACCATCGCAATCGGCGCTCCCATGATGCCCCTTCAGATCGATCAATCGCAATATTCTCTGATTGACACCCTCCAATTGACATACTCCCGATTACACCAGAGCCGTCGATCTCATCATCTAATCCAACGGTCCTCCACCAATAGCAATGTTCCAATCGCATTTTTTTAAATCTCATATCCGATTGACTCTCGCCGATGGCTCGCCCCCGATTAACCCACAACTGTCGATCTTCCCCGTCAATCGGACGGACCACAATGAATCACATCCCCTCCTCCGATCGCAACTATCCTCCCGATTGTTCCGATTGCGATTGCTTTCCCCTTCCGATTTGCGATTGTGATTGGCCCTTGGGTCCCACCATCAGTATTTCTGCCCATTCATATAATAAAGGGCATGTTTTCTTGTTAACTCGAAATTTTGGTACAAAGGGTTTTCCCCCCTCAATCGCATCGGAACTATTGTATACGCCATTCCGCTCCGTCCCACCTCCCGATTTGCAATTGCGATTATTGTTTATTGTATATATCTCTCCGCTCTCCTCCGATCCCAATTGCAATTTTATTTCTCCACTGTGTATCCCTCTTCCGCCTGATTTGCAATTGCGATTTCCATATTGGTCTCGCCTCCATTTCCCTTCCCTTTTCCCATTTAAATGCATTTTCCCTTCACGAAAAAGTATAAATTCATTTTATCAGCATTCTATTAAAGACCAAAGAATGAAGAACTAAAGGAAAATCGAAATGTTAGGAGGCGAGAAATAAAATTGTAATGGTTGCACCTTCAGCAATGATTCTAAAGGATCCACGCTATAGGTTTTGCCTCCGCATTGGATATCCGAAAATTTCAAGAGGAATAATGTAATGCAGCTCTTCCTTTATGAAAATATTATGAGCTCTTGTTTTTCCATCTTCAATTTTGATTCCTCCTCTTCCCATCGATCTATATTCCCACAAATTATGTCTATTTATTGTAGATTCCAATCATTTTCACAAGGCTGAAAGTCTGAGGTCTGAAAACTCAGAAGAGGGTAATAGTGTGGCAGCGAGCTCTGCACTCAATTATACAGTTTGGCAGGGAAATAATAAAGTGATGCAGCTCTGATTTGTGGGATTCATGTGGTATGAGATTTAGCATATGTCTCTTCTTTGTGTTTCATATGTACATTTTTATGTTGCAACATTCATTCATAAACATTTCCAGTTGAATGTTTTCAAGTTAGAAAGGTAGAATCCATTTTATATGCTCTGCCTTGGGGAATCATTCATACTCTGTGTATTTTCTTCTGTTTGAAAAGGATCCATATATTATGCCCTTTTCAGCTTCTCAACAGTCCTTCCACTCCATCTTATCTCAAACTAAATTGCTAATTCTCCTGCCTATCTTGCCCCATGAAATACCCTGTATCCTGATTTAATTCCTCAGCTCATGCTGTCCTTTTTGTCCCATACATCCCTAAAAATTCGGTCATTTATTACAATTCCTCTTCCTATTTATATACCTAGCCTAAAATTAGTTTCATTACTTGTTTCATTGAACATCTATTCTACGGAGAGAGCCCTCTCATGTCCTTGTAGGGCTAGCTACAAGGCTGAGCGTGGTTTAGTTGTTATCCTGATTTGCCCTTTTCAGCCTCGGGTCCATTTCGGGCGCTAACATCTCTGGCGAGTCCACTGGGGACATACTATTACAAAAAAATTTCATAGAAGATTTATCACCCCAGTAATATTTTTCTTGTAAAGTCTTGATGATGATATTTCAGAGTTTTCTAGGCTGATATAAATATTTTATAGTAGTAATTTGACCACACTGGCTTCAAGAAGATATACAAGGGCTAATCCTGACCCAAATCCTCCCCCTGTGTTTGAATATCCAAATCTTATCCCAAGAATAGTCAGAAGGCAGGAGGGATCGCTAAGTCCTACACCTATTCTCAGGTCACATACTTGGCCCAGTGAGTGGTTTTTTGTAGAAGAGTTTTCTTTTGATGAGAGTATTGAGCTCTCTTTGTTTAGAAATAAGTCTGAAACTGCACTTGAAGACACGGTTTTAGATCCGGATTTTCTTGTAGATATTGAAGTTTAGAGAGCAAATTCTTCCATTGATGACTACATTTTGAATTCACCTCAGTCCATCACTGCAACTTATATTCCTGAGCCTTCAGAATCATCAGGAGCAGCATTGCCTCCTCCTAATTCATCAACATCCCCTTCAGTCAACTCCCAGTTATCATCTCCTCCAACAGCACCTCCCCTGAATCCTGCAAATCCTGTTGTAAATCCACCTAGAGTCATGGCTGCCCGATATGCACCCTTGGTTTTGCCTGAGGTTCTCAATGATATGCCTGTTGATTATCAGAGTAAAATTGCTATTTTTGATGCCACTCAGGGCATTACAGCCCAGCAGCATGTTGACAAGATGAATGAATTTTTTGACTTGCATGAAGTAGAAGAAGAGAATGTAGCTACCAGGTTGTTTGTTCAAAGCTTCGGAGGTGAAGTGAGAAAGTGGTTCAGAGCTTTACCAGCAGGCTCTATTCACACTTTGCAAGAGTTACACACACAGTTCTTAGACCGATGGGAAGTGAAAAGGAATCCACACCAAATTATGTCTGAATATGAGAATATTAAAAGAAATGTGGGTGAAACGGTGCAAGACTATTGTATTAGATTCAATGCGGTATACAATGCTATTCCGGCTAACCTCAAACCTCCGGTGGATTCAGCTATGCTAAAGTTTCCGGATGGTTTTGATGCCGACATGGCATATCAGCTGCGTGAAAGAGATCCGCCGTCACTTGAAGAGATGCAAAAGATAGCAGTAAACGTTGAAGCTAATCTGCTGGCTAGAAGAGCTCGAGCCAGAATTGAAAAGAAAGTCGTGGTGAAAGAAGAAGCATCCCCTTCGGACAGCAAAATGGACACACTAATTCGTACAATGGAAAATATGGTTGATCGATTAACGATTTCGGACAGAATTGAAACCCAAATAAGAAATCCAAATTTTGGAGGACAACAGCAGCCGCAATTCAGAATTAGACAGAGAGAACAAAGGGCACAGGACCAAACGGCTCCACAGCAGCAGATTACAACATCGTTACAGCAGAACTGCGTGCAAGGGACTGACTCAGATGACGATAGTCCCCTGTTTGAAACCAATCATTTTTTCACAGCTGATGGTGAACCCATTTTCCTCACAGAAGACGAAGAATACACAATGGCGACTCCAGACATTCGAGGGGACAAAAATTTCATCCTGGCAAATGACGTAGTGTTAGAAGAAGAATCTGATGATTACTAGAGAGGGTATATAAACGCTCTATCAGCCTAGCAAAGGTAGTATTCTTTGAGGAACAGAAACGTCACAATCAGTCCCATTCAAAATAGAAAAGAACTCCAAATGACGGACGAGGCACAAAAGAAAGGAAAAGAGCCGGCCAATCCTTCATCCAGCATAGCACCCGTGGATACTAATACAGCAAATGGAAAAAGCCAGCAGAGCGTAACGAAAGAGCAAGCGGAGAATAAAAACCTTCCTAATAAAGAGGTAGAAAAGGCTCCCTCCTTTAATTTGGAAAGTGAAATTTCCAAGTTAAAAGTGTCCGTGCCCTTGACCGAGTTGGTAAAGAATAGTATATATAAAAATCAGGTATCTAAATTCTTGCAAATGGACCCTATTTCTGATATGGTTAATGTGGAGGATGACTACCCTGAACTTATTTTTGGTCTATCCACATAAGAGTCTGAAGAAAATGAAGTTCCCCCCTTTTACCTCAGTCTTAGGTTGCATGAGTTTATCTTGCATAACGCCATGTTGGACTCCGGGGCCTCACATAATTTGATGCCCAAAGTTGTCATGGAGATGTTAGGCCTTGATGTTACTAGAAAGTACCATGATTTGTATCCTTTCGACTCAAGTAGGGTCCATTGTATCAGTCTCATCAAAGATTTAGTAGTGTCTTTAGATCAAATCCCAGCCAAAAATGTCTTGATGGATGTAGTTGTTACTGATGTCCCACCACGGTTTGGGATGATTTTATCTAGGTCTTGGGGTGCAAAACTTAAAGGGACCATACAGCTTGATTTCTCCTATGCCACAATCCCCGTATTTGGCTAGTTGAGAAAGCTATATAGGGAAAAGAAAATGAAATACATTATCACTAGCAAAGACAAGCTAGTAAATCATCCCATCAATACGGTCCACACAGATTTAGAGTCTTTTGTCTTATATTCAGATGGAGGAGATACCTGAGATTTCAGAAAATTTCAGAGAAGTCCTCAAACAGGAAAAAGACAAAGCAGCAAATACTACTGAGCCTCCTGCCTGCCAGCAGCAAAGGGATAATGAAAAGCCAGAAATCAGCCAAGGTGAAAAGAAGGAAGAAACTAAATTTCAGCATCTACAAGAAGAAGAAGAAGGCCTGTGGAGCATGGATTTTGATGGAGCTGTTGGTAAGGATGGAGCTGGCATTGGAATATGGGTTAGGAGTCCTATGTTTCAGCCTGAACGAGTCCCCAGCAATGTTATAGTATGTGCTTATAAGTTGGCTTTTGACTGCTCCAACAATGAAGCAGAGTATGAAGCTCTAATCGCAGGCCTCAAAATCTTAAAGAAGTTGAAGGCGAAAAGAATTTTTGTGTATGGTGACTCTGAGTTAATAATCAAGCAGGTGAAAGGAGAGTACCAAGCTAAACATCCAAGACTGAGGGCATATAGAAATTCAGTTCTGGACATTTTTAAGACATTCCCAGAGTACACTTTGACAGCAGTGTCCAGGATGCAGAATCTTATTGCTGATTCTCTTGCCACTTCTGCAAGTAACCTGAAGATTCTGATGAACTCCAGCAATAAGTTTCAAATCTATGTCAAACATAGGCCCGCTATTCCGGACAATTTAAGGTATTGGTAAGTATTTTGGGATGATGATGAGATCAATGCATTCTTACAGGGTGATGGAAAATTCAAGGACACTCCCATAGAAGGCGAGTATGCGGTTGATGATCAAGGAATAGAAACAAACCAGATGGACATATTGCAGCTGAAAGATAATGTAATTCCTATAGGTCTCATACCTCTAGAGGAGCTGTTTGATCAGGATGATGTTGCAAAGAAGCCAAGCTTGGTGCCCACAGAGAAAGGAGTTGAAGAGGTGAATATCGGGATAGCTGATCAGCCCAAGTTTGTCAAATTTTCAAAGACATTGTCCCTTGAAGCGAAGGAGAAGTATGTGGAGTTGCTTTCCGAATTCTCTGATGTATTTGCGTGGGATTATTCAGACTTGAAAGTGTATGATAAAAACATAATCCAGCATACTATTCCTATCAAGCCAGATCAAAAGTTGTTCAGACAGAAGCTGAGAAGAATAAATCCAAAGCTGCTGCCATCAATTGAAAAGGAGGTAAACAGGCTGTACAAAGCGGGAATCATAGTTCCTATCAGATTTTCTGATTGGATTTCGAATTTAGTCCCGGTGTGTAAGAAGACTGGAGAGATAAGGTTGTGTATAGATTTTCGGAACTTGAATAAGGCCTCCTTGAAGGATAATTATCCACTTCCTAAAATGGACCATATTCTGCAGAGAGTAGTTGGAGCATCCAGGATGTCACTACTTGATGGCTACTCAGGCTATAACCAAATCTTGGTGCATGAAAAGGACCAAGATAAAACTACCTTCACAACACCCTGGGGAACCTTCCAGTATGCCAAAATGCCTTTTGGACTGAAGAATGCAGGAGCTACTTTTCAGCGTGCAATGGACATCGCTTTTGCAAATGAAAAAGATGTTTTTTTGGTTGTTTATTTAGATGATTTGACAGTGTTTTCAGGATCAGATGAAGAGCATTTGCACCATTTGAGAGTTGTTTTTCAGCGATGCAGAAAATTTGGAATTTCTCTCAATCCCAAGAAGTGTCTCTTTGCCATGGATGAAGGCAAGCTACTGGGGCATATCATCTCCAAAGATGGTATTCGCATCGATCCAGCCAGAGTGGAGGCAATTCAGCTCATAGACCTGCCACGAAACAAAAAGGAGATCCAAGCATTCAATGGTAAGATGAACTTCTTACGTCGATTTATACCCAATCTGGCTGAACATTTGAGGGAAATGACTAATATGCTGAAGAAAGACAGCACCGTTAAATGGAGCGAGGAGGCCATCAAATCATTCAACCTGGTAAAGCTTGCTTTGTCCAATGCCCCAGTTTTGATCAGTCCCGACTACACTCAAGACTTTATAATATTTTCGTTTGCATCTGAGCACACCTTGGCCGTTGTTTTAATGCAAAAGAGATACGAGATAGAAAAGCCAATTTCCTTCTTTAGTAGGACTATTAGAGACGCTGCTTTGAAATACAATATTATCAAAAAACAGGAATTGGCTCTCATCAAGGCACTGAAGGATTTCAGGGTCTACATCCTACATTCACATACTATAGCATATGTTCCTAACGCCACGGTGAAGGATGTGTTAATGAAAACTGACCCAAAAGGTCAGAGAGGCAAGTGGATAGCAGTTATGTTGGAGTACGATCTGGAGATCAAACCCACGAAGTTGATCAAAGGCCAAGGCTTGGCAAAATTGATGGCCCAATCAAATATGCATGCCTTAGATATAAACCTTGTAACCGCAATGGCAGAAGAGGAAGATGAAGGTTTACTGGTTCCAATTGCAGATATTTTTCTACCATCCCTGTGGTATTCAGATATCATCTATGTCCTTCAGCAGTTTTCACCTCCTACGGGCATGTCCAAGAGTAAAGGTAGATCTCTGAAGCTAAAATGCGCAAAATACTGCATTTTAGACAACGCCCTGTATTGGAAAGATCCGGGAGGCGTGCTGCTTAATTGTTTGGTTGAAGAAGAAGCACAGAAGGTAATGCACGAGTTTCATAAAGGCGACTGTGGTGGTCACTTGTTTTGGAAGACTACAGCCAACAAGATATTGAGAGCAGGATATTATTGGCCCACATTATTCTCTGATTTATATAAGACAGTGATGAAATTTCACGAATGCCAAATCTTCCAAGGGAAGAAAAAATTGCTTCCACTTCTTTTGAAACCAGTTTCAGTGAACGCACCCTTTCAGCAGTGGGGCCTTGATTTTATAGGGGAGATTCATCCCGTGTCCTCAGCACAGCACCGATGGATATTGACAGGGACAGATTACTTTACTAAATGGATCGAGGCCGTCCCAGCCAGGCAAGCAACAGACGCGGTAATCATTCAATTCCTGGAATCGAATATTCTATCTCGTTTCGGCTACCCCTGTAAAATCGTAACAGACAATGCAGCAGCGTTCAGATCCAAGAAAATGATCAACTTTTGTGACAAATACAACATCGCGTTGGGCCACTCAAAATCGTATTATCCGCAAGGAAACGGCTTGGCTAAGTCCTCTAACAAATCACTAGTGAATATAATTAAGAAAATGTTGGAGGCAAACAAAAGAAATTGGCACCGAAAACTCATCAACGCACTATGGGTAGACAGAGTCAGCAGTAAAAGATCAATAGGTATGTCACCATTTGAGCTGGTTTATGGTACTGACGTTGTCTTTCTGACATCCCTTACAGTCCCAGTTATGAGATTATTGCAAGAAACTGGCGGCAAGGACAATGAAAATCAGTGAAGGATCAATCAAATGATCCACCTTCAGCAAACAAGAGCGGAAGTGTCACAGAATGCTTTTCAGTTGCAGGAGAAAATTAAAAAGATCTATGACAGGAAGACAAAAGCAGAGAAGTTTCAGCTGGATGATATAGTGTTGAAATGGGATGCCAGAAATGAAGAGAAAGGGAAGCATGGAAAGTTCGACAATCTGTGGAAAGGACCATATAGAATTTCAGCATACAGAGGACAGAATGCCTTCTTTCTTTTAGAAATGGATGGCCAGAATTGCCCTGGAGGAGCAGTAAATGCTAGGCTTTTGAAGCACTACCATTGTTGAAAACAAAGGATCAGAATTTATGTCATCATCATTATATATACCATGTTATATTCAGAGTTTGGAGTACACAGTCATTGAAGTTTGGGGCCCGAGGTGAAGGCTATAAAACTTGAATGATATGTATATGGTTCGGTTTATTTCATTTTTTCAGTCTTAGTCATTGTTATAGCATCATTTCTCACCTTGACATGATTCATGATTTCTTCATGGCTTTATGGGCACCCATTCCTACAGACTTGGACAAATTCACTTAAAAACAGTGTAAAATCCTTCATACGCGACTATGCCCGTGTTTTTCCGCGTGTATACGCGAGTACAGCTAGACTTTTCCGCGTATGCCATTAAAATGATTAAAAAATATATAAAAAATCCCTAATTTCGCGCTGGGTTGATGGTTACTCAGGTAGTTCAACCACCCCAGCCCGTGGCCAACTGTTTCCAACTGCTGAAACTACTTGGAGGGACTATAAAAAGCCCTCATGTGTATGGCCTAAGGGGGAGAGAGAATTATTGATATTATACTCTGTTGGTATTCCCTATCCAAGTCTGATTCCCCGTGCCTCCTGCACTTTCCCAGTTCATTTCAGGAAACCCTTGTTTCCTTGAGATATACATCCCTTTATATTTTATCTCGTATGCACCAGTTTGGAAGGAGTCTTAGCGAGGCAAGGGCTGGACGGATCCGGACGACGGTCTGCGAAGGCCTTGGAAGGATCAGGTGATCTCTCCACTTGATTACTTTTGTACATGCTATTTATAATACAGAAGTATCATGTTGTTCCCGAAATAAACGTGTTAGTGTATGCTTTTATGTATGAGAATATTTGTTATACAAGCATTCATTATGATTTATTTAATGTTTTATATGAATCTCACTAACATATAGAGTAGAAATATGCTGTACAACTTGTCCTTTGTGTTGGTTTCTTCTTGTATTTCAGGTTAAGGAGGAAGGACGGTTGCAGGGAGTTTGAACTCCACGTGGATCTACTTCAAACGTAGGACCAACGGGTAAACCTCTCATTCTACATTTCGTTTTTATGAATGTGCATGATCGTGTGAGTCTCTGTTAAGTAGTACGCCCCTGCTCTGTGAAGGTTGAATCCCAACCAACCTCTAGGGTGTTAAATCCCCGAAACAGAACTGGCGACTCCACTGGGGATCACATTTTTGTGATTCTCCTGTTGGGTTGTTTCAGTTGTTTGGTAGGTTGCCAACAGTTTTTTCTGTCTTTTACAGTCCAGTTTGCTTTCTTGCAGTCAGTCTGAAGTCTTGATATCTTTCCCAGGCTTGTACTTTTTGTTTTTCATTATCTTTCTTTGTATACGCCTTTTTGTTTGCACACAGTCGCGTATACCCGCGAGTTTGTGTAGAAGGAACCGCGTATACGCGAGTTTCCCTCAACACAGACGCGTATACATGCTTGTTGCATAACTGCAAGGTCGCGTATACCTAGGCTGAGTTTGAAATTTTAAGATTCTGGTGTTTTTGGTCTTTTCTGGCTGTGGAGGCCTGTGTCTGCAGAGTCTCTGTACTTACTGGAGTGTGACAGAAGTGGTTTCAAGTCTTGTTTCTCTTTCGTTTGTCCGAAAACTGATATTTTTGGCGAAATGTTCTTGTTGGTGCTAGCACTCCTGGATTGAGTTCCAAGATCGCTTTCTGAGTGTTCTTGGCTGTTCTGCTTTATCAGAACAGAGAGCTTCTGCTCACTGACTCGCTCCTATCTTTGTGTTGTGCTTTGCATTGTGTTCTTTGCTTTGTTTTCGATTGGTTTTCTTGAGTCTCTAGGATAGGGTTTTGTTGCAATTTTCGAAGAACTTTTCTTGTTTCTTTGGAGTTTTGTGTTGCAGCGAGTTTGCACTATTTCTCTAGGCTGTTTGATTGAGTTTTTGGTCTTCCATTGCTCTTATTGATCTTGCTATCATTAGCTTTATAAGGTTTGGGAGCATAGTTGAAGTTTATGCTTGAAGTTCGGTCTCGTTTTGGCTTGGATTGGGATAGTTGTTCTTGGTTTTTTTGAAGCTCTTGTTTTATAAAACTAAAAAGCCCAAAAAACATTTGTTTTGCTTTTTGTTTTTGCATATCAAAAACTCAAAAAACATAGTTCCTTGTTTTTGTTTTTGTTGTTGCCTTTTCATTTTCGTTTGGTCATATCTTTTGGGACTTTAGTGAAGTTTCTTGCTTCTAGTTTTCAGCTTGATTTTGAGGAGAGGGTGTCATTTGATTTCTTCTTCTTCTTGTTGAGTATTTTGGTGTCTTATACTAAGAGTTCTTGTTTGCAAGAATTGGCTTTCTGGACAGCAAAAGATGAGTTAAAACTGAAGGAGCCTTTTTTGGGAAATTTCACCTTGTTTCAAGGGACTTTTGCATCTTAGAATTCACATGCTTGTAGTCATTTGCATTAGGTGCATTGAATCATTTAGTTAGCTTCTTAATTTTTGTGAGTGCGAGTTTGTAATTCGAAAAGAAAAATACATTTTTTAGTCTCGTAGAACTTATATAGAAATTGCTCTTCATCGAAAGACAAAGAACTGCATGTGCATGTAGTCAGGTTTTTATTAATTTCTTTTGCGTCAAAACATCATTGGTTTCAACTCCATATCCTTGTGACTTAATACAACAGCCCTTAAAATAAGCGATTTAATCTAAAATCAACTAGCAAGTTTTACTAAGTGTCAATCACCAACTAGCTAGGTTGTAGGGCCTTGGAATAGGTGAGAGGAGAGTTAACTCTCCAAGGCCGCTCAAAAAAAAATAGAAGTTGATTAATTGAGCGAAATCCAACTCCGTGAGGTGGACTGGGAAAGCTCTCATCCGAGAGTCAAGCGCGAGGGGAAGTGAAGGTTAAGAAGAGGGATACCCCCCCTCCGATTAGCTGAATCTAGCCTCAAGACCGTTCCGCCCAGCTTCTGATACGGATTGGTGTCCATAGTTGCTGTTCCTAGGTTCCACACAGGTGACTGCGGGGGGGAATACCCGTGGTACCTGAGGCAGACGTCGCATCACTTTCAGCAGTACTTCTAGGGGGTGCCCTTGCGAAGCTTGGGTGCTTGAGCTGGCAAAGGCTGTCGTTAGGAGGTCGGCGTAACTGTTTCTGATACCTTCGCTAGTTGTTCTGGGCCCTAATCATCCCAGACTGCTTTCGGAAGGCCCTATACTTCGCTTTCTTGTATTTTGGTGTCCGGTCCTCATCACCCGGAGCGGAAATACTTGGAGGTTGTTTGCTTGTTGTTTCTCAGGGTTTTGATTTTAGTGAGTGCTCTTTGCTCCTAGCTTGCCTAGCTTTTCACTTTTCTTGAGTCTAATATAATAAATTTGTAAAAGTCGCTGATCAAGCGCCTCGACGTTCGAGGAGAGTCCGGGGGTTATCTCCCGAGAGTGCAGAGCCTTCTTCGAGAAGGCGTAGGAGCGATCTAGCAGGTGGTTTTCACCCTGTAGAGTCTGACGCTGTGGAGAGAGATCCTCCACTTAGGTCTGAAGGTTTCGTTGCTGATTCCGGTGTCGGTTCCGAGAGGAGTGTTCCGCTCACCTCGAGAGTATTGTTTCCTCAGGAAGAAGATTTTCAGATAGAAGATATACCTGAGCCTGCAGCTACAGGTCCATCTCCTCTTCCTATTGATCATCCGTTTGTTATTCAGTACGTCGGACCGGAGTCTGAGAGACCGCCGGATCTTCCATATCTTTCTTATCTTTCGATGGCCACGACTGGGAACGCGGCTTCTACGTGAGTGCTGCGGGCATTCAGACCCCTGCTTCTGTCGAGGCAGGGGGCACTCTTGCTCTATCTTCGAGTGCTTCTAGCACTGCTATGTTTGGCTCTGGGTTCACCCAAGCATATGCTTCTCAATCTGGTCCCTTCGTTTCGGGGATGTCCATTGCTGGAAATCCCTCTTTTTCCTTTACCGCCGGTGCAGCTGGATCTACGCCCATGTCTAACATGGCTAGTGGATCAGCTTCATTTCAGGGTTTCCCCTTTGGGACTGGGCATATTCCTAGTCCCAATCCTTCTTTAGGGTCGTTTCCTTTTACGTCCCAGACCCAAAGTTTCAATCCTTGGGCTCAGGGGCCAAGTTCGACTGCTTTTATGGGATGGAATCCTATGTTTGCAACGTCGGGGGCAGGGAATCAGTTCATCGCGAGTCATCCAGGGAATGCTTCTTTCCCTGCATCAAGTGCTTATCAGTCTTTTTCTCCTCTGTCTAATGCGTGGAACCCCTATCAGGGGCTTTCCTCTTCAGTCAATACTTCAGCGGGGGGAACTAGCCTGGGTTATGGTAACTCGGCGTGGGGAGGAGGTTCTTCTCCGTTTTCTACGGGTCCTTTCTGGCAGCCTGGTGCCTCATCAAATCCAGACTATTCTTTTCAGAATGTGGGAAATCCATCCCATCAAGGATGGAATTCTCAGGCTCCGCCGCGATTACCATTTCTGGCAACGTTAAACTTGCCAGACTTGGCGAAGTTAACTAATGACCCGATTCGGTATAGTCAGGGTTGGCCTCCGGTTCCAACCAAACTTCCTTCAGACATTCCTAAGTTTGAAGGTAAGAATGGTGAAGATCCGGCAGACCATGTCACCACATTCCATTTATGGTGCTCTTCCAACTCTCTGATCGACGACTCGATTAGATTGAGATTATTTCAGCGCACCTTAACTGGGAATGCAGCCAAGTGGTATATAGAGCTCACTGGGGGCAGTTTCGCCACATTTGGAGAACTGGCTGTAACGTTTCTTAACCATTTCCAGTTGCCCGTCAGATATGAGGCTGGGACCGAACTCCTGGCTAATTTCAAGCAGGATGAGGCAACTCACATTTCTAATCATATTCAGGAATGGAGGAGAAGGAAGAGGCTTATCAAAGCCCATATTCCAGGTGAGTTCCTTCTCGAGTGGTTTTTGAAATCGCTTCAGTCAGATATTTCAAAGGATGTATCCATGTCAGGGGTATATTCCGAGGAGCAGGCCATCTTTAGGGCCCAGCAGTTAGAGTTGATCTATTCTCAGTCTGGCATGCTTTACAAGTATTTGCCTAATGCTCCTCGCTCCAAATTGGATCTATCGAAACCCAAACCTGGTCCGCATGGTGACGGACTTGTCGGATCGGTCGGTAGTAGTGCAGCCAGCCTGCTTTCTCAATTGCAGCAGTTGTCTTTACAATCTGCTTCTTCTGGTCAGGCTGTGCCTGCTGATTCATCACCTTCCCAGTCTTTGTCCATTAATGCTGTCCAATCTTCTGAACCCAAAGGAAATCAACAGTCCGATGGGAAGAAGAAGGGACGTAATAACAATAAGAAGGGCAAGAATGGGAAGGGCAATGCAAATAAGACCAACGAGCGTGTTGGTGAAGGGCAAAAGGAGAAAAAGAAGGTTAAATTTCCGTGCAAGCTTTGTGCTGGAGATCATCTCACACACCTTTGCCCGAAAATTCAGGATGCTCGGCGCCTTTGTTATCCCCAAAACAGAGTTTCTTCTAGTTCCAGTGTGCTATGAGCCCTTTCCCCAAGGGCGGCAATTAATTCTTGGCGCGAACCAAATCACAGGGCTTCGTGGAGGCCCTGGAGAGGGAATTTCATAGAATATCACATAAATTAGTGCTCACGTGGATATTAAATTCTGAGATCAGTGATTATGGCGGAAAGTGCCAGAAGCTAAGGAAGTTCTTTGATCTTCTTGTGCTTCATCATGAAGCCAGTCGGAATCTATGCCTCGGATGCCGAAAGCATCTTCTAAGCGGTCAACGATTAATCCGAACGCAAGGGCTGCCCAGAACTACTCGATTGTAGAAGATCTGGCGCAGAGTCCTTGTGCTATGTCAGCTTTAGAGGTACTCCAGTCTTGTCCGGCTCAGCGCAGTGCTTTGCTCATTGCCATTGGGGCTATTGATCCGAAAAATTCTCTTCTGATTACCTTTGATATGAAGAATTTTAAGAAGAGACTTCCTCATCATATGGCCTTCCATATTAAATCATCGTACCGGAAGACTAATATCTTTCGCACGATCGTTGATGAGGGTGCTTCTACTTGCGTGATGTCTCTCGCATGCTGGAAGACACTAGGATCTCCCAAAGCTGTTCCATCTAGCACTATTCTTACTGCATTCGATGGCCATTCTCATAGGCCCCGTGGTATTGTCCCGGCTTTGCCCATCTGTGTTGGGGGCAAAACCGTTAACATAGAGGTTGAGGTAGTAGATGCAGCCTTGGACTACAACCTTCTGTTGGGGAGGAACTGGATATATGATATGGATGCTATTGCATCCTCACTATTTCGGATAGTATGTTTCCCCCATGAAGGGAGGATAGTTACGGTGGATCAACTGGACTGTCCTCCTGTAGACCTAGATGCGCCTCCTGACTCATCTGTTCCTAAGTTGGACAATGCTAAGGCGCCTGTCGAGAATCTGGGAGTTGGAATGTATTCTTCCCTGATGGGATCTTTTGATCTTCCTCCTCCTAAGGTGTCTATCAATGCTATTTCATCCTCCAAGGCTCCCCTTCGAAGAGAGTTCTTTCGAACTCATTATTTTTCGAACCCTTGGACCTTACCTTCCCCAACTGCCACTTTGGAGGAAGGGCAAGTGGGTGGAATGGCATTCCCGATTTCTGCAGCTGAGATTGCATATCAGTCTGTTGTTGACACTGCAGAGTCTGATCCAGCTCCTCTTTCGCAGGAAGAGTTGGATGGTGATGTGGCTCCGGCTTGGACGCTTACTTCTTCTTCTGCCCAGGATTGTCTAGATACCACTCTTCCATCTGAAGAGGCCATCCTGGAAGCAATGACAGGTATAGAGAGACAGTGGGATGACTTGCATCATCGGTCTTACTTCCTACCTGACTTGAGCGAAGTCGAAGCTAGTTTTCCAAGTCCTCAGTCTCCTGGACCTGTTCACCCAGTCTTGAGCCCCTTAGCACCAGCACAGGTTTATGCTGAAGGGAACATGGCTGTGATCTCTCCTACTATCTCGGTGAACATCTCCAGGATCCCAACGTTATCGAAAACATTTTCATTGGAGCTGAATGTTCCCATGAAGAAGTTCAAATCTATACCGAGCTCTTCAAAGAGTATAGGGATGTTTTTGCTTGGTCTTATGAGGAAATGCCTGGCATAGACCCATCTATCGTCCAGCATGAGATCAAGACGTATGAAAACGCTAAGCCAGTCAGGAAAAAACTTCGTCCGGTTAATCCTAGGAAGGCAGCAGCTATCAAAGCTGAAGTTGAAAAGTTGCTTAAGGCGGGATTCATTTTCCCAGTTCCTCTAACTGAATGGGTTTCAAACCCCGTTCCCGTTGATAAAAAGCAAGGAACAATTCGAGTATGCATCGATTTCAGAGACCTGAATAAGGCGTGTCCTAAAGATAATTACCCCACACCCTTCATTGATCAGATTATTGACGAGTGTGCCGGTAACGAGATTTTCTCCTTCATGGACGGTTTTTCTGGTTATAATCAAATTACTATCCGTCCAGAAGATCAGCATAAGACCGCATTTATTTGTCCATGGGGTACGTTTGCATATAAGAAAATGCCTTTTGGCCTTAAAAATGCTGGAGCTACTTTTCAGCGGGCCATGTCTTACGCCTTCCACGACATCAAGAAAATCATCGAGGCATACTTAGATGATCTAGCTGCTCATTCTCGAAAGAGGATGGATCATCCAGGTCACCTCCGGCAAATATTTGAAAGATGTCGTTTTTATAAAATTCATTTGAATCCGAACAAGTGCGTTTTCGCGGTAACATCCGGTCGGCTGTTGGGATTTATCGTGTCTAGGGAAGGGATAAGGGTAGATCCCTTTAAGGTTGAGGCAATACTTCGGTTGCCTCCCCCGTCTTCAATCCGTCAACTTCAAAGTCTCCAAGGGAAGTCTAACTTTCTTCGGAGGTTTATCGTTAACTATGCTGAGATTACAAAGGGATATATGAGACTGTTGAAGAAAGGAGTCCCTTTTCTTTGGGGCGACTATGCTCAACGCTCATTCGATGCCTTGAAAAAGGCATTGACCTCTGCTCCTTTACTGAGTCCACCCGATTATAGCAGAGATTTTCTTTTGTATCTGGCTACAGCAGAATCTACCATTGGTATGGTTCTGGTTCAGGAGGATGATACTCTGGCTGAGCATGTTATTTACTACCTTAGTCGAGGACTGGTAGGACCTGAACTGCGATACACCCCGATAGAAAAATTAGCCTTGGCAGCAGTCCATGCTGTGCAGCGACTCCGGCATTATATTATTCTTCGCAAAACCTATGTCTTGGCAGCTGCCAATCCATTTCAGTTTGTCCTCAGCAGGCGAGTGATTGGGGGCAAATATAATAGATGGATTGTGATATTACAAGAATTTGATCTAGAGTTCATGTCTGCCAAATCCAAGAAGTCATTAGTCTTTGCGGAATTGATCTCCGAGTTGCCTTGTGGAGAGGAGACGATCTATGATGAGTCCTTTCCGGACGAACACTTGTTTTTGATCTCTCCACAAGATCCTTGGTATGGGGATATCATCGTGTATCTCCAGACTGCGAAGTTTCCCTCTTCTTTTTCGAAAGATGAGCGTCGTAAGCTGCGTCACTTAGCTAAAAGTTATCTGATTATTGGTGATGCTTTGTACCGTCGAGGGGTTGATTCAATCCTAATGCGCTGCTTAACTTTCGAAGAAGCTGAGGCTGTGCTCAATGATTCTCACGGTGGAGCTTGTGGGGGTCATTTATCAGGGCTTGCTACAGCCCAAAAGATTTTGCGTGCTGGCT
The DNA here is from genome assembly GCA_034641835.2 of Pinus albicaulis. NCBI lineage: Eukaryota > Viridiplantae > Streptophyta > Pinopsida > Pinales > Pinaceae > Pinus > Pinus albicaulis. The sequence goes on from CM076578.1 coordinate 2,001,427,592, forward strand.
ACTTCTGGCCCTCGATTTTCAAAGACTGTATTGAATCGGTCAAGAAGTGTCATCCTTGTCAAGTGTATACTCGGAAAATGCGCGCTCATCCAGCTCCGCTTTTTCCAGTCGTTACTGTCGGACCCTTTACAAAGTGGGGTATGGATTATACTACTTGTAACCCGCCTTCGGCAAAAGGTCACAAGTACATTATCGTAGCGGTAGACTACTTTACGAAGTGGGTCGAAGCTATGCCTACTTTTGGGAACGATGGTGAGACTGCAACTCTTTTCTTCTTCAACCAAGTTATCGCTCGGTTCGGTATACCTAGAGAGATTGTCACTGACCATGGCAGTCACTTTCAGAACAGTATGATGGCTGAGTTGGCTCTTAAATTGGGTTTCCGGCAGGAGCATTCATCTCCATATTATCCTCAGGCCAATGGCCAAGTGGAAGCCATGAATAAGTCCTTGAAGACAATTCTTCAACGGACGATTGATAAACATAGATCCAACTGGCACATTATGCTATATCCTGCACTCTGGGCATACAGGACGTCAGTGAAAACTGCAACTGGCTTTACTCCGGTTCAGTTAGTCCACGGGGTGGAATCCGTATTTCCCATTGAATGCGAGATTCCTTCCCTTAAACTGGCTGTTGAGCTTCTTCCTGACACTTCTAGTCTGGCAGAGCGGCTTCTTCATCTGGAACATCTTGATGAGCAGCGTCGAGATGCCGCCACGTTGAACGACGCGCATAAAAACCGAGTCAAAGTCCAGTACGATAAGGCGGTTAAGCCTAGGGTCTTTTCCGAAGGTGACCTTGTTTTGGTCTATGCCCAAGAAAAAGATGCCTTGGGGGCAGGAAAGTTTAAGTCGATGTGGTATGGCCCCTATATCGTCAAAAAGGTCCTTAAGAAAGGAGCGTATACCTTGGTTGACTTCGAAGGGACCGAGTTGCCGGAGCCCCGAAATGGGCTCTATTTGAAGAAGTACTATGCCTAGGCTTTGGCCTGGCATTTTGCTTTGTATATAGTAGTTTTTTGTCTTGTACATATCTGTTTTGATTTTCGATTTTTGATGAGATGGTGATGTTTTTTGATCTGCTTTGGCAGGTTGTGTTGATGTAATGAGTCATTTTGGTTTCGCCGATGGTGCTAGTAGACACACCCGGAACTTAGCTTCTGCGGCTTGGGTTCTTCACTATCCTTCCGGTCAGCTGTTGGTATCAAGAGGGGTCTGCATTGGTCCTGCTTCCAATAACGTAGCAGAATACACTGCAATCATTCATCTACTCTCGGAGGCAATATCCTTGGGTGTTGATTCGTTGGTAGTTTTCTTGGACTCCCAGCTGGTGGTGTCGCAGTTGAACAACACTTATCGGGAACGAGATCCAATTTTATTACGATTGTTCTTGAGGGTACGTTTGTTACAAAGGTCATTTCAATTTTTAACATTCATTCATATTCCTCGAGCTGACAATTGGTTTGCTGACTCATTGGCTAATCAAGCTTTAGATTGGCATATTAATCATTCAATACAATAAAATCTAATCATCACAAACATCATACATTTGACACATTTATCACATCACATCAAATATCGCTGTATATATATCATCGGTATGTCAAAAAACTTTACAAAATTTTGGATCCATAAATGCCGTACAAAATTTGGGCTTATGCCCCATCATGTTCAGTCTCAAAAAATATACAGTCATCTAATATGTAAAATCTGTCTACTCCTGAGGACCCTGCCCAGAAGTTGCGTTCCTATAGAACATCACTGCAGTGGCCACACGGCGGAACAGTCTAACCCAGTCCCGGGGTACTCCTACAACCCGTCTCTGGACGGCTTCTGGCAAGTCCTCCACAGCAGCCAGAGGGATTTGGCGGGTCAGTCCCTCCAAGTTTCTCTGCACGGCCTGGAGTGTCCTGTCAGAATCCGCTGTTTCTGCTTCACCTCTGCGGCGTTTGTGACGTGCTAGGCCCTCAGGACGAACTGGTCCAACATCTGAAACATGATCATTTTTCATTTGTCAGTCATTATGAATCCAATCCAAAAACATGTTTGTTTTTCATTTTTCATACATATTTGAAAAATCCAAAAAAAATCATATAAGTTAAAAAAATTTTGCAAAAACTTACCGACTGCTCCCCATGCTGCACCAGGTGGAAGTACTAGATCTGGATCTCCTCGGAAATCCATCCCGGCATAGGGATAGTCATCCACTGCGATGATTTGTTCTCTCCACCATAAGAAGAACTCATCGTCCCAGGTGGTTCGGGGTACCTCGCTGCCCCCCAGTCTCTTCATCATGTCTGCCCAACGGGCGATTCTTGGGTCCCGAGGGCTGCTGATAGTCGAGATGACTCTGGGTCTCAAAGCTGGAACTCTCTCGAAGAAGAATGTAGTCAAAATGGTTTCATAGCCAAAGTGTTTTGTTTTTGTTTGGCGAATGGAGGTCAGTTGTTGTTTCATGTTCTGTAGCAGGGCAGTGCACCAATCATACACATGAATTAAGCACTCTACAGCTATGCTCATGTGCGTCCTGGACGCCTGATGTAGTGAGGCAGATCCTGCCACTCTGCCGATGGTGAATAGGAGGATATTTATGTGCAAATCCCTGATATCTCTGATTGCAATCTGAGTGCCAACTTTCTTGGAATTATCTACGCAGTATATTTGGACATAGTCTTCCACGGTCAACCCTCCCAGGGGCTTTCCGTGCAAGTCCACTGGGTCTCCCCTCCTGGAGAGTCCAGTGATGAAGTATATATCTTCCACTTCTATGCGTAGTGGCATTTGATCAATGATGAAGCAATCCTGATCCGGTTCCCAATAATTTACAAGCATTTCAAGCAATCTCACATTACTTTTCATATTGGGCATTTTGAAAAATTTGAATAATCCACAGTTTCGGAGGACATTTTGTGCTGCGCGATCCTGCATGACCTCTTGGTCTATTGCGCTATGCTCACGTTCCCTCCAAGAGATAGTCATCCTGAAAAATTTCATAAAAATTTGCATTAGAAACTTCTTTTTGAGTTATGGACTTGCGCATACGCGACTTTTCCTGTGCACAGTCGCGTGTATACGCGGCTTCACTTCATTGAACCCGCGTATGCGCAAATACGCATTTTTTAAGAAGGGTTTCTAGGCAAAAATTCACTTAATTTTAATTTTTAAACGGACAAAATGAATTAACAGGATGATTAAGGAGCCTACCTGAAGTTTCGCTGAATTCCGACGGTCGGTTGTTCCTGATTTGACGAAACAAGTTTTTAGCTCCAGAGCTCTTTTTCCAAATCAGCTATGCAATAATGAACCAATTGAGAGGTAATTTGTGTATTTATGGCTAAAAAATTGAAAATTTTTGAAAAAATTTCCTTATGCTTATTTTTTCGATCTGTCTTATGCTGTATAACTTGATTGCTTGGAAGTGCCTAGTTTGGTATGTTTCAGGTACATTTTGACGATTTTGAGACTTTTCCCGGTTTTTGACCCATGATTTCAGACTCTTCACGGCAGGTATATGATCTTCACTGGCATATAGGTTAGGGAATCACTTTCCGTTGCATCTTGCATTCTAGCATCCATACTGATCACTTGCCTTAGGGTCGATCCCATCAGGTCATGAGCATTACACCCATTTCACTCGCCGATTTTTAAATCATGACTTGATGGTAGAGCCTTCCTTTACATGGGCTTCCTAGTTAGTTCCTCGCTATCACTTGTTGCCCATGCTGCTTTTATGTAGGCTCGGGAGTCCTCTTTAGTCCCGCCATGTCTTATGTGTTGAAGCTTCATTCTTCTTCTTCATCACTTATCATTTTTCTGGCTTATACCCTAGAGGCTCCCTGGTGTCATTAAGTTGTATTACTGCATTGCATATTGGCTACTTGTTTATCCTGGCCTTTAGCCGGCTTCATTTGGACTCGATGTTTAAGCCAACTTTTGACCTTAACTTTTTGTACAAGTTAACCATTGCATGCACTTAGCTATCACGACTTGACACCTTTGTACCCATGGATGGAACGTTCCTCTGAGTATCACTGACCAGTTTTCGCCACCTTGCATTGAGCATAGGATTGTTCCAATCCCAGGAACTAGTGCATCTGCTTTCTTGATACTCGTTCTATCCATTGTACCATAGCATTCTTTTATTTTTTTTCAGGCTTATTATGAAAAAGACAAAAAAATCAAATATAACAAAAAGAGCGGGAACGGGATGTATCTTCGTTATTTTGATGGCAGTAAAGAGTCAGTTTGTCGCCCTTGAACAAAGCACATATACTTATATATATTTCCTTCATTTGGGGATGGTTCTAGTTTGACCTAGGTTCAGCCTTTACCATGTTTCACTTGTCAGTTCTCCCCCGGTTGGTTATCTCTTCCAATCATATGGAGAGTTTGTTTTGCCTCTTGCAAGACAGACTTATACAGTGTCACTTTTTACTGCCATGGTCATCACAGAGTCGTGCTTTTGTTCAAGGGAAGTCTAGCCTGAGTCGGCCATTCTGCGGTGTCTCTTGACTCATTATTCAGTCGGCCTTCCCGGTCTTGTCGGTATCATGTTCTATCACATCAGATGTTTTGATCTTCTGCTCGTGCTGGTTTGAGAAGGTCCCCATTGACTTCTTGCCGGCGGGTTTGTCTCTTATCGACTACGACACATTTCTCTGAGAGCAAACCTAGAGCCGCACCTTGGGCCTATTTCCATCATTGATAGGTGACCTCGTGCTCAGCATTTGATCATCATCATGGGTCTTTGACTGAGTGGTTTCCCCTGTGTTCGACGTCAGCACACATTATCACACTTGGGATTCGTGCAGTACCTTGATTTCCATTTGACCCTATCGGTGGATTTCTCGCCTCTGTGTCGGCTTTCATTATTGGTTGGTTCAGAGGGTTTCTTCCGTGCGCTAGCTTCATCTTGTGCACGTCGGAAACGTACTTCGGTTTTGGTTCCATCACTCTCCTTCGTCCGATTCCTTCCAAATCTTGGCTTGCGGGTTACACTCGCGCTGGACTGATGTGGGATGCCTTAATGCCTTCCTTCCAGCAGATCTTTTCCCATCGACTCTGACTCATTGCTCTGGGAATAAGGTCTAGAGTCTTTTTGTCAGTACCTTAGGGTTTGCAGTCATCGGTGGCAGACTCTTCGCTATCGACAGTGGGGATTCATCATTGCCTCCTGATTGGTAGATTCTTTCAAGTGTTCGACTTCAACTCATTCATTCACACTTGTCAGATTGTATTGGGGCACCTTGACACTCATTATCATTATCGGTGGGTTGTCTCACGTTGGTTAACGGGAAACATCATTGCCCGGTAATCCAACGATTTCTCACATGGTCGACTTCAGCTCATTTATTCCCGGTGTGTAGAATTGTGCCGTTGTGATCGGTGAAGACCTCGGGTTGGGGTTGCATCAGCATTTCTCGGTTCACTGTTGACAGTTCTCTCAGTTTCTGCCAGTGTTGCCGTCCACCCTTATATGTTGCAGTTCAGCACAGCAGCATCTTATATGTCGATCCCCGAGTTGCGTGATTGTACCGTTTGATCCGCCTCTTATGATCCGGTACTTGGAGATTCAGTTACTTGATCAGACATCTAGTTGCACTATCTTCGATCGGGCCGAGACAGATACTGACATTGATACAAGCGTACTTGCATTTCCGGCCCTCGCTCGTATGATCACTTATGTACTTTCAGCTCAGTTATACTTGTATACATGTTGATCTATTCGGGCACTTTATCTATATGATGTATTTTTGACCGAGCATGGGCATGCCCGCCCGGTGCGCATGAGTTTGACTCTCCGGTTTCTTTCATTGGTTTTTGGGCAGTCGAACCGTGAAGTCCTCTCTGCTCCCGTGTTCTTTCTATGTGCATAATACATTTGGCCATCATGTACCCTTTTCCGACCTCATATATTAGGGGGCATCCGTTATAGCATAATTTCTCACCTTGACATGATTCATGATTGCTTCATGGTTTTATGGGCACCCATTCCTACAGACCTGGACAAATTCACTTAAAAATAGTGGAAAATCCCCCATACGCGACTATGCCCGTGTTTTTCCGTGTGTATACGCGAGTACAGCTAGACTTTTCCACGTATGCCATTTTTTAATAATTAAAAAATATATAAAAATCTCTATTTTCGAGGCTGGGTTGATGGTTATTCCCGCAATTCAACCACCCCAGCCCATGGCCAACTGTTTCCAAAAGATTGAAACTACTTTGAGGGAGTATAAAATCCCCTCATGTGTATGGCCTAAGGGGGAGAGAGAAAATTATAGACATTATACTCTGTTGGAGCCCCAATTCAAGTCTGATTTCCCGTGCCTCCCGCACCCTCTCAGCTCATTTCCGGAAAACCTCGTTTCCTTGAGATATACATCCCTATATATGTTAATCTCGTATGCACCCGCTTGGAAGGAGTCTTAGCGAGGCAAGGGTTGACTCGATCCGGGACGACGGCTCCGCGAAGGCCTCGATGACTGTGTGATTCCTCCACTTGATTACTTTTTGTACGACTATTTTTATAATGGCGTAAGTATCATGTTGTTCCCGAAATAAACGTGTTAGTGTATGCTTTAATGTATGAATGATATTTGTTATACAAGCATTCATTATGATTTATTTTAATGTTTTATATGAATCTCACTAACATATAGAGTAGAAAACTTGTTTGCGTATAACTTGTCCTTTGTGCTGGTTTCTTCTTGTATTTCAGGTTAAGGAGGAAGGACGGTTGCAGGGAGTTTGAACTCCACGTGGATCTACTTCAAACGTAGGACCAACGGGTAAACCTCTCATTCTGCTCTATTTCGTTTTTATGAATGTGCATGCTCGTGTGAGTCTCTGTTAAGTAGTACGCCCCTGCTCTGTGGAGGTTGAATCCCAACCAACCTCTAGGGTGTTAATTCCCCGAAACAGTCATGAGTCAATGTCAGTATGCATTGTGTCAGTTTTCGGTAATTTGACTCCATGCCCAATGAATAAGGCTACTTGGTCTAGGGTGTTCTTGGCACCTCCAAGGAGGTACCATCCCCATTGGAGCCAATGTTAGTGTCAGTCTATTCATACTGCCATCAGTGATCAAAACTGTTCTTTTGCATTTGCATATTAGGTGTCTCATACCGAATAAAATTTCACCATTCCACTAGGTCATGGATTCATCGATGGTAGTAATTTTTATCAGTTTTCTCTCATGAGGTACTCGCTGATTCTCCTCCCTATGGTCTTCAGTCATTAGTCACTTCATTCTCAAAATCATATCAGTAGGTCATAGGATGGGTCTCATTAGTATCTAAGGTCTCATCACGGCCAAATTAATGAGTCAAATGTCAATAAATATCAGCAAATTCATGAGGAAAGTCAGTAAATGCAAAGTCACAGTGCCAGGAAGATCAGAGATATCATTTATTTAGTTTGATGTAACTTTCACCTCAAAACCATGTTTTGAGGTGAAAACGTAATACTTTTCCTTTCAGTCACAATTCAGAAGCTGTTATCTCCACAAAGTGATGTCCCTACCTTCAGAGAAGTTTTCCACAGCACGTTTAGTGCCAGAGCATCTTCAAAGTAGATCCATCGGAAAGAGCCCAGAAAGAGCTTTCCAACGGTATACTACACTTTCAAAACTGACTTCTGGATTAAAATTTATGCTTAAGTGAAGTAAAAGCCCTCTATTCCCTAAGCCTCCCCTATTTCCCATGTTTTCCTTCTAACTTTATGTTTAAAGTTTTGATATTCCCTTTAAAAAACCCCTTTTTCCCCTTTCCGATCACAAACTCGCATTATAAATTACTTAAAACAAAATGCGATCTACATAACCACTTCCCCTTCATGCCTTCAAGCCTTATAGCAGAGTTCAAAACTTTATGTTATATAAACCCCCCAATCGCAAATCGCAATCGCGTGTTCTATTTGAAGAGCTCCGATCAGCCCATCGCAAACACTTGTGATGCGATTGATCGCATAGAACTCTGATCATCGCAATCGCAAGTCCCTCCCCCAAATCCTCCGATTGCGATCAATCACATTCCCCTCCGATCGCAACCTCCGATTAACAACCCCCGATCATCCCTCAGTCGTTGATCTCCCAGTCCAATCGGACGGCTCACCTCAAATCGCACCATCGCAATTGGTGCTCCCATGATTCCCCTTCCGATCAATCAATCGCAATATTCTCCGATTGACACCCTCCGATTGACATACTCCCGATTACACCAGAGCCGTCGATCTCATCATCTAATCCAACGGTCCTCCGCCAATCGCATTGTTTTAAATCCCACCTCCAATTGACTCTCACTGATGGCTCACCCCCGATTAACCCACAATCGTCGATCTTCCCCGTCAATCGGACGGCCCACAATGAATCGTATCCCCTCCTCTGATCACAACTATCCTCCCGATTGTTCCGATTGCGATTGCTTTCCCCTTCCGATTTGCGATTGCGATTGGCCCTTGGGTCTCACCATCAGTATTTCTGCCCATTCATATAATAAAGGGCCTGTTTTCTTGTTAACTCGAAATTTTGGTACAAAGGGTTTTCCCCCCTCAATCGCATCGGAACTATTGTATACGCCATTCCGCTCCGTCCCACCTCCCGATTTGCAATTGCGATTACTGTTTATTTTATATATCTCTCCACTCTCCTCCGATCCCGATTGCAGTTTTATTTCTCGACTGTGTATCCCTCTTCCACCTGATTTGAGATTGCGATTTCCATATTGGTCCCGCATCCATTTCCCTTCCCTTTTCCCATTTAAATGCATTTTCCCTTCACGAAAAAGCATAAATTCATTTTATCAGCATTCTATTAAAGACCAAAGAATGAAGAACTAAAGGAAAATGGAAATGTCAGAGGGCGAGAAATAAAATTGTAACGGTCGAATCTTCAACAATGATTCTAAAGGATCCATGCTACAGGTTTTTCCTCCGCATTGGATATCCGAAAATTTCAAGAGGAATAATGTAACGCAGCTCTTCCTTTACGAAAATATTATGAGCTCTTGGTCTTCCATCTTTAGTTGTGATTCCTCCTCTTCCCATCGATCTATATTCCCAAAAATTATGTCTATTTATTGTAGATTCCAATCATTTGCACAAGGTTGAAAGTCTGAGGTCTGAAAACTCAGAAGAGGGGAATAGTGTGGCAATAAGCTCTACGCTCAATTGTACAGTTTGGCAGGGAAATAATAAAGTGATGCAACTCTGATTTGTGGGATTCATGTGGTATGAGATTTAGCATATGTCTCTTCTTTGTGTTTCATATGTACATTGTTATGTTGCAACATTCATTCATAAACATTTCCAGTTGAATGTTTTCAAGTTAGAAAGGTAGAATCCATTTTATATGCTCTGCCTTGGGGAATCATTCATACTCTGTGTATTTTCTTCTCTTTGTAAAGGATCCATCTATTATGCCCTTTTTAGCTTCTCAACAATTCTTCTACTCCATCTTATCTCAAACTAAATTGCTAATTCTCCTGCCTATCTTGCCCCATGAAATACCCTGTATCCTGATTTAATTCCTCAGCTCATGCTGTCCTTTTTGTCCCATACATCCCTGAAAATTCGGTCGTTTATTACAATTCCTCTTCCTATTTATATACCTAGCCTAAAATCAGTTTCATTACTTGTTTCATTGAACATCTATTCTACGGAGAGAGCCCTCTCCTGTCCTTGTAGGGCTAGCTACAAGGCTGAGCGTGGTTTAGTTGTTATCCTGATTTGCACTTTTCAGCCTGGGGTCCATTTCAGGCGCTAACATCTCTAGCGAGTCCACTGGGGACAGACTATTACAAAAAATTTTCATAGAAGATTTATCACCCCAGTAATATTTTTCTTGTAAAGTCTTGATGATGATATTTCAGAGTTTTCTAGGCTGATATAAATATTGTACAGTAGTAATTTGACCACACTGGCTTCAAGAAGATATATAAGGGCTAATCCTGACCCAAATCCTCCCCCTGTGTTTGAAAATCCAAATCTTATCCCAAGAATAGTCAGAAGGCAGGAGGGATCGCTAAGTCCTATGCCTATTCTCAGGTCCCATACTTGGCCCAGTGAGTGGTTTTTTGTAGAAGAGTTTTCTTTTGATGAGAGTATTGAGCTCTCTTTTTTTAGAAATAAGTCTGAAACTGCACTTGAAGACACGGTTTTAGATCCAGAGTTTCTTGTATATATTGAAGTTTAGAGAGAAAATTCTTCCATTGATGACCACATTTTGAATTCACCTCAGTCCATCACTGCAACTTATATTCCTGAGCCTTCAGAATCATCAGGAGTAGCATTGCCTCCTCCTAATTCATCAACATCCCCTTCAGTCAACTCCCAGTTATCATATCCTCCAACAGCACCTCCCCTAAATCCTGCAAATCCTGTTGTAAATCCACCCAGAGTCATGGCTGCCCGATATGCACCCTTGGTTTTGCCTCAGGTTCTCAATGATATGCCTGTTGATTATCAGAGTAAAATTGCTATTTTTGATGCCACTCAGGGCATTACAGCCCAGCAGCATGTTGACAAGATGAATGACTTTTTTGACTTGCATGAAGTAGAAGAAGAGAATGTAGCTACCAGGTTGTTTGTTCAAAGCTTCGGAGGTGAAGTGAGAAAGTGGTTCAGAGCTTTACCAGCAGGCTCTATTCACACTTTGCAAGAGTTACACACACAGTTCTTAGACCGGTGGGAAGTGAAAAGGAATCCACACCAAATTCTGTCTGAATATGAGAATATTAAAATAAATGTGGGTGAAACGGTGCAAGACTATTGTATTAGATTCAATGCGGTATACAATGCTATTCCGGCTAACCTCAAACCTCCGATGGATTCAGCTATGCTAAAGTTTCCGGATGGTTTTGATGCCGACATGGCATATCAGCTACGTGAAAGAGATCCACCGTCACTTGAAGAGATTCAAAAGATAGCAGTAAACATTGAAGCTAATGTGCTGGCTAGAAGAGCTCAAGCCAGAACTGAAAACAAAGTCGTGGTGAAAGAAGAAGCATCCCCTTCGGACAGCAAAATGGACACACTAATTCGTACAATGGAAAAGATGGTTGATCAAATAATGATTTCGGACAGACCTGAAACCCAAATAAGAAATCCAAATTTTAGAGGACAACAGCAGCCGCAATTCAGTGGGAGGCAGCGGTTGTTTCAAGAGCGGACATCATTCATCTCTCCAGGTATTCCTACTTCCTAGAGTTCTCATGGCAAGGATCCCTACCTTCCCCTGGTACTCTATAAACGTTTAAGTAATATTTTCTTCAAGTTACAAGCATTGAGTCGATTGCACAGCATTTCATTGTCGGCAACAACACACGTTAATAGCAGCGTTACTAGTAGTATTGCAGTTCCTGGGGGTACAGACATGCAACCAGCACCCGGAGGGTTTATTCTAGTCACACCTTCGCAAGTAAATATGGCTGGGTCATTCACCCAGTATCTAGAATTTTCTGGCTGAGGTAACGATGATGTGGAGGGCTAGGTAGATGCCAGATGCAGGGAAGCTAATAGAATTCCAAACCATGCTCAGAGAAAGGGCTCTGCGATGGTTCATAAAGTGGTCAGAGGCCCACCCAAATCCAGCAATCGCGGACGTCAAGCGGGATTTTTTCTGAGAATTTAAGCTTCCCCAAACAGACCAGCAGGGTCTGTCCGAGCTCTGGGAGATTAAGCAAAAAGAGGGAGAGACTGCATGGGAGCTGATGCATATGTTCAAGGACGCGATCGGGAAACTCAGCTATTTAATCGACCCAAACCATCATAGGGATTGGTTCATCAAGGCTCTGCTTCCCTTGACATGAACCCCCTCACCCAGTAGAAGATCGACAACTTGCAAGACGCTCTAGAGCAGGCTATGAATATAGAGGCAATGGCAGGCTACCCTCAGGAATATCGGGGAGGGTCGGCCCCACAGGATCCTTCCTTATTGGGATTGTAGCATCAGATTTCCAATCTGAGTGAAAAAATTAAGGAGATGCAGCCTGTAAGACTAGCTAGGCCGAACGTTTGGTGCACTCACTGCCTGGTCGAAGGGCACGTAGCAACTGAGTGTCCCCGGTTGCGTGGCCCGGGTGTGGGGCCCTCAGTCGTGGAAATACAGGGGGGTCCACCTAGTGGGGGTGGCGCATCAATGAATCTGTAGGGGGTCTATCAGCTGCAACAACCTTATGTGGGGTTCCCACCTCAACCAAACCAGACCGCCACAGAATATTGCGAAATTTGTCGGACGATGGGTCATCAACCTCGGACATGTCCAATATTGCAGAAGTATTCCAATGTCCCAAATACTGTGATTTTTTTGCTTCCACGACTCACAACATCGAGCAGTGCAGATCTCTCGACGCACTGGCGGACCGATTGGACCGACCCTCCTATAGGGTGAACGAAGCTTCCAGGGGCAGAGGAGGCAGAATGCGTAGAGGCCGCACAGGGGGACGGGGTCCACTGAAATGCTACAACTGTGACCAGGAGGGTCACATGGCCCAGGAATTCCCCCTTCCCAAGCGCCCATGGTGTTCCCAGTGCCGCGTGAACACCCATGCGACAGAGGACTGCCCTGAACTTATCAAAAAGTGGGAGGAATGAGCACGGCAGAGGGGCACGAATCTGGTAAACTCTGAACCTTGAGGAACCGTAACTCTGGCCATGAAGAATGTAGCTATTGTGATGCGAGGAGGAAAGAAGATGGGGGAGGACGCTCGCGAGAAGGAGCCGGTACGCGGGATCCGGCTCGCCTCCCCAAAACAAATGATCTGGTCGGACATACAGAAGAAGTACTTCCAGGAGGAAGTGGAGACATTTGCTCAACTAGGGGGAGCCAAAGTCCATAAGGTACCCATGATGACCGATACCAGGGAACAGAGTGTCACGGGGGCCCTGATTGAGAAATGGCTCCAGTTATTCCTCAAGATTGTTGACAATGCTTCGATGCGGGAACAGCTCAAGCATACCTTGGAGGACATACTGCAGGGGAATATAGGGATGAGGGAACCTTTGAACACAGCACCCCGGTACGTACAGCGGGTCAAGCGGAACAAGTAAATAATGGGAAAATATTTCTGGCTCAACACGCAGGTTGCGGGATTTCAGATTAGCGACACCATGCTTGACTTAGGATCTGACGTCAATATCCTGTCGTGGAAGACGTGGGACGCTCTTGGGTGGCCCCGGCTGGCCTACTCACCAATCCAGCTTAGGATGGTGAACCAGTACTGCATTATATAGATTGGTCACCTCGAGGGTGTTGAGGTCGACATTGCAGGGGTAAAGACCTACACGGACTTTGAGGTCATTGATATTATGGGTGACAAGGATCCTTACCCTGCACTATTAGGAATTGACTGGGCTTTTGAGAATTACGCCATCATCGACCTCAAGAAGGAGCTGATGATTTTTGAGGACAGAGAAGTCCGAGTCACTCAACCTCTCGACCTGTATCAAGGCTCGAGATATATAGAAACTATGGATAATCGGGAGGATGCTCAGATGTTGGACAACCTTTATCAGATGACAGAAGGGAAGCGGGAGGACCATATTAACCCGACCGCAACCGGCTCTGTCAGCTGGCGCAGTGTCCAGAGCTCGGAGCTGGGATCGGAACTAGCCTGGGAAGACTGGCAGCAAGGTGGGTATGAGACCAGCACGCGGCGATGTGCCAACATTGCCAGAGTCCATTGGATTGGCGCTGAGATCAGGGAGTACCCCACCCTATCCAACATGGAAGCTGTAAATACCTTCATTGCAAAGGTAGAAGACTCGGTACCAGAAGGAATCAGGATACCACTTTTGGATGTAGCACTACAGTCCACATCAGCCAGGTGGTGGAAAAATCACCGGAACACCCTGTCGCTGTGGAGTGGTGTGGTGGAGGCTTTGAGGGTGCGATTCAAAGAAGATGGAGACCCTCGAAGCAGGAACAGGTACCAAGGGACTTCTGACCCGAGGAACCACCTGAAAAACTGTGAGGAGCAGTGGAAAAGCATAGGGTACTCGGAAGATCTGTGGGTACATCGGTTCATCCACTCCTTAGATACCATCCCCCATGCCTGGTACTTAAAGGAAAAGAGAGAAAAAGAGGGACCATCTCCTGGCAAGAAGTCGCACACAAATTTGTTTGGTGATTTTCCTTCGAAGGGGAGACAGAGTTGGTTTCCCAGGCATTACAGGCCATCAAGGGGGTACTGTTTCTCTATGATCCGGGGACCGACGGGAGCACATTAGCATTACATCCTGAGGGTAGGCATGAGTTTGCCTGCCAACGGATTGACAGCGATCCAGACGATGATAGTCTAGAGGACCTAAGGCACCTATATTTTGAAGAGAATGAAGGCGAGTGGAACATCAAAGAAGAACCGACCAATGAAGGCATCCATCTACTCCTGCTGAAGACAAAGAAGCTAAACATCAGCACGGAGGAAAAACCCAAACTGGCTACGGTTGGGGACTACTGGGACGAGGAGACGACAAAGGAAATCTTCAGCCTCCTCCTAGGAATACGAAGACCTGTTCCCTTCATCGGTTGCAGACTTAAAAGGCATCAAAGGGGACCTCGGAGAAATGTGTATTGTGCTGAAATCGGACGCGAGGCCCATGAAGCATCGACCTTATCAGTTGAACCCGTGGATCAAATAAAAGGTCAAGTTGGAGCTCGATAAGATGCTGACAGTAGGTCTAATCTTTCCTATGGAAGAAGAAGAGTGGGTGAGCCCTATCATCATTCAAAATAAGAAGGACAAATCAGAAATCTGCATCTGTGTTGACTACCGAAGTCTAAACAACACTTGCATCCATGACCCATTTCCCACTCCATTCAGCGACGAAGTATTGGACCATGTTGCGGGGAATGAGGCTTACTCTTTCACTGATGGATTTTCGAGCTATCATCAGGTGCGCATTGCAGAAAAATAAAAAATGAAGACAACGTTCACCACCGAGTGGGGGTCTTTTGCATACCACGTAATGCCATTCGGGTTGAAGAACACCCCCACTGTGTTTTCCTGGATCGTCATCGCTGCTTTCTAGGAGTACATTCATAAGTTCCTCAAAGTCTACATGGAATATTGGACCGTCTACAATTTGCTGAAAGACCACGCCACCCTGTTACGCATCATGTTTGATCGATGTCGACAATTGCAGATTTCCTTGAACTTGAAGAAATGAATCTTTGTGGTTCCTTTCAGAATGCTATTAGGACATGTGGTGTGAAAGCAAGGGGTCTACGTCGACCCTGCCAAGGTAGTCGTGATCGTCCACATGGAAGCCCTGGAAATGGTGAAGCAGTTGCGGGCATTGCTCGGGCACACGGGTTATTACAGATGGTTCATCATAAATTACGCGAAGATCACTGCTCCTCTAGAAAATTTATTACGGAAGTCAGAAGTGTTCCAGTGGACGGATGACTACAGGATGGCCATTGACACTTTGAAGGAGAAGATGGCAACGATGCCTATTCTGGTTCATCCAGATTGGGATAAGCAGTTCCACGTGCATATTGACACTTCCAGTATCGCACTTGGGGTTGTCTTGGCGCAACCAAGGGAGACGACAGTCGACCACCCAGTGTACTTCACCAACCGCAAACTGTCCAATGCAGAGCAGAATTACACCACCACGGAGAGTGAGGCCCTCGCAATGGTGTACTCGCTCCAGAAGTTCCACCACTATCTTCTAGGAGGGAAGTTTAAGTTCTTTACGGATCACTCCGCGTTAAAGTACCTGGTCAATAAGCCCGTTTTGGAAGGACGGATCTGTTAATGGCTTCTACTCTTCCAAGAATTCACCTTCGAAGTGATCATCAAGCTCGGGAGGTTGAACGTCGGGCTCGATCACTTATCCAGGTTGGAAACAGGGGAGAACGACGGCTCTCTCGATGATCAGCTGTTGGATGCTGATCTTTTCCGAGTCGAAGCCATACCAGATTATTTGGCCGACATCGCAACTTATTTGACTACGGGACAGTGCCTTCAACACTACACCCTGCTCCAGAAACAGCACTTGGTCATCCGCGTCGTTGAATACCAACTGATTGTGGGGAAGTTGTATAAATTGGGCCTCGATGAGGTTCTGTGTAGATGTATACTCAACCATGAACATGAAGTCATGATGTGGGAGTGCCATAGCGGCATTGCGGGCGGGCATGTGGGGGAAAAACCCACTGCCAGGAAAGTGCTCCAAGCTGGACTATGGTGGCTGACGGTCCATGCCGATTGTAAGACGTTTGTTAAGAAATGCGATGTCTGCCAATGAATAGGGAGGCCTTCTCACAAAGACGAGCTCCCGCTACACCCGGTGCATGTGTTGCGGTCGTTTGAGAAGTGGGTTGTCGACTTCATAGGTCCCATAGCCCCGGTAGCCAGGCATTCCAAGGCCCGGTACATCATTACCACCACCGACTACCTCACCAAGGTAGTAGCGGTACGAGACTGTACGGCCGATACAACAGCTCGGTTCATCTTTGAACACATCATCAGCAGGTTTAGCTGCCCACGGAGCTTAACCAGTGATCAGGGTACGCACTTCATTAATGAAACAGTAAAATCACTGCTGGACACCTTCATGACTCAACATCACAAAAGCAGCTCGTACCACCCGCAGCCAATGGTACTGTTGAAGCGTTCAGCAAAATCCTCGAAAAGGGTTTGACGAAGATCTGCAATGCCAAGCGAGATGATTGGGATGAGCGGTTGCCAGCTGCACTCTAGGCCTACCGAACTACGGTGAAGTGCTTGACCAATCAAACACCATTCCAGCTCATGTATGGCCGTGAAGCTGTGATTCCCACCGAGTGCACCATACCGAGTCTTTTGATTGCCACATCCCTAAAGTTCTCGGAAGAGGAATCACTACAGGAGCGCCTACTCGAATTGCAAGAATTGGACGAGGCCCGGTTCCTGGCCAAGTTTCACCAAAAGGTTCAGAAGGATAGAAAGAAGGTGTGGCATGAACACCACATCAAGAGAAAAATGTTCCAAGTTGGAGGAAAGGTTCTCCTCTACGATAGCAGGTTTCAGAAGTTTTCGGGAAAACTGC
Source organism: Pinus albicaulis (assembly GCA_034641835.2). Lineage (NCBI taxonomy): Eukaryota > Viridiplantae > Streptophyta > Pinopsida > Pinales > Pinaceae > Pinus > Pinus albicaulis. The sequence goes on from CM076578.1 coordinate 2,001,444,628, forward strand.
AGATGCACTGGTCGGGACCTAACTTCGTCGTCGATATTAGGGATTCCAGAGCCGTTCGGTTGGCTCAGCTGGACAGTACTATTTTACCTGGGTGGGTGAATGGCGCACGCCTAAAGCCCTACCAGGACTAAGTTTCTTTCACTTTTCATTAATAACTCTCGCACCCGAGAGAAGTCGTAGAGTAGCGTAGTTGAATAACTCTTCCGCAAATGGGATGAGCATAGGTAGTGTTAGTTTTCCATGCATAGGTCGTCAATAACCGCTCTGTTGTGGGGATCGCACCTCAACCTATTGTGGTCGGGGAGGGGTGCATCCAGTGTGTCATCCTTGTAGGATACGCAAACGTGTCAAGTGTCAGTCCATATCATTTCAGTTAGTACTTGTGTCAGTCTGTAGGATCGCCTAGATTTGCAGCATAAATTGCCATAATTAGAAGTAACCTTGAAATAATCATTTTGCCATAATTCGAAGGAACCTTAGTCGTTGCGTCTGCCCATTTCCCCATGCCACCGTCAGCAGATGTCAGAGTACACCTCAGCAGGTGATTGACCGCACGATTATCACTGTGGAGAATGCCAGCATGAATTAACTCATTATGGAGTCTCATCAACCTCACTTATGCCATTTAATTACATTACCTGCATGGAAAAAAGCACGAGAATTCCGGAGAAGTTAGAATTAGAAATTGGAGCAAAACTAGAGCAGCAGAAGTATCCAAAAGAACAAAGCCAAGAGAAAACGCCGAGACCGATTTTGCAAGTGTATCAACGCCGAGCGAAGATGACAAGAGCCAACCCAGCAGTCGTAGAACCATAGCTCGACAGCAGAATTCATAAAACAGAGTCCCTCGTCAGGAAATACGACAGTGTTGCCCTCATATATGCAGACCTCACAGACTCTTTCGTGTTCCCAGCACTCAAGCGCCCAGTGTATATGGAATATTATACCACAGAGGCAGTGCGTGCAGCAAACAGGATTTTTCCAGAGTTCTGAGGCCTACAGTAATCCTCCATTTTAATTTAAGAAATCTCCCGGTATTCGGGACAACAGGACTAGCCATGCAGTGTACCAAGTTCTTACTCAGCCGCACCCAGAATGGGTCATTGTGGTTGAATAAGGAAATTCCAATCCATGCTGAGGATATCCACCGGCTCACAGGGCTTTCACAGAATGGCCCGGATGTATCGTCTGCATGTCAGACCACTTCCAAATGAGCAAATAATTCGGGAGATGCGGACTATTATGCAAAATATGGCACACGTCGGGGAGGAAAGGGAGCGAAGATGGAGCTTATCAACAAGCCTGAAATCAAGTTCGCATGCTACCTTATTTCCAGTAAGACAATGAGGCACTACACGAAGGGAGAATGTACCCTGGATACTATTTCCATTGCAGAGCACTGTGTCCAGGGGGTTAAGTTGAACTGGTGCTCCTTCCTGCTGAAGGAGTTGTTTGACACATACGAAGACAACTACAAGAGGGCCACAAGTTTTATTTATGGATATTTGATAGTTGCATTTGCCATGTGGAAGTGGCATACTCCCCTCATTAGGATACCGACAGAAATAACGGAGGGTCAGCCTCTGGCAATGAATTTCTTCCCATGGAAGGTGTCGAGTGACCCCAGCACCAAAGAGGTAAATGCAGAGGCATTTCAAAGTTGAGATGGTTTAATGACAAATGTGGTAGTAGGCCAGCAGAGGGTGCCCAGGAACCTGCTGGATGAGTACAGCGAGAAAGTATGGTTCAGGGTCAGCCACATGCATACCTTCCTCCGACCTACTTGCGTGCCGGAGGAGACATTTCACATGCGGCCGCTGAAGTTCCAGCTTGAAGACACAGCCTTTCACAATGAAGTTTGTTCGTGGCCCGGGGTCGTGATGGAAATCCGAAGCAGGGTACCCACATACAATTTTGATCAGATGCTACCGCAGAAATGGTCGGGCGAAACGGAAGTGGAGGCGGCACAATAGGTCTCCACCATGCAACTCGGCCCCCTCATTCACCACCTAAACACTCAGGTACATAGTTTCGATGAAGTGGCTTGGGTTGTCTCAAGTGGTGCCATTCCTTTTCCTGTTTTATCTAAGTTCCAGCTTTCTCAGTCCACCCCACTTCTCCACATGACTTCCATCACCTCCCCCATCCCTAATGTTGTATTTACTTCACCAAGTCTGATGACTACCCCAATAAGGGAAAAGAGCAAGCCCACAAACCCCTTAGACGCTCCTCAGGCCAAGAGGGCCCAAACCATAGAGCCAAGTCCGGTGGTGGACCTCACTGAGGAGGATCTGCTCCGGCCATCGATTCCAGGGGTGCCTATACAGGAAGAACCAATCGTTGACACAGGGGAAATAGGAGGGATCCCACCTCTACCTCCCATTGACCCCTCCAACTTCATCAACATTCGGCTTCCACCACCACGTACTGTTCCACCTCCACCTCCACTAACCACTTCATCAGCACCATCCAACTCATCCGCCACTATGTCAAACCCAATAATCTGAGATCTACTTAATGGGGACCACGGGGCTGAGGTTGACTCAAGCACTGTAACAGTGCCACTGGTCAACCTCGATGGGGACCCCCAAGTATCTTTTTCTGATATAATTACACAGATGGCGCAAATTGTTACAGACACGGCTGACGCACAGCCTGAGCCTACTCTATTTCCATAGACCATCCATGCAGATCTGCAGGAGCGGCCGGACCTGAATATGGCCGATTTGACACCTCATCAAACCCCGTCGCGTCCCCTCAGGAGCACTCCACCTGATCATTTTCCAGTGGGTAGCCCCTACAGGAACGGTGGTCGGATCAAAGTACTTCTGGGGTCTCCAACTTGGAGACGTGGGGTACGGCTCAGCTGTACCACTTTATTCAGAGGGCAGCCCAGCAGGCGGAAAAGCTTCACTCCAAACTGCAACAGAGGTGTGAAGAGCAACAGCAGCAAATCACCACGCTTACTGAACAGTGAGAACATCTCACAGCAGCACACGGGCAGCTCCAGGATCAGATAAACAAAGTGGCCAGGGTGTTTACAGGACTATGGCCGGCCGTAGAAGCTCACTACACTCGGATGCCTACAGATGTGCCATAAACAAATATATTGGAACGGGCCATCCACCTCAGGGTCGCATTCACTGACCTCCACAAGGAAAATGCAGAGCTCCAAGTGGCGTTAGCAGCACGGCCAATGCTGCCCGATCCAGAGGCAGTCTATACAGCACAAATTATAGAGAAACAGGGCTAGGTCACCCAGATGCAGGAAACTCTCAATTATGCAGTGCGTGATGCTTATGACCTCCTGAAGGGTCTCCAAGAATGCTCGACGGCCCTTACGGTAAAGACTCAGCCCCTTTCAGCGTAGCTGCAACAAATTTCGAAAGAAATTCAAGATGCCATGGACCCCTCGCAGTTGGACCAGCTGTACGCTCAGGTGGATGTTTTGGAGGTCCAGATCCAGCAAACAAAGGCCATCTTGGCAATGGCCAAACTATCAATTCAAGAGCTTCGCCATCCCCTCCAACTCAGCGCTAAGACAATGCAGCAGTTAGCCGCCGAGGCCGAAACCCAAATCGGCACGGTGTTCGGGACTATACTGGCACCTGTCAGAGAGGTAGTTGTCACCAAGATTTCCACAGAGACAGATGTATTATTACATGGGTGGCAGCAAGCCGTGACAACCTTTAATGAGCTTAAGGCTTCAGCGTTCAGCAAGGTCCCGGAGTTAGGGCCCTTGTTTGGGAAGCAGACTGAAGGTGCACAGCAAGAAGAGGGCACAGGGTCCGGTGGGGCGATGGAAATAGAGACAATTATTTGTGATTGACTCGGGACGAGTCAAGAAACTGTGGTCAGGGCCTGTTGCGGCCCTTGTTTTTAATTTTGAATAAAGAACAGATTTTTGGGTTGCAGATCGACACATGGCAGTCGTAACCAAGCCACAACTATGGTGAGTAGGGGAGCTACCGAGGTTGTGGGAAAACAGGAGATAGTTGAAGAAGCTAAGGCAAATAAGTGCAGATGAAGAGAAGATACAGCAGAGGACGGAGAGTGGAACTCATAGACAACAAGAGAGAAGCCGAAACTAGTGGAAGAAGAACGCAAGAGAACTAGTGGTTACGATGGCAGGTGAATAAATAGCCGTCACCCATCCGAAAGAAGGGAGACGGATGCAAAGGGATTGAAGAGGATCGAGAAGACACTACAGAAGAGATCTATCCCAAGCATGATATCTTTGTAGTTCCTAGGCCTCTATCATCTATCTTTCTGTCCTATGAGACGTCTATAATAGAATTGTAAGCTCTTCCTGTGGAAGCGATGTAACTGTGGATATGGCTGAAAGTTATCAATAGAATTGCAGGTTGTTGTCTTATTATATGATTTACATGCATGCATGATGTCTGTGATGTCTTAAAATTTTATTTGCTTAGTATCTGCTCAATCTTTTGAATGTTCGTGCGTATATGATGATATTTATGCAATCAATTCTATATTAATCTCGAATTGTGGATCCTTCCACCACTATCGATCTATTCCCCTTCTGCATGTGGTCGCGGCATGCCTCGGGTGAGACTCTCTGCTCCTCGGAGTAGGGTGACAATGCCGGTGTGGTTCTAGACTACAGCGGATTCCCTTGTTGGCCCCAATCTTTGAACCTGGGTCTTTCTTGCGAGACCTGTTTCTTCACCAACAGTGTTTTAACCATGAAACATAGATGAATTTGTGAACTCTGAGCATGAAAATAAGCCTTAAAAACACTGAACAATAGTGTATAACAGAGAAATACAATCACACATAAGTTTTACACAATAGGCATGATGAAGCAGTTCACCCCTTCTGGGCTACATCTACTGGTCCATCTCCCAATGGCATGTCCCTCTTTGTCATTATGCTCAAAATTGCAAATTACATGTGCTTACATGCCTCTAACGGCTTTTTTCTCGGCACCAATGGCTCTAGAATGCTCAAATTAGTCTAGGTAGACTCTTGTTTCACCCAAATTGGCGAATATTATTTTTCCCAATGTCAGCTAGAAAAGCTCCACTAAAAGTGGAGACTGACACTTAACTGAAGTTAAATTTAATAAAAACCCAAAAATTAGGGCATCGCTACAGTCTCTGCCGGAATAGATTTTTAGGTTTAAACATAAAATAGTTTGGGCATGGTGGTCACATACCGACCCCCCATTTTTATCTCCGCATTAAGAATTTGAAACTCCGCAGATAAAGTGGTATGGAACCTAGAGTTAATGGTTTCACAAACCATGGAATTTGTTTCCATTACTCCACCATGTGACAGGTGCAAACCTCCACCGGAGGTTACAGTGGCATGACCATCGCAACAGATGTTGGTTCAAACCTATCACATGTAAACAAAACTTTTCCGTCGATTTAAACGTTTTTGCCACCAGTTAAACGATTGATGTTGCGGGTTATGTTCCATGTGACCAATCCTTGGGGCCACTAGCGGGTTGGGACTGTTGCCCCCCCCTCCCCCAAAACATAAAAATTTAACACGATAAAAGAATGTGGGAGATGTAATGGTTAAGTAACAGCTCATGGGTGGATTGGTAGAGGTTGTCCATGCCCATGCTCGAGGTCTCTGGTTCGACTCCTGTGCCTTCTAACAAAATTTTACCACACCCTCCTGAGGACACATGGTAGCCTCCAAGCTTTCCATATTTCACTCATCCAACGGTTCATTTACAAAACATACAAACCATCCAACAGTCAGAAACACATCTCCGTACCACAAGATCAATGATCCACAACATGCCACGCAGTGAAATCCTGTTAAATTAGGAAATTAGAATATTCCTGGAGTATACCTACTAATTGTACCTGCATGCTGACTGGGCATCCAGTCACAAATTTTTTTATGTTTTGGAAAATGAACAGATCACGATATCTTCCTCATATGACATCAGTTTTTTGAACCATTCACGGCACCGGAATCATAACTACGAGACCTTTCCGGTCGCTCAGGTCCGATCCTATTTTGAACACTTTCAATTTTGAGCATAACACATGATCTCCTGATCACTTCCCCATAGTACATCCCTTGCATTTGTTTGGCTACACAAGTGTACCGATGGAAAGACCCGTAGAAATCTACCGCATGACCTTCAAGGATCTATGGTGAAGATGACCCAATCTCCTATGCCATAACTTGCCCTCATCCCGGCTCACCACTTTGTTGTGCAGCCATCTACATAAATTTTATATAGATTCTTAACTCAAATCCCAATCTTCTTGGCTTTTCCTGTTGTTTTGTGTCACAGGAAAGCTTTTCCTTCACTGAAAACAACATCATAGCCTCTACCCTCCAACATTCCAACTGAGACTACATTTTTCAAGCCTGGTACATGCATTACATATTTTAATTGAAAGGGTTTACCTGAATGTCTATGGAAGGCAATGGTACCAATCCCGGTATCACTATACTGCCCTTCATCACCCATTTCAATATGCATCTGGAGGTCCTTCTCCTCCAATCTACTGAAAATTTCTTTGTCTCCCATCATGTGAAAGGAAGCACCAATCATCCAAGTACCACACTGATCCCATTGCACTTGAAACCATGCATGCAATGAGCGAGAATTCAAGCTCAAATTTCGAGGCCAAAGCCTCACTAGCTACAAATCCTGAAGCCTTCTTGTTCTTCTTCTTTTGTGGACAATTAGTGGCATAATGTGCATGCTCGTGATAGTGAAAACACTTCACTCTGGACATGTCACGCTTCTTTCCATCTTTATCGGACTCGGATTTGGAATGGAATTTATTTCCTTTCCCCTTCTTTGCCTTGGCAGCCACAGCACAATATTCTTCATCTTCATTCTTAGATTAAGATCAATCTCTGGTATTCTGCTTGAATTCTTCTTGCACCAAATCCAACCAAATTCGTTCCCAATCTAGCAGCTTTTCCCTTCCATTGAATGAGTCCTGATAACTATGCCAACTCTTGGGAAGTCCTAGAAGAGCTAGTCTCACAAAATCATCATCAACGACAGTAATTCCGACACTCCTGAGCTCATCCCGACATTGGACAAACTTTGTTAAATATTTTGGCATGGATTTGCCTCTCTCCATTTTGATCTTCCTGAGTTTATCCTTCAGTGCCAATTTCCAATGATCACCGCTACTATGAAATAGATCTGTCAAATATTTCCACATTGAATATGGCGTCGATTTTCCATGGAGACTTGAGACAATGTGGTCTTGTAATCCCTCCAATAAGATCCTCCTCGCCTTTGCAACCTTCTTTTGCCAGGAATCAATATTTGCAGCATCTGCTACAGTGGTTTTGGGAACATCATTGTCAATTAATTCTTTCAACCCATTCTCCTCCAGTACTGCCTCCATCCTGTCTTTCCAAGAAATATAGTTACAGTTTCCCTCGAGTGCATACTCCAATCTCAAGCCATTTAAATCCATTTCAATCCTAAATCGCTTGTCACACCAAGAATTTATTCTGCAAATTCGAATTCTATTCAGTCACAAACTCAGCTTCTCCTCCACTACAGTGATTTCTTGTGCTCTGATACCATGTATAAATTATACAAACATATGTATATCAATGGATTCAATTCTATCTAACAATGTACTAAAGATAGATATTGAATCGCTTCTACAAATAAATTATGGAAATTAAACACAATTGCCAATCACATGTAGCAAAGAAAGAATCAAATCAAACCACAACACAGATAGTTTCCTAGGGAAATCTTGCTACTCAAAACCCCTCTATCTTCTATTGTATATTAACCATGGAATCATGAAAAAATGACAATTCACTCTTCTCACAAGAGTCTCTTGCACTCTGTTAACTATCTCACATTGTCCTAGAAAAAGCTAGGCAACACTTAGCCAATTCTCAGCCTCTAAACAGTTTGTCTTTCTTGCGCAATTACTAATGAATGCAATCCCTATTTTTTAGGAATTTTTGCCTTCCTAAACTTCGCAAGGATCATGGGAACTTCAATGGATGTCTGGTTTCATGCAAGCAACCTACTAATCACAAAAATGATAGTTAACCTCCCTTTCACCTTTGTCTCAACTGAGTCTCCACTGGAACTGACATGCATGTAGCTATTAATAGTAAATCATCAGTTGCATGGCAGATCACTGATTGTGAATTAATTAATATTTAATTTACTTGATCTCTCACTAGTGCAACAAACAGTTACAACTAGTTCAACTGACTCTAAATCACCTAACTGAGTTAACTGATTACATATGCATTAAACTAATGCACCAACTGCAATTCGAACTCCATAACTAATAGAATTACTCTGCATTTGAGAGAAAACATTTTTTCCTATTTTTCCCATTTGTATGTTTCATATTTCTTAATCATCCCTTGTAAAGGCTTAACTATCTCGGCATAATCATGTTGAGATTCAACAAGATGATGAGCTTAGTGAAAAGATTCGCCTTCACTAAGTGGGCCCGCAGGCTATTTTTGGCGCAAGTCTATTTTTAGACTATGTCTATTTTTAGACATGATGGTCATATTTCAGAAGTTGTAGGATGTTATTTGTGGATGGTTAGTCAAGTTGGAAAAATAGATGAAATTATATTTTTAGAATATTGGGCGAAGTCTATTAATAGATCGTCAATCTAAAAATAGATACATGTTGATTATTATTAGCTCTTAATAATAATTAGACTCTAAACAGCAACTTATTCTCTTGGAGCACTTCAGTTTAGTGCACAGATGTGGCACAACAACTGACCGAAGGAATTACACTATTCCTGAGGGTTTACTGGAGCTAATGCATGAAGGACTCAGTTAGAACTCAAGTGGCAAAGTTATGACACAGTTGGAAGAAATAGTTATGGAGTTATATTCAGTTTAACTCAGTTAGACTCAGTTGAGCTAGTTGTATCTAGTCTAACTGATTGATACACTAGTGAGAGTGGAGTGAATTAGTTAATTAATTAATTCACAAATAATAACTCATTAATCAACTGAAAAATACAGCAGTTAACTACAGTGCATGGCAGTTTCAATGGAGACCAGTGGAGAGATAGGTGAAAGGGCAAGATAGACTATCTGTTGTGACTATAGTGATACATTGATTGCATCACACACTCAGTGGAGATGCCAATGAGGATTTTGCAGTCAAGGATGGAGAAATTCAAATTCATGCAGATCTATTCTTCAGCAGAGATTATGCAGTGGAGGCAGGCTAGCAGGTGGCAAAGATCGGTGCATGGATTTGCAAGATTAGGCCTGATTAGTATATGATGATTGTACTGTACTGAGAGCTTGTGATAATATTTTTATGTTTGTATGAGATTTTCATATGATCTCCATGTTACATAATATATATTTTGGGTTTTCAGCTTCAGGCTTTCCCAGTTAAAAACTTTCTTATGTGTGATTGATAATTTTTGTTTATGCTTCACACGTGTGTGCAATTAATTGTTTCTGAAAAAGATTAACAAGTGGAATAGATTTGGTATCTTGCATAAAGTTAAATAGTGTGAAATCAGGTGGATCTTGGACATATACATTCTTAGTGCATATAATTTCTACATGGTATCAGAGCATTGTTAATTGAAGATTGCAATTGTGAAGTGAGTTTGTGCTGGTGGACAATTCGAATTTACTACAGAAGATTCTTGGTGCAGAAATCGAGTATACATTGAAATTTATTTCAATGGGTTGAGATTGGAGTATTCCCTTGATGGGAGCTAGAATTACATAGCCTGGAAGGACAGGATGGAGGTGGTGCTAGAGGATAATGGGCTGAAGGATTTCATCGATAGCGATGTTCCTAAGCCGGGATCTAACGATGATGCATTACTTGATGCATGGAAAAAGAAGACTGCAAAGACGAGGAGGATTCCGTTGGAAGGTGTGAAGGACCATATTTTGTCCAGCCTTCATGGGAAATCCACTCTATTCTTAATGTGGAAGGCTTTGACAAACTTGTTCCAAAGCAGAAGTGACCAGAGGAATTTGGCGCTTAAAGACAAGCTCAAAAAAATAAAAATGGAGAAATGCGACAATATTCCAAAATACCTCACGAAGTTTGTCCAGTGCAAGGATGAGCTGGGAAGTGTGGGGGTTATTTTTGATGAAGAATACTTTGTGAGCTTGGCTCTCCTTGGGCTTCCGAAGAGTTGGCATAGCTACGAAGACTCTGTCAATGGAGGGGAGAAACTGTCGGGATGGGAGAGACTTTGGTCGGGTCTTATGCAGGAGGAGATAAGGCGGGGTACCAGAGATGGATCTTCATCAAAGAATGAAGATGAATAGAATTGCGCTTTGGCTGACAAAGAAAGGAAAGGGAAGGGGAAGAAAAATCCTTCAAAATCCAATGCTAAAGGCAAGAAGCAGGACTTGTCCAAAGTAAAGTGATTTCACTGTCATGAGCGTGGATATTTCGCCACTAACCATCCACAGAAGAAGAAGAATAAGCAGGATGCTGGATCTATAGCTGGAGAGGCCTTAGCCTCGCAATTTGAGCTAGATTTTTCCTTGATCGCATGCTTGGTTTCAAGCTGCATGGGATCAGTGTGGTATCTTGACAGTGGTGCATCTTTCCATATGACGGGAGACAAATATTTGTTTAGTGACTTGGAGGAGAAGGTCCTCCAGATGCATATAGAGATGGACGAATATGGTCAGTACAGTGCGACTGGCATTGGGACCATTACCTTTGAGAGGGAGTTCGGTAATTCATTCTTGTTGAAGAATGTCATGCATGTTCCAAGTTTGAAGAAGAACTTGGTCTCAGTTGCACTGCTGGAAGACAAGGGTTATGATGTTGTTTTCAGTGAGGGAAAAGCCTTCCTTCGACATAAAACAATGGGTCAAACCAAGAAGATAGAGGTTCGAATTAAGAATATCTACAAGCTGGAGGTAGATGGCTATGTTGCAATGGTGGGCAAAGCAGAAGGAGTGGTGAGCCGAGATGAGGGAAAATTATGGCACAGGAGATTGGGCCATCTTCACCATGGCACTTTGAAAATTTTGCAGCAAATTTCTACTGGACTTCCCAAGGGTACTCTTGCGCAGTCAGATTAGTGCAAAGGATTTACAATGGATAAGTTTGTGAAAACCACTTTTCATGAGAAGGAGAACCGTGCTTCGATAATCCTGGAGAGAATTCACACAGACATGTGTGGACCATTCTCAGCTACTTCAACAGTGAAACACAGGTATTATGTGATATTTTTTGATGAATTTTCTCGTAGATGTTGGATCTTCTTCATGCAGAAGAAGAGTGAAAAGTTCTCAAAGTTCTGTGAGTTCAAAGCATTGGTGGAGAAGGAGTCAGGGATGCAAGTGAAAGCTCTAAGGAGTGATAATGGTGGTGAATACATCTCTGGCGAATTCAAAGACTTCTATAGCAAAGAAGGAATTCGAAGAGAACTCATAATGCCTCATAACCCACAGCAGAATGGGGTCGCGGAGAGAAAGAACAGAATGATTGTGGGTGTTGCACGAGCGATGTTGCATGACCAGGGCCTACCGATGCACTTGTGGGCGGAAGCATGCAACACTGCAGTTTATGTGAAAAACTGTTGTCCTCATAGAGTACTTGGAATGAGTACACCCGAAGAAGCATTTTCTAGTAAGAAGCCTGATATTTCTCATTTGAAGATTTTTGGATCACCTGTTTGCATTCATGTGACGAAGGATGCCAGGAAGAAGCTAGAGCTGACTGCAGAAGTTGGGATATTTTTGGGGTACACAGAAACACCCCGTAACTATCGTGTGTATTTGTCAAACAGTCGGATGATTGTTGTGCGACGGGATATAAAGTTCAATGAGGTGAAAGCCATGAAGTTGTCGCTTGAGAGGGAGCTACACTTGCATGCGGAGTAGGAACTTCTTGTTCCCAAAGATGAGCCTCTGGATGTGGATCAACCACAGGAGAAGATTCATGGAGTGGAGGAGTCCACTCATACAGAACCAAACATAAGACAAGGCAAGAAGCATACCACAGAAGCTGAGAGACTAAAGGTGGATGTGGCACAGAATGTAGGAGTTCCTACATCACAGCGCAGACAGAGACAGTCACCTGACCGATATACTAGATACATGGCTCTTATGAGTAAGTGTATTGATAGAGCCATATTATTTTGAAGAAGCAGCGCAGGAGCCCACATGGGTAGATGCCATGGTGGAGGAGTATGACTCCATTTTCAGAAACAGTTCTTGGGAGATTGTTCCAAGGCCAATGGGAAAATCAGTTGTAGGATCAAGATGGATCTACAAGGTAAATCAAGCTTCTGATGGGAGTGTCGAGAAGTATAAGGAAAGATTTGTTGCTTGGGGCTTCTCACAGATTGAGGGGATTGACTATGAAGAAACCTTTGCACCTGTCGCACGGTATTCTTCCATACGGACCATCCTTTCTCTCTCAGCGCAAATGGGTTGGCACATTCATCATATGGATGTGAAGACTACGTTCCTTAATGGGATCATTGAGGAAGAGGTGCACATTGATCAGCCTAAAGTATTTGAGATCTTCAACAGCGAGTCGCATGTGTGCAAGCTCAAAAGAGCGTTCTATGGGCTAAAACAAGCACCTCGTGCTTGGTACACTCGGATCGACAATTATTTCACTGGACTTGGCTTCACCAAGAGTGAGGCAAATGAAAACCTGTACCAGATTGTGGTTGAGGGTAAGATTTTAATCATTGTACTTTATGTTGATGATTTAATACTAACAGGTGATGAGCAGTTGATACACTCATGCAAGGCAGATCTTGCAAAGGAGTTTGAGATGAAGGATTTGGGCCTCCTTCATTATTTCCTTGGATTGGAAATATGGCAGCGGGAAGATGAACTATTTGTGTCTCAAGGCAAGTATGCTCAGGAGATACTGGAGAAGTTTCACATGCAAGGCTACAAGCCTATCGACACTCCTCTTCCAGGAAATTGGAGGAAAGAGGATGCTACATCGGCAGAGGTAGTGGATGCCACTGTTTATCGACAGTTGGTGGGTTCGCTCATGTATTTAGTTAATACAAGACCAGACATATGCTATGTGGTGAACCAGCTTTCACAAGCAATGGTTAAGCCTACCAAGCTCTTTTGGAAGGCAGGCAAGCATGTCTTGAGGTATCTAAGGGGCACATTTGAGTATGGTTTATGTTACGGACAAATAGATGAGGTGAAGTTTCATGGCTTCACGGATGCAGATTGGGTGAAGCCCACCGTATACAAAGAGAACATCAAGAGGATTTTCGCATTGGATCTAAGGCGCTTCTTGGTACAATAGAAACAAAGATCCGTGGCACTCAATTCACAGGCGTATCATGGCGCACTAGCCGCATGTGAGGCTATCTCTGGATGAGGAAGATACTGGTTGGTTTGTTCGGTTCACATTTAGATCCCACAGTGATTCATTGAGATAATCAGAGTTGCATTAAAATCTCGGTTAATCCTGTGTTTCATGATATATCTAAACATATTGATATCCGGTATCATCATATCAGATATTGTGTGCAGCGTAAGATCATGTTGCTTTAGTACATTCCTACGAAGGATCAGGATGCAGATATTCTAACGAAGGTGCTCACCAGGAGAAAATTCGAATACCATAGAGGTAGGATCAGGGTGAAGGATAATCCCTATATTGCTTAGAGGAAGTGTTGAGATTCAACAAGATGATGAGCTTAGTGAAAATAGTCGCCTTCACTAAGTGGGTCCGCAGGCTATTTTTGGCGCAAGTCTATTTTTAGACACATGACCATTTCGAATTTGCGGATGCTATTTATGGATGGTCGGGTCAAGCTGAAAAATAGATGAAATTCTATTTTTAGAATATTAGGCAAAGTCTATTTATAGATTGTTGATCTAAAAATAGATGCATGTCGATTATTATTAGCTCTTAATAATAATCAGACACTAAACAACAACTTATTCTCTTGGAGCACTTCAGCTTAGTGCACATATGTGGTACATCAGTGGACTGAGGGAATTACGCAATTCCCAAGGGTTTATTGGAGATAATGCATGTAGGACTCAGTTATAACTCAAGTGGCAGAGTTATGACACAATTGGAAGAAGTAGTTATGGATTTGTATTTAGTTTAACTCAGTTAGACTCAGTTGAGCTAGTTGTATCTAGTCTAACTGAATGATACACTAGTGAGAGTGGAGTGAATCAATTAGTTAATTAATCTACAAATAATAACTCATTAATCAACTCAACAACAATACAGGGAAAATAGCTTAACTACAGTGCATGGCAGTTTCAGTGGAGACCAGTGGAGAGATAGGTGAAAGGGAAAGATAGACTATCTGTTGTGACTATAGTGATGCATTGATTGCATCACACACTCAGTGGAGATGCCAATGAGGATTGCGCAGTCAAGGATGGAGAAATTGAAATTCATTCAGAGCTATTCTTCAGCAGAGATTGCGCAGTGGAGGCAGGCTAGAAGGTGGTAAAGATCGGTGCATGGATTTGGAAGATTAGGCCTGATTAGTGTATGACAATTGTACTATACTGAGAGCTTGTGATAAGATTTGTATGTTTGTATGAGATTGTCATATAATCTCCATGTTACATAATATATAGTTGGGGTTTTCAGCTTCAGTCTTTCCCAGTTAAAAACTATGTTATGTGTGATTGATAATTTTTGTTTATGCTTCACATGTGTGTGCAATTAATTTTTTCTGCAAAATATTAACAAGTGGAATAGATTCAGTATCTTGCATAAATTTAAATAGTGTGAGATCAGGTGGATATTGGACATATGCATGCTTAGTGCATATAATTTCTACAAATGAGAGATGAATTTTCTCAGTAAATTGATATTTATTAAGAAAGACTGCATAGCCTTCGTATTCACTGGGAACAGGATTTGTGTAATATATTTGATCCTCTTAGGATCAATTTTAATTTCTATATTTGCAATGATGTGCCCTAAGAGAGTCACTTTTGACACACCAAAGATGCTTTTATTGGGATTGAGATAAATCTCATACTTTCGACACCACTCAAATATTTGTTTCGGATGACGTGCATGATCTAATATTTTTTTGGAAAACACAGTAACTTCATCCAAATAAACAACTATGCTCTAATCGATAAGGCCATGAAAAGCGATGTCCATCTCTCTTTGAAAATTATCACTGGCGTTGATAAGCCCAAATCACATTCTCTTGAAATAAATTGTTCCCAATTTAGTCCTGAAGGTAGTATTCAATCGATTAGGTTTCACTACTAGAACTTGATTGTAACCAGAGAAACCATCTAGTAGCGAGAACATCTCATACCTAGATAATTTCTAGAGGATTTGTTCAATGGATGGCACTGGGTAATTATCTTTATCAGATGCCTAGTTAATATTGTGGAAATCTACACATAATCGTATTTCACCAGACTTCTTTCTAACTGGGACCAAATTTGAAATCCAAGTGGATTTTCTAACTTTAAAAATGATCTGAGCATCCAACAACTTTCTCACTTCCTTTTGGATGAGGGGTTACAGTGTTGGATGAACTTGACTTAGTATTTGTTGGAAATGTTTTACCCCTTCTTTTATGTGAATTACATGTTGGATCATATGAGTATCATAGGTCTATAAATCATCGTATTTTCATGCAAACACATCACGATACTGTTTGAATAATCATATAAATGTTTTTTGTTCCTGTGGAGAAGAACAAGTATTGAGGTTCACATACTTCGGATCTTCTTGAGTTCCTAGATTGACTTGTTCAGACGATAGTTTTGAACTCGAAGTCTTTGTATTGGTTGGTCCTCTAAATCCGTTTTGCAGGTCATATAATTTCTCTAGGGACACCACACCTTTGGGCATATGTTTCCTTTTATTGCACTAGATGCCTCCTACAAATCCTTATCATGTTCATCATCTTTTATGGCATCATCTTTGAATACATATGCATTACCCATAAAGTGTAGTATTTCTTGGTCTTCATTGAAAACATGTAAATTAGTGACATTGTCGGGCACAGATATTTTATATACAATTTCAATATAAAAACCATTTTCTAATGCATATGTTGCAGCATTTCTAAGCCTAGGAACATTATTAATATTAAAATATTTAAAATGATTAATTAAATGGCATACCTCATGTATTTTTTTTTTAAGATTCGGTGAAACATAGTGGATAGTATCTCGTACCTAATGAGTGACCAATTTTTAGTCACCAACTCCCTTCAAAATATCTACCTTCATATTGATGGCTTTCTTTAGTCCAACTACAAGTGCTTCATATTCGGCAGTATTATTGGTACACTTGAACTCCAAATGACATGAAAGGATATGCTTCTTGTTACATGGGTCTACAAGTATGCAACTAGCTCTCGATCCATCCTACGTCTTTGAACCTTCAAACCATAAAGTCAAAATATTATTAGATACTAAGCTACTTCCTAAACTATTATTACTATTATTATGTACATCTATATTACACTATTCATTTGCACCTGTTGGAGAAAAAATAAGGCTCCAAATGTGTATCTGGTGGGACGCATGATAGTTTTTCTTTATAACACCCATGGTTGGTTTGAAGGAAACAATTTCAAAACATTAAAAAAAAAAAAGCAATAGGATCATTTTGGCCCTCAAGTGGTGTCACAATGTGTTTCATGTATGGATCACTTTCCACTCAAATCTAGTTATTTCTACCCTTGTATGGACGCCATAAATGAGACCAGTCTATATAAAAATACCCGTGTATTTTTCTAGACTAGTCTCTCCTTAGGAGTACATCGTAGGCTTTATGGATGTCCACAAATACAATATTATACATTGGTGAATTCGGTGATCAAATGATAATCGAATTAGAAAATTCCTAAGTTCACCAATAGCTTGGACAAAATATTGGTCTAGCTAAATAATTTGAGCATCGATTTTATTCCATTTAGAATTATTTTCTTGGCAACAGATAATGGAATTACATTCACAGATGCACCAGAATCAACTAAACAATTATGGATATTGTAATTAAAAATTTCAAAATTTGATAAAAATGGAGTCAGAGAGTGTTAGCATCTAATGTTACAACATTAAATACAAATTCAAGGGAACCAAAAGACTTACCAGACACCTTTTGAGAGGAATAAGCATTGTCACCTAGCGAAGGTTGTGAAAAGGCTTGGACAAGAATTTCATGCTATGATCTATCCTGATATCTTCACGAGCTCAAAGATGGAAATATTGGCTCAAGCTCTATTCAAATCTTCAACTATGTTATGCTCATTTGTCTTACCTTTAGAAATCATTGTTGAAGTGTCTGGAGGAGTATCTTTGTTTGAAACTTCTGGAGTGATGGACTTAATTTTTTTGTTGGAGGAGGTTCTCTTAGAATTAGTTGCATTTCCAGACTTACTATGTGTATTTTGAGCAAGATTTACTGGAGATGAGATCCTTCCTAACAATTGTTCGTTCAGTTTCTTTCTCGCACCTCCTGTTCAAAAATGGGCCCTTTTCTCCTCAAACTATATTGACCATTTTTCTTCTGAGGAGGAGCTTCACTTTGTGGTGGTGCTTCATCACTCTTCTTTTCAGAATTAAGGATACAATCAAAATCATTCACTACATGTCCAATACCAGTACTTTATTCATTTGCTGCATGTTCTTCTATTCCTTTGGTTTGCTTTTTCTGTTCATCTGCTAGCAAGGAACCCATAATGTGTGTGGCCAGAGCGTTCATGTTGTGGTTCCACTATGGGCGCGTATTTTATAAATTATATTCATGGTGGAAAGAAAAATAGTTTTCCATACCCATACTTTCTATATTCAGAAAAATATTTGAACTTTGGGAAGACTTGGTGAGTTTATTGTTGTCGTTATTATTATTAGTCCTTCAGAATAAGAAAGGTTTGGGAGGCTTGCTGCTAGTAGAATTCTTTCTCAACCTTCTCTTTAATTCCAAAATTTCATTGGCAAGTGATTTCATTGTCCTGGTCAAGCGTTCAATATCTAATGATTCCTTTTCTTTAGCCTTACTTGAAGAAGGTAGATACTTCCTACCGGTTTCCTTGGAGTCTTTTGATTCATCTTCATCAGTGATAACTCCAATAGCACGTAAGTCTTTATCGAAGGTGATTGTTTCTGCAAATTTTAGTGCCAGTGTTTATTTTTCAGCTCTTTTAACAAATGAATAAATGTTAGTGGGAAAGGAAGCTGTGTAATAATCAATAAAAAATAAATCGTTCAGTTTTGTTCTCGGGTTAAACTTGTCAAATATGTGATTAGAATATTTCAATGTTTTTGAACTCTTTCAATAAAATGGCAGGAGTCGTTTCATCAAAAAAATTCTTCAAAAAAAAAAAATTTAAACTCCCTCCAACTATGAACTGAATTGACAGGAAGACTATGGTACCATTTTGTTTCTCTACCTTCTAATGTAAATGGAAAAAGTATGCAAGAAACAACATCATACCTTACCTCCAACATCCTAGATGCATGTATAAATTGTCGATGTGATCAATGCATCTGCTCTTACATCATATAAATAATCATGAAAATAATCATTACCCTTACCATATGTTCCGCTCATACAAGTGGAGTGGCTGATAAGTGAGTCTCCTCTCATATTTATGTGATCAATGCATCTGCTCATATGTTGATATATCTCCTCACCAAAACCCATCCAAAAATCTCGCCCCATGATGGTGTGGTATGCTCTCATAGAACAAGTGGGACTAAAAATGAAATCCTCATGAGCTGCATGTAACAACTTCTCATTGAGCTTGGAAGCTCTAGGAAAGAATATCCTGCCATGATAAAAGATGACCCCTTCTCTAACTGAATACTCCTCCAAGTGTAACTGGCCATCCAAGGTCATGCAAGTAAAAATATCCTTGGAATACTCCACCAACAGCTAGGAGCTCCAATATGGATCTAATCTCCATAGTGATAGTGTTGATAATCTCTCATGAATGGCATCTGCCATATGGCCATCCTCCTCTTTGAAATTTCCCATGCCAAATATGCAAGTTGGAAGGTTGTTATCCTTCCCTTACTACTTCTGCCATAGCATAGAATCTGAAATGGAAGTGGATGATCTTGATGTTGAGAGAATGCTCTCGCTCTCCTTGAGTCTACCCCAGACTCCCAGTGCTATATCAAGCTCTCTCCAGGTCTCCAACCTCCTGAAATCAATGATTGGTGCCCCAATATGTGAAGCATTCATCCTCCTCTACTGATCCAGTGGTCTTCCCGACAAAATTTCTCCATACCATGAGACATCATCATCAAGAGATGACTGAATATATGAATGGAGAAAGCTCTCCATGCTTCCACTGCGCAATCCAATCACCTTCTTAGGTGCATCAACCTCCAAAAATGAATAGGGAAGTATACTCCTCACCTCATGATGTTGGGTCTTCTCCCTACTTCCTCCTTGTGTCTCCATGGTTTCACACCTCCTCAACAATGGCACAGATAGAACATGAGTTGTGCCTTGATCTCCATACATGAGATCCTGGGGACTTCCTTGCAAAGATGCAAGCATCCCTCTATTTGGAGCAAGATCTCATCTTTCCTCTACATGAGGCACTAGATCAACTCCAGATCTAATAGTGTTGTTGCCCTCAATATCTGAAAAATGAGTGGGCAACCTCCCAATGATTTGATCCCTTTTTTTAAAAATAGACCCTTATGCCTCCTTGCTCAAAAGTGTGAGAAGAAATTTTCTCCTCCGGAAAAGTATGGTGCAAGTTTCCAGCCTCCCTCATGGTTTTCTAAAATGGCATTGTGTTTTTATGCAAGGGTTTCACTTGAGTTTCCTGGTTTACCTCCACCATGGGTGTCTCATGAATCTTTTCATCAAATATTTTCACTAATGCCTTAGTGAAATTTGCATAAGATGCAATGTTTACATTCCTCAAAGAAAAAGATTCAAAAATCCACCAAGAAAAATCCTTACCTCTCAAATGCAGCGCTGCAACTTTGATGGCTTCATCCTCCAGCATTTGGTGTTGATGCAAGAAGGTCTTTAACTCTTCAACCCAAACTTTGGCTAAACATATAGGTGATCCCTCAAAGGTAGATAGATGAAATCTATCCTGCTGCTCTTTTCCATTCACCTTCATCTTGCAAAACTCTAAAAAACTGAGATGATCTCTAAATTTCTGAGTTTGAAACTCATACTCCTTCAAGAAATCACTAAGGGCTTCCCTCCTAGCAACCTCTTCTCTTCTTTTCATCTCTGTTCCATCAATCCTGAGCATGTGACTGCGTTGTACAAGATGGTGTGTAGCTGCATGCTCACACTCCTTCAATCTAGAGTTTGCTTTTGAGTCAAACCCTCTAGGAGATTCTCTATACTTCTTCTGGATGTCCTCATACTCTTCATGGATTATATATACAGATTTATGAAGAATCTTGGTAAGCTTATCCCCTTTTTCTTTTTCTTCTCCAAAATATGGATTCTTTCTTCTTCTTATTTCTTTGTCTCCTCGATGAGAATAGAAAGTGCAGGGCTCTTCCTCTTCTTTCTGCATATCCTCCTTGGGGAGGTTCTTCATGGACCTGAAATATGATGAGATTAAACTCATCCTCTTCAATCTCCTGATATTATTTTTCTTTCTTGGGCTTGAAAGCCACAGGCTGAGCCAAGAAAGGTGCTCTGATACCATTGTAATGTTCCCAAATCGGAATAGCTAGCAATCCATGGCTAGAAAACGCATTTTCTAGAAATGGAGGCAGCAAGATTTAAAACCAGGACCTGGATCCCTTAGATAAATGCATCTAAGACTGAAATCCAAGATATGGCTCCAAATAAATCCTTCTAAGGTGGTTAAACAGATCTACCACACTTAGATGTCCTCAGAAAATGCCCGGTGAGGGACTGCAACAATGTAAGAACATAGAATGGAAAGACAACGTTATTCTTGTAGTTGTGAACACATGAAGAAGTAAATAGCCAACATATATGTTATATAGCAGAAAATTTATAGAATGTGTGGAGGAATCAATCACTCCAGCTAGGCAATGGAAGCCTCAATGTGACATATACATGATAATGCAAGAGCATTGCTACATATGGAAAGCCCTAGCTAAAATAACGCAGTTTATAGAAGACACTGCAACAAAATACATGAATATAGAATGATATATCAATAATAGCTCAAATAAATGATGGAGAGAAAGCTCTCAACCCCTGAAAACACTAATACAGTAATAATTCACAATCCTTGGAAGGATTAGCTACAATATACATCAAAATGGCAATTTTGCAGAAATGTCGGAGTTGTTGGGTAGCAGCTGCAACTCAAACTAATACAATATGGAGATGGTTGAATAAGATTTCCAATATGCAGCAAACCTCCTCCAATATATTTCCCAAGTACAAGGCTGATCCTAATACTAGAAATCTTGTCCTCCAAAATGTCGGTGCAACCTCTCACTGCAGATGCACTCTAGAATAACATAGTCATAGAGATGGACTGCATTGCTGATGATGGGAGAAGTTGGCCTTGATGCCAATATGTGCAAATCAGCTTTGAAATCCCTTTCACTAACCTCTCAGAGCAAGAGAAGCTCTCTCCTCTGAAAGATAAGCCAAAGAGAAGTGTTGTGGAAACCTCCACTGCAATGCCCCAGCAACATTATGTTATGCTTGAGCAGGAATAACACAGAATCTGAAGAATGGATTTGGCCTTGAGCCAAGATGTGGAGAAGATGAAGTGAAATCCTCTAAGAGGCCTCTCAAGAAGGAGAGAAAATCCTAAACAGGAATTCCCTCGTGCTAAGCAGCACTGTAACTCTCTTGAACAGCCCTTGTAAGGACCATAGTACTTTGGCAATCATTTACTATCCTTCTTAGCTTGCTTGAGGGACATTTGTTTGTATGGTTATAGCCATAAAAATACCTAGTCTCCTACATCAAAATGTCTCTCGCTGCGATGTTGATCTGCCTATTGTTTCATTCGATTTTGTGCAAAATTCAGGTTATCCTTTAAGAGTTGGAGAACTTCTTGTTGATGCTCGATGTGATCTTCCACTGCTTGAACCTTCGAATTTTCTCTTAAATATGATGTGATGGATGGTGGATGATATCCATAAAGTGCCATAAATGGGGTCATTTTTGCTGCAGTATGGAAGGAAGTGTTATACCACCATTCAGCGAGAGGTAACCACTTGACCCATTGTGTTTGTTTATCAAATACAAAACAACGAAGATATCCTTCCAAACATTTATTTACTATCTCAGCTTGACCATCGGATTGAGGATGATAAGATGAGCTATGAGCTAATTGAGTACCCAAACAAGAAAATAACTCCGTCCAAAAATTTCCAGTAAAAATGGGATCTCTGTCGCTCACAATAACCCTTGGGTTTCCATGTAGCTTTTTAATTGTGTCCATAAATGTAGTAGCAATTGTACTTGCTTTAAATGGATGAGATAATTCACAAAATTGTGCATACTTGGTAAGTCTATCAAATACCACCATGATGACACTCTTTCCTTCAGACTTAGGTAAAACTATGATAAAATCCATTGAAATCTCCTCCCAACATTGACTTGGAATGAATAAAGGTTGTAGAAGTCCCGAGGTCTTAATTGTCTCAACTTTATTCTGCCGAAAAACCAAACATTCTGCCACAAACTTTTGAATATCAGATTTAAGGCCATCCCAAAAAAATTCCTTCTTCACCCTGTGGTAAGTTTTTAAAAATCCTGAGTGTCCTCCTAAACGAGAAGTGTGCAATTCCAAAAGAATCTTTTGTTTTATTTGGGAATTCTTACAAAGATATAAGCAATATTTGTACCATAAAGAGTCATTTTTCCAACTAAATGTATTAGATGTACTAGGATCTTGCTGCAACTTTTGAATGAGTGCCCATACTTCTTTGTCCTTCTTCCATTCATCTCTTTCTTTGGTTATCCAATCTGGTTGGATAATAGAAATGGCACAAAGAAATGCTTCCACCTCTTCATTATTTCTTGAGAGTGCATCTGCAACAACATTAAGCTTCCCTTTTTTGTAGATTATTTCAAAGTCATAACCCAACATCTTTGTGACCCATTTTTGCTACTCTTCTGAAGATATTCTTTGTTCCAAAAAAATTTTAAGACTATCATGATCATTTTTTACCTTGAAGTGCCTTCCCATTAGGTAAGTTCACCATTTCTTTAGTGCATGTAGTATTTCTAACATTTCCTTCTCATAAATCGGTTTTTGTAAATACTTTCCTTTGATTGGATGACTTTCAAAAGCTATGGGTCTTCCTTCCTGCATTAAAACAGCAC
This sequence comes from Pinus albicaulis, assembly GCA_034641835.2. Lineage (NCBI taxonomy): Eukaryota > Viridiplantae > Streptophyta > Pinopsida > Pinales > Pinaceae > Pinus > Pinus albicaulis. The sequence goes on from CM076578.1 coordinate 2,001,467,837, forward strand.
CAATTCCATTTCCTAAGGCATCACATTCCACAATAAAGGTTTTTGTGAAGTCTGGCGTAGCTAAGACCGGTGCTACGCACATTGCCTCTTTAAGATGTTCAAAGGCCTTAGTTGCTTCAAGAGACCATAAAAATTCATCTTTCTTCAATAATTTTGTTAGAGGTGTTGCTATTCTCCCATAATTCTTAACAAACTTGCGATAATACCCTGTTAACTAGAGAAATCCTCGCAACTGCTTTATGGTTGTGGGGACTTTCCATTCCTTAATGGCTTTAATTTTGTTAGGGTCTACCTTAACACCCTCGTGAGATACAATATGACCCAGACATTCCTCCTCTTGTACTCCAAAGAAACATTTGGATGTTTTTGCATATAATTGTTTCTCCCGCAATAGTTTGAGCACCCTGTCAACATGTTCAACATGATCCTTCCAAGACCTGTTGTAGATTAGTATATCATCAAAAAATACTAGCACAAATTTTCTAAGGAAGTGTTTGAAAATGGAATTCATCAACCCTTTAAAAGTAGAAGGTGCATTGGTAAGGCCAAAATGCATGACCAAAAATTCACAATGACCCTCATGAGTTCGAAATGTTGTTTTAGGAATATCTTCATCCTTCATTCTAATTTGATGATATCCTGAACGAAGATCCAACTTGGTAAAATAAATTGCTCCATGTAATTCATCCAATAATTCATCAATCACAGGAATGGGAAATTTATCTTTAATGGTGAGCTTATTGAGATCCCTATAATTCGGACACATTCGCCATGATCCATCCTTCTTGTGTACCAATACTACAGGAGCAGAGAAAGAACTTTGACTAGGTTGAATTATACCCGCCTCTAACATTCCTGCAATCATACGTTCAATTTCACTCTTTTGGACGTAAGGATATCTATAAGGCCTGATGTTTGGAGGAACACTTCCTGGAATCAAATGAATAGCATGATCATGATCATGAATAGGTGGGAGTCCTTTGGGAGTTTCAAACACCTTGGAATGATTGTCCAAGACTTGTTGGAGATCTGCAGAAATAGATGATTTCGATGTTGGAACTTCTAGTGAGCATAATTGTGAAATTACGCCTCATTGTTCTTTCTTTAGAAGCTTTGTCATGACATTAGAGCTTATTATCTTTCCCGGCTTCCCCACAATACCCTGTAATTTGACTTCCTTTCCTTCTGAAAAAAAAAATTCAAGAAAAGTTCTTGAAAATTAAAAGCTATTGTCCCCAAAGATTGTAACCATTGTACTCCTAGTACAACATCATCACCTCTCATAGTAATGGAAAGCATTGGCTATCTGCTCATATTCCCATGGTTACTTGAGGCAATGGCATTTCCAGCAACCCCATAAGTAATAGTGCAACTATCACTTGACACTCTAAAGGCCGGGTATAGAAACAATTCACCCTCAGTTATTTTAAGAATGAATAGAAATTACGGGTGTTAATTGAATTAATCAACACATACCTTTTTCTTTCGCGGATATGTCCCCATCTTGACATTTTATGAGTACCTCGCGAATGCATTACATTCATATGGTTTCAGCCCTATTTATTCTCTTCTAGGTTGGATCCTTTATATATCCTCTTCTTCATTTTCTTCTTCCTCTTCACAATCTATGTAAAATAATTTCTTCTCAGCACACTGATGACCTTTAGTGTATTTTCTATCACAACTGTAGCAAAGCCATTTTTCTCTTTTTTCTTCCAATTCTTGTGGTGTCAACCTTGTAGGTTGTGGAAATCTAGGAGTAGCAACACTTCCCTCTTTATAGAAGTGAGTGGTAGGCTTCCTTGTCGCCATAATTTTATATTCAATTTTTCTTGCCAACCTGAATGCCTTCTCCAATGAATCAGGTTCCAAAACACGAACTTCATGTTGGATGTTATCCTTTAAAGTACCTATGAAGAGATCAATCCTGTGTTCCTCTGGAATATCAGTTACCCTTATATTCAATTTTTGGAAGTCCTCAATGTGCTTCCCCATTAAACCCTTTTGTTTGAGATTTATCAATTGGCTAAAGAAGGTGTTGCTCTTTGTATCCTCATAATGTGCTATCATTTCCTTCGTAAAAATTGACCAAGTGACAATTTTTTTACAAGAGCAAAGCCATCGATACCATACAAATGTATTTTGTTCTAAATGTAAAGTTGCAATGCGTACCTTTTGTGTGTTTTGCACATTATGGAGATCAAAATATTGCTCCATCTGTAGTATCCATGTTACAGGATCATTTCCATCAAACTTCCTCATATCCATTTTTGGAATATGGTAGTTCTTCCCGCTAACATTAGAGTTTATGAAGTCACAATTAACATTTATTTTGTTCTCATCATGAGTTTCCTCTACTATCTTTTCACCAATAGGAAACATTTCTTGTATCAACTTTGTCAAACCTTCCATGTCTGCTTTTAGATCATTCTTCATGTTTTCCATGTTGTCTTTCATTTTTTCATCGATCTTAGCTTCCATGTCATCCATCTTAGATTCCATGCCAACTTCCATGCCATCTATCTTAGATTCCACGCCTTTCTTCAAACCATCCATATTATTCTTCACACCATCCATCTTTGCTTCCACGCCTTTCTTCAAAACTTCCATTTCATTTTTTGCTGCTCTTTGCGAGAGCGAAATTTGGTGCACTTGCTTTTGTAATTTTGATAGATCATGTTGCAATTCTTCATCTTCATGAGTCATAGTAGAGCCTTCTGAAGGCTTAATGGGTGTTGAATTGTTTTTACGGGGCTTTTTTTTTTAACCCAATACTGATATATATTCTACAATATGCCCTCAAAATAAATTCAAATTGATTCTTCAAACAAGACTTATGCAATTCGTCAAAATAATACACACCTTTTTCTTGCTTTTGAGAAGCTCGATATTGAAATTAGATTATCTTTGTGATTGTGGATCTTCAATATCTAAATTTGGGAATTGAGGTAGCCTTCTGAATTATCTTTCGAATGCCACAGGTCTAACTTGATTTGGATTCTCCAAGGAAAAGTTATGTCCAATCTCTCATAATGACCTAATTATGGACTAGTTCAGTAGAGCGAACTTGTAAGACTTTCCACATGTCACTGTTTCGTATTTTATCTCTGAAATTGATAGCAAAGAAACTACATTCAGTGTACTTGCAACCACTTTTTATGGCACTCCAATCCGATGCTCAGAGAGAGAGTTATGAATATTTTCCCACGATCACCTCTTTGAGATGAAATTCAAGAGCCTGAAAAAGCACTACCTTCCACAGATCATATCTCCGAAAATATTGTGAACCAAGCTCTAATATTTTTTGATGAGTTTCCTCAGGATTTTAGCTTTGTGCCCTAAAAATTTCAGATTCTGAACCTTCATATCAAAAAATTTATAGCGCAAATGCCACGATGACCTGTTTAGATTAAATTAAGGAGCCTGCAAAAAGGCCTAACTTCCACAGATCATATCTCCAAAAATATTATGAACCAAGATCTGAATTGTTTTGACGATCTTCCTTAGGATTTCGGCTTCACACCCTAAAAATTTCAGCTTCTGAAACTTCGTAGAAAAAAAGTTATAGCGAAAATTCCACAATGACCTGTTTGGAGCAGCAAAACCCTAGAATCCAAACCTTTGATACCAAATGTTGTGAAACTAGCTCCAGAAATAGAAGAAAAGAGATATCAACATCTTATAAATAAGCCACTTCGAGGGGGAAACCTTCAATACATTACATGAATGAACAATTCTTGGATCCTACAAATTACAAAACCTCCTTTCTATATATAGGAGTCCATGGGGCCATAATGTAATCCTAGTGGGGCCACAATGTAATCTTAGCCAACCTAACAATAATAATTTAAGGGCACAATAATAACAATATGGGGGTTACAGGGGTACAATAATAACAATAAGTGGGCTACACTAACAACAATAAGGGACTATACTAGTAATATAGGGACCTAACATGCAATTTGTCTGAATAGACAAATAATCAAATGATCTAAGATATCCCTCTATGGATGCCTCCTCCTCTTCTTATACAAGTGAATGCCTCTTTGCCATTGACCCCACACATTAGGGTTTCATCCACAAGGAATCTTTCCCCCTCCAAAACTCTGATGTCTTCTCATGCAAGCTACACCTTTAGGCAGCGTTATTGATTTGATCAAACTTGACTTTGTCCTCATGAAATTTCCCCTTTTCACTCTAGAAGGTGAAAAATTAAGCTTCTCCATTGATCCTTTTCACATTATGAAGGATCTTATTCCTCCTCATGGGCCTTTTACCCATTTTATTCATCTTCTAGATGAGATAATCAAAAATTAATGTTCCTTCTTCATGAAAAATTTGGAACATTACAATTGTGGCCCCATGGACTCCTATATATAGAAAGGAGGTTTTTTCATTTGTATCATCCAAGAATTGTTCATTTATGTAATGTATTGGAGGTTTCCCCCTTGAAGTGGCTGATTTATAAGGTGTTGATCTCTCTTTTCTTCTATTTTTGGAGCTGATTTCACAACATTTGGTATCATAGCTTTGGATTCTAGGGTTTCACTGCTCCAAATAGGTCATCGTGGAATTCTCGCTATAAATTTTGTTCTATGAAGGTTCAGAAGTTGAAAATTTTAGAGCGTGAAGCCTAAATCTTGAGGAACATCGTCGCAAAATTTCAGAGCTTGGTTGGCAATAGTTTCGGAGATATGGTCTATGGACGTTAGGACTTTTTTAAGCTCCCGAATTTCATCTCAAAGAGGTGATCATGGGAAAATATTCATAACTCTTTCTCTCTAAGCATCAGATTGGAATTCTGTAAAAATTGGATGCAAGTACACAGACTTTAGTTTCTTTTCTATCAATTTCAGAGACGAAGGATGAAACAGTGACACATGGCAAGTCGTACAAGTTCGCTCTACTGAAACAATCCATAATTAGGTCATTGTGGGAGATTGGACATAACTTTGTCTTGAAGAATCCAAATCAGGTCAGACATGTGGAATTTGAAAGTGGATTCAGAGGACTACCTCAGGGAAAGTTTTGAGATATTGAAGATCCGAAATTACAGAGATAATTTAGTTTCAATATCGAGATCCTCAAAAGCAAGAAAAAGGTGTGTATTTTTTTTCCAAATTGCATAAGTCTTGTGTAAAAAAATCAGTTTGAAGTGATTCTAAGGGCCTATTGAGCATATATTTCAGTATTGGGTTCTAAAATGCCTCCTAAAAAGAATTAAACACCCATTAAGCCCTCAGAATGCTCTGCTATGACTCGTGAAGATGAATAATTGCAACATGATCTATTGAAAATTACAAGAGCAAGTGCACCAAATTTCTCTCTCACAAAGAGCAGCAAAAAATGAAATCGAAGTTTTGAAGAAATGCATGGAAGAAAATATGTATGGTTTGAAGAAAGGCTTGGAAGCTAAGATGGATGGCGTGGAAGCTAATATGGAGGACATGGAAGAAAAAATGAAAGACAACATGGAAAACATGAAGAATGATCTAAAAGAAAACATGGAAGGTTTGACAAAGTTGATACAAGAAATGATTCTTAATGGTGAAAAGATAGTAGAGGAAACTCATGATGAGAACAAAATAAATGTTAATCGTGATTTCATAAACTCTAATTTTGGATTGAAGAACCACCATATTCCAAAGATGGATATGAGGAAGTTTGATGGCAAGGATCCCATAACATATATACTACAGATGGAGCAATATTTTGATCTCAATAATGTGCAAAACACACAAAAGATATGCATTGCAACTTTACATTTAGAACAAAATACATTTGTATGGTATCGATGGCTTTTCTCCTGTAAAAAAATTGTCACTTGGACAATTTTTACGGAGGAAATGATAGCACATTATGAGGATACAAAGAGCAACACCTTCTTTAGCCAACTGATAAATCTCAAAAAAAAGGGTTTAGTGGAGGAGCACATTGAGGACTTCCAAAAACTAAATATAAAGGTAATTGATATTCCAGAAGAACACAGGATTGATGTCTTCATAGGGACTTTAAAGGATAACATCCAACATGAAGTTTTCATTTGGGAACCTGATTCATTGGAGAAGGCATTCATGTTGGCAAGAAAAATTTAATGTAAAATTATGGCGACAAGGAAGCCTACCACTCACATCTATAAAGATGGAAGTGTTGCTACTCCTAGACTACCACAACCTACAAGGTTGACACCACAACAATTGGAAGAAAAAAGAGCAAAAGGGCTTTGCTACATTTGTGATATAAAATACACTAAAGGTCATAAGTGCGTTGAGAATAAATTATTTTACATAGATTGTGAAGAGGAGGAATAAAATGAAGAAGAAAATTCAAAAGTAGAGGATATACACCAGGAAAAACCCCTAGGAGAAGAAGAAATGAGCCCGACCATGTCATGTATTTCATTGGCAGGAATTACCACTCCTCAAACACTCAAGATAGAAGGACATATCAAGAAGAAAAAGGTAATAGTGTTGATTGATTCGGGTAGTACCCATAATTTTATTCATTGTAAGGTAGCCAAGGAATTGAATTGTTTTCTATACCCAGCACCAGAATGTCAAGTGATGGGTTCAAATGGAGGAACTATAAATTTCTATGGAAAATGCCATAATATCAAGCTATCCATTGGGGAATATGTATTGAATATTCCAATGCTTTCCATTCCAGTGGGAGGTGCTGATGTTGTACTAGGAGTACAATGGTTACAATCTTTGGGGGCGGTAGCTTTTAATTTTCAAGAAATTTTCTTGAAATTTTTTTCGGAAGGAAAGGAAACTAAATTACGAGGTATCGCAGGGAAGCCAGGAAAGATAATAAGCTCTAATGTCATGAAAAATCTTCTGAATAAAGAAAAACGGGGCGTAATTGCACAATTATGCTCACCAGAAGTTCCAACATCAAAATCATATATTTCTCTAGATCTTTAAAAAGTCTTGGACAATCATTCCAAGGTGTTTGATACTCCAAAAGGACTCCCACCTAATCATGATCATCATCATACTATTCATTTGATTCCAGGAAGTGTTCCTCCAAACATCAAGCCTTACATATATCCTTATGTCCAAAAGAGCGAAATTGAACGTATGATTGCAAAAATGTTAGAGGTTAGTATAATTCAACCCAGTCAAAGTTCTTTCTCTGCTCCAGTAAAATTGGTACAAAAGAAAGATGGATCATGGCACATGTGTCTGGATTATAGGGAGCTCAATAAGCTCATTATTAAAGATAAATTTCCCATTCCTGTGACTGCTGAATTATTGGATGAATTACATGGAGCAATTTATTTTACCAAGTTGGATCTTCGTTTAGGATATCATCAAATTAGAATGAATACTGAAGATATTCCGAAAACAGCATTTCGAACTCATGAGGGTCATTATGAATTTTTGGTCATGCCTTTTGGACTTACCAATGCACCTTCTACATTCCAAGGGTTGATGAATTCCATTTTCAAACCCTTCCTTAGAAAATTTTTGCTAGTATTTTTTGATGATATACTAATCTACAACAGGTCTTCGAAGGATCATGTTCAACATGTTGACAAGGTGCTCAAACTATTGGAGGAGAAACAATTATATGCAAAAACATCCAAATGTTTCTTTGGAGTACAAGAGGTGGAATATCTGGGTCATATTGTATCTCACGAGGGTGTTAAGGTAGACCCTAACAAAATTAAAGCTATTAAGGAATGGAAAGTCCCCAGAACCATAAAGTAGTTGCGAGGATTTCTCGGGTTAACAGGGTATTATCGCAAGTTTGTTAAGAATTATGGGAGAATAGCAGCACCTCTAACAACATTATTGAAGAAAGATGCATTTTCATGAACTCCTGAAGCAACTAAGGCCTTTGAACGTCTTAAAGAGGCAATGTGCCTAGCACCGGTCTTAGCTACGCCAGACTTCACAAAAACCTTTATTGTGGAATGTGATGCCTCAGAAAATGGAATTGGTGCGGTTTTAATGCAGGAAGGAAGACCCATTGCTTTTGAAAGTCGTCCAATCAAAGGAAAGTATTTACAGAAACCTATTTATGAGAAGGAAATGTTAACAATACTACATGCACTAAATAAATGGCGAACTTACCTAATGGGAAGACACTTCAAGGTAAAAACTGATCATGATAGTCTTAAACACTTTTTGGAACAAAGACTATCTTCAGAAGAGCAGCAAAAATGGGTCATAAAGATGTTGGGTTATGACTTTGAAATAATCTACAAAAGAAGAAAGCTTAATGTTGTTGCAGATGCACTCTCAAGAAAGAATGAAGAGGTGGAAGCATTGCTTTGTGCCATTTCTATTATCCAACCAGATTGGATAACCGAAGCAAGAGATGAATGGAAGAAGGAAAAAGAAGTGTGGACACTCATTCAAAAGTTGCAGCAAGATCCTAGTACATCTGATACATTTAGTTGGAAAAATGATTCCTTATGGTACAAAGATCGCTTATATCTTTGTAAGAATTCCTAACTAAAACAAAAGATTCTTCTGGAATTGCACACTTCTCCTTTAGGAGGACACTCAGGATTTTTAAAAACTTACCACAGGGTGAAGAAAGAATTTTTTTGGGATGGCCTTAAATCCGATATTCGAAAGTTTGTGGCGGAATGTTTGGTTTGCCAGCAGAATAAAGTGGAAACAATTAAGACCCCAGGACTTCTACAACCTTTATCCATTCCAAGTCAACGTTGGGAGGAGATTTAAATGGATTTTATCACAGGTTTACCTAAGTCCGAAGGAAGGAGTGTCATCATGGTGGTAGTTGATAGACTTACCAAGTATGCACACTTTTGTGCATTATCTCATCCATTTAAAACAAGTACAATTGCTACTGCATTTATGGAAACAATTCAAAAGCTACATGGAAACCCGAAGATTATTGTAAGTGACAAAGATCCCATTTTTACAGGAAATTTTTGGACGGAATTATTTTCTCGTTTGGGTACTCAACTAGCTCATAGCTCATCTTATCATCCTCAATCCGATGGTCAAACAAAGATAGTGAATAAATGTTTGGAAGGATATCTTCGTTGTTTTGTATCTGATAAGCAAGCACAATGGGTCAAGTGGTTACCTCTCGCTGAATGGTGGTATAACACTTCCTTCCATACTGCAGCAAAAATGACCCCATTTATGGCACTTTATGGATATCATCCATCATCCATCACATCATCTTTAAGAGAAAATTCGAAGGTTCAAGCAGTGGAAGATCACATCGAGCATCAACAAGAAGTTCTCCAACTCTTAAAGGACAACCTAAATTTGGCACAAAATCGAATGAAACAACAGGTAGATCAACATCGCAGCGAGAGAAGTTTTGATGTAGGAGACTGGGTTTTTTTTACGGCTACAACCATACAAACAAATGTCCCTCAAGCAAGCTAAGAAGGATAATAAATTATCGCCAAAGTACTATGGTCCTTACAAGGTGTTGCAAAAGATTGGTACTATGGCACACAAATTGGAGCTTCCTGCTTCTTCATGAGTGCATCCAGTTTTCCATGTTTCATGCTTAAAGAAGGTTATAGGTGAAAATCTTCCAGTTCAAACAATATTGCCAGAACTTGATGAGGAAGGAAAAATCATATTGGAACCTGAAGCGGTCACGGAAACAAGAACTCGAAAACTACGAAATCGATCAATTTCAGAGTATCTCATCAAGTGGAAGAACTTACCCACTGAAGATTCTACATGGGAGGATGAGAATTTTATACAGAAGCACCCAGAGCTACTCAAGCGTTAAGGACAACACTTTTTTGAAGGAGAGGGGCATGTTAGGTCCCTATATTACTAGTATAGTCCCTTATTGTTGTTAGTGTAACCCCCTTATTGTTATTATTGTACCCCTGTAACCCCTATATTGTTATTATTGTGCCCTTAAATTATTATTGTTAGGTCGGCTAGGATTACATTGTGGCCCCACTAGGATTACACTGTGGCCCCATGGACTCCTATATATAGAAAGGAGGTTTTGTAATTTGTATCATCCAAGAATTGTTCATTCATGTAATGTATTGGAGGTTTCCCCCTCGAAGTGGCTTATTTCTAAGGTGTTGATATCTCTTTTCTTCTATTTTTGGAGTTGGTTTCCACAAAATGGTGGAACGTGCTACATGAGGCAATGGTGCGTGATTCGGCGTGCCTGCCCGTAGCGGGCGTTGGTTGAAGGTACGTAAGAAGAAGTCGAAGCTTGTTCGGTCAAAAGAAATAAAACCATTTTTGGAGGGGGTACGGATAGTAATTGGTATCGGAAAAGGCAGGTGCGAATTAGCGTGAGGCAGCCCACACCAAAATGGTGGTAAGGATACTCGTCGTGACCCCCCCCCCGCGCGGGCTGGGGCAAATTTTGGTTGTCAGGAGGCCAAAGAAAAATGAGGATCGTCGGATGCGGGGAGATGCGTAGGGAGGACAGAGAGATGGAGGGTAGTTAGCTAGGGCAGATGTATGATGGTGCAGCGGCGGTGACATGGAAATGAGTTGGGCCCCCCCGCAACCCATGGATCACAACTTTTGTTGTAAGCCACAGGGAGTGAACATTAAACTTTGCGAAGTGCAACGTGTGAAGGGCGGAGGTGACGTGGCAATGGGTGGCCCCGCCTGCAGCTCGCACATCGCAATGTTTGTTAAGAGCAATGGTAGGTAAACTTTAAAACCTGTGTAGTGCTAAGCGGCGACGAGCTGCGGGTGATGTGGAAGGATGGAGGTGGACCATTAATATCACACGTCGCAATATTTAAATATCGCACATTGTAGCATTTAACTTATCGTGCATCGCAGCATTTAGAATTTATCACATATTGCAAAATTTAGAACTTATTGCACATCGCAGTATTTGGAATCTATCACACATCACAATTCAGGGGCTTTTGTTATGGGCGGTGAAGCTAAACATTAAGACTTGCGACGTGCGATTTGTGATGAGCGGGAGGTGACGTGGGGGTGCCCGTAGATCGCAATCGGGGGATTTTTGTGGTGGGAAGGTGAAGGGTAAGTGTTAAAACTTACGATGTGTGATTTGCGATGAGAAGGTAAAGGGTCAAAAACTTTTAAGCGCGGAAAACTGATTATATCACATATGTAATGTATGATATATAAGGCTTGGTTGTGGTAGGGCCAGATCTAGAAAGGGTCAAAAGTTTTTTTGCGGCAAGGTAAGGCTTTATGTGGTTTAGAATATATATGATATATATGTATATCAAGCACCCTAAAGTTGGGGGGGTAGCTGCAAATAAAGTGATACATGGTAAGTTTAAAGGTTTTGAAAGAAATGAAGAGGGGAACTTTAGAAAATGGAAAAATGAAGGGAAGGAGAGGGAAAATGAAATGAAATGAGGGACGAAATGAATATTTTCTCACCGTCACACCTTATCAACAACACTGTCCTCTTTCAACTGAACTGAAAAGGTAGATTGATTCCTTTGATGTTCTAGATGGTCGGGGTTTCCCTTATTTTCTTGAAAATAAATGATATTCATGGAATATTATTTTCGGTATGAAAGACATGAGAAAATAATTGGCCACCTTGTGATACTGTGAAATACAGGAGTCTAACATGTGACACATATATTGGGCTTGTGAGCCTACATTACAAATCTGGCCGACCTTGACAAATTTCACATGTGTGGAAAATAAATTTGAAATAGAACTTCTAATAGATTATAGATTTCTGTGGTGTAGATTTTTAGATACAAAACTTGGAATCTCCACAATCCTCATTTTTAGACTGAAAAATGAGGACTGTGGAGATTCCGAGTTTTGTCTCTAAAAATATAAGTTCTGCTCATCCAAACAAGATGATCTTTAGATCAATCTTGCACCTCTCCAAAAAAGGAATGCAACAAAAATATCATCATCATCATATGACAAATGCAACATGAAGTTTGGACCTAGTTCCCCAAAATTAACAAATTGGCATATAGAAATGAAATCCAGAAAATGGCACCCAAAAATGGATACCATATGAGGCTTTTGTTTTAATTTTACCTTAATTAAATTGAAAAAAACAAATTATAATTTCATCTCATGACAACTTGTATTAGTTAAATGAGTAAGGAATACTTAGTTAGCTTAGTAAATTCAAGTTATAGGTCTAAGAGGATGCATGCAAATGGATCTCCTAGTTTTTAGGACTCGTGGTTGGGTTATTTGTGAGCTGTAATTAGTTAACTCAATTAATTGAGTTAAAATCAGTTTGACTAGTCCTAACTCAGAGATAAGATAGTGAGAGGTCCAGTGAATTAAATTGGATTTATTTCACATGCAGTGATCAATCAGTTAACTAATAATTCGCTATAAATAGTTTTTGCAAGTCAGTTCTAAGGAAGGCACAGGTGAGATTGAGTTTAAAGGGAAGAAATATATCAGTTGTACTATTAGAACATTATATAGGTCATGCATGAGGTCATCAGGAATTCCTTGAAATATTTAAAAATCATTAATTGGGAATTTCCTAATTAATAGGGGCTCAATTAGCCCAAGAATTCGTAAGCACGGTAGGCTAGTCAAAGTCAAGAAAATGGTTAAATACTTGACCGATTTTGCTTAGATTGCAAGCTAGTTTCGAGCAGGATCAGAGTGAGACAATCAGCAGAGTGTAGGAAGTTTCTCTAGTGTGAGAAATAATTGTATTATTTCATGATCTTGACTTTATGAAATATAGAGATAGAGGGGTTTTGAGAAGTTTATTTCCCCATATACATCTTGTTTTGTGTGATTGATAATTTATTTCTCTTGCTTATATGTGATTGTGCGATCATGTTTTATTTTTGCAAATTGTAGGAAGGATTCAATATCTTGTTTTAGTATATTATAAGATCAGATTGAATCCCATTAATAGATTTTCTACATGGTATCAGAGCACCATGAATCACAATAGAAGAGAATAAATTGAGTTTGTTGTTGAAAAAGTTAAAATTTGAATCTTTATTCTTCAGGATCCAGCGACAAATCAAGATTTATTTCAATGGCTTGAGACACGAATATGATCTTGAGGTAAATTTGAATTATATAGCATGGAAGTACAGGATGTAGGCAGTGCTCGAGGACAACAGTGTTAGAAAATTAAATATTACAGAGCAATGAAACACATAAAATATGCAGAAAACACAATCACACAAAACACATAAAACTAGAGAGACACAGATATACGTGGTTCACCCAGTTTGGGCTACGTCCACCTCGAACAGCTAGTCCTTCCTTTCTATTATCCAGAAAAATGAAGAGACACAACCTACAGCAGATCCGCTGTAATATTCTTTGTTCTCTCTCATAGTCTCCCTCTCTGTTTCTCGCTCCAAGAATACACACACAATCCACAGCCGCAATACAATACACTCATAAAATCAAGGGGTTGCCTTCTAGGGAAAAAAACCCTAAACTAAACATAACTTCTACCGTCAGATCATTCGCCTAATGAACAACCCAAATTGACTAGAAATTACTATAATTTTACAAGGCAATTTTACATTTGTTTTTAGCTTCGGGGGCGCTGCCCCCAAAACCCCCACCAGAGGGGGGCTCCATAAAGTCACAGCCGCCCCCCCCCTGGACCCCCTAGGCAGCATTTAATCATGGGTAGCATTGCCACCTTCATTAAGGTATAGGGGTTCCAACGCTGTGATACAAAATAAACAAGATAATCAGGCTCCACACCCAACAATCTCCCACTTGGAGACTGATTGTAGAAACTCCATTGCTACTTCAGTTGTTGGACAATGAATCCTCTTTGGACTTGGTTGTTTCTCATATTCATCGTCATTCTTTAAGACCAATTTAAAATGACCATGTTCTCAGTTTCTCCCTCAGTTTCTGACCAATTGTTAGCATATCTGCAGGATTCTGGCTAGTGTGTATCTTTTCCAACTTCAACTTTCCATCTTCCAATACTGACCGTATGAAATGGTACTTGAGCTGTATGTGTTTAGTCCTAGAATGAAATGTTGAGTTCTTTGCAAGATGAATGGAGCTTTGGCTATCACTGTATAACGTGCCCATATCATGCTTCTTACCCAATTCATCCATAAACCTTTGTAACCAAATCATTTCTTTACTAGCCTCTGTAGCAGCAACATACTCTGCTTCTGTTGTTGAAAGTGCAACAACACTTTGGATTTTTGAAACCCAACTGACAGTTGTTCCACCTACAATAAATACATATCTTGTAGTGCTCCTCCTATTATCTCTGTCACCTGCCATATCTGCATCAACATATCCCTGTACAGCAATGTTTGAACCACCAAAGCATAATGCTTGATTTGTGGTACCTCTCAAATATCTGAGAATCCATTTTACTGCCATCCAATGTTATTTTCCTGGATTGTTTATGTACCTGCTTACAACTCCCACTGCATGTGCAATATCAGACCTTGTGCATACCATTGCATACATTAAGCTTCCAACTGCTGATGCATATGGAACTTTAGACATATATTCCATTTCTTCGTGGGTCTTGGGGCACATCTCCTTACTAAGTTTGAAATGGCTGGCAAAAGGTGTACTAACTGGTTTTGCATTCTGCATATTAAATCTTTTCAACACCTTTTCTATGTACTCATTCTGAGACAGTGTTAATTTGCGATTTTTCCTGTCTCTAGTTATCCTCATACCAAGGATTTGTTTTGCAGCTCCCAAATCCTTCATTGCAAATAAATTTGCCAATTTTCTTTTGAGCACATTTATTTCCTGCATGTTAGACCCTGCAACAAGCATGTCATCTACATACAATAACAATATAATATAGCTGCCATCATTTTTCCTTTTCAGATAAACACAATGATCAGAGTGACATCTAGTATAACCTTGTTCGGACATAAACTTGTCAAATTTTAGATACCACTGCCTTGGAGCCTGTTTTAAGCCATACAAGCTCTTCTTTAACCTGCACACCAATTTTTCTTTCCCTTTTACCTCATATCCTTCTGGTTGCTGCATGTATATCTCTTCCTCCAAATCTCCATGGAGAAATGATGTCTTTACATCTAACTGTTCAATATGTAAATCTTCCGCTGCTACAAGACTTAAAATAGTTCTGATTGAATTCATTTTAACAACAGGAGAAAATATTTCATCAAAATCAATACCTTTCTTCTGTGCAAACCCCTTCACCACAGGTCTAGCTTTGTACCTCTGTTTTCCTCCATCTTCTTCCTTCAGCCTGTAAACCCATTTATTCTGCAATGTAGTTTTACCTGCAGGCAACCTGACTAAGTCCCAAGTCTGGTTATGCATTAATGAGTCCATCTCTTCTTCCATGGCTAGCTCCCACTTCTTCCTGCTTTCAACCTACATTGCTTCTTCATAACATTCAGGTTCACCAAAATCAATCAACAATAAATAATATAATAAAGGAGAGTATCGTTTAGGCGGTCTACTTATCCTGGTAGATCTTATAACACCACTTTCAGGTGTTTGAGGTGCCTGTTGCTGTTGTGGTGGTTGTTGTTGTTGTGGCTCTTCATTATTATTATTTTTAGGCACCTTTACCTTTTCTGTGATCTCATCAAGAACTGTGTATTCTTTGTTTTCTTTTTCATGTTTCTTTTCCTGCAACTGATTCTTATATAATACCTTTTCATTGAATATTACATCTCTCCTCCTAATGATTTTGTAATTTTCATAATCATATAAGTGATAACCAAAATAATTAACACCATATCCAATAAAGGTACATTTCTTTGATTTTGCCTCAAGCTTGGTTATGTTTTCTTTATTAAGATGGACAAAGGCCTCACAACCAAAAGGCTTTAAAAAAGATTAGTTTATCTTTTTACCTGTCCATGCTTCCTCTGGAATACCACCATCCAAGGAACTTGAAGGCCCTCTGTTTATTACATAAGCAGCAGTATCTACAGCATCTGCCCAAAATTGTAAAGGAAATCCTGCATGCAATCTCATGCACCTTGAACGCTCCATGATTGTTCTGTTCATCCTTTCTGACACACCATTTTCTTGTGGTGTTCTTGAACTGGCTTCTCTCTACGAATTCCATGCTCTGAACAATACCTATCAAACTCTTTGTTGCAATATTCACCTCCATTGTTTGATCTGAGACACTTCAACTTCTTTCCTGTCTCAATCTCAACCAAAAATTTCCATTTCTTGAAAGTATCAAATACATTAGATTTATTTCGAATACAATAAATCCAATTTTTTCTAGTTGCATCATCAATAAACGTAACATAATAGTGACAGCCACCGAGAGATGATACCTGAGAAGGTCCTCATACATCTGTATGCACAAGCTCTAATTTTTCACTCTTCTTTTCTTACCCAACTTTG
Organism: Pinus albicaulis; assembly: GCA_034641835.2. Classification (NCBI taxonomy): domain Eukaryota; kingdom Viridiplantae; phylum Streptophyta; class Pinopsida; order Pinales; family Pinaceae; genus Pinus; species Pinus albicaulis. The sequence goes on from CM076578.1 coordinate 2,001,484,108, forward strand.
AGAAATCTGACTCTCTTCTTTTTTCCATAAATACAGTTCTCACAGAAATCCAAATCAACATTCTTCAAACCCAACAACAAATTTCTTGAGTGAAGAATATTCATCCCCTTCTCACTCGTGTCTGACCCTATGATGCCATAATGTTGCATCTTCTCCTTTGGAGTTTAAAGCATTAAAAGAGTTATAAATACCATTGCATAAATAGAATGTACGAACCTTTTTGCCTTTTGCTATTACGAGGGCTCCTTTGGTGACCTTCCAAGTTTTATTTGTGAAAGTTGTCACACAACCTTCACTATCTAACTGCCCTGCTGAAATCAGATTTTTATTCATATCTGGAACATTCCATACCTCCTTTAATAGCCATTGGTTTCCATTTTATTGTTTTACAAAAACCTTACTAATTCCAACAATTTTACAGGGTTTATCATCACCCAAATGGACTTGTCCAAAATCTCCTTGAACATAATCATGAAAATATTTCTTATCGGAGTCAGCATGGACCAAATACTGAATCTACAACCAAGAATCGATGGCATTTTTGAAAGAAAAGAATCAATGCATCTTGTAACACATCACCTGTCACATTTGCTTCATGATTGTTTTCTTGCTGTGTGTCTCCTTCTTTTCCCTTCTGAGATCTACAGTATTTCTTTAGGTGTCCTTTCTTTCCGCATTTCCAGCACACTATCCCCGATCTGGACTTGGATCTATCTTTCCTTGATTTACTGCGATATCCCGAGCTCTTTCCTCTTTCCATTCTTCTTCCCCTAAACTCTGCACTCAAAGCATTACCCAATGTCTCACCGGAGCTTTTCCGTCGCATTTCCTCGCTAAGGATAGCACCAACAACATCATCAAACTTTAAAGTACTAGATCCAGAGACAGAGTTACTAATGGCCATAACTAAACCATTTCGTCTTTCTGGAAATGAGCACAGAAATAACAGAGCTCTAACTTCATCATCAAAGTTTACCCCTACATAACTTAACTAACTGGTAACTATATTAAAATCATTTAAATGGTCTGCAACAGATCCACCTTCTGACATCTTCATATTAAATAAACGTTTCATAATAAATACCTTATTTGAGGTCAAGGGTTTTTCATATAGTTTCGCCAACGCCTTAATCAAACCCTCTGTTGTTGTTTCCTTCGAAATATTGAAGGCTATCGATGCCGCGAGGCACAACCGTACTGTTCTGAATGCCTTTCTATTGAGAATATCTCATTCTGCGTCTGTCATAGTTGTCGGCTTCTTTGTTTTTCTACTCAATGGTAGGTACAGATCTTTATAATACAAATAATCTTCCATCTGCATCTTCTACGGTGGGAAATTTTGGCCGTTAAATTTCTCGACCCTAAATTTACCATCTTCTGCCATTTCTCCCACTTGAATCAGGAAACCCTTCTTTCCTGCAAGTTTATCAGCCAAATAGACCTTTGGCTCTGATACCAGTTGTTAGAAAATTAAATATTATAGAGCAATGAAACACATAAAATATGCGGAAAACACAAGCACACAAAACACATAAAACTAGAGAGACACAGATATACGTGGTTCACCCAGTTTGGGCTACGTCCACCCTGAACAGCCAATCCTTCATTTCCATTATCCAGAAAAATGAAGAGACACAACCTATAGTGGATCTGTTGTAATATCCTATGTTCTCTCTCATAGTCTCCCTCTCTGTTTCTTGCTCCGAGAATACACACACAATCCATAGCCGCAATACAATACCCTCATAAAAGAGAGTGGTTTCCTTCTAGGGCAAAAAAACCCTAAACTAAACATAACTTCTACCGTCAAATCATTTGCCTAATGAACAGCCCAGATTGACTATAAATTACTATACTTTTACAAGGAAATTTTACATCTATTTTTAGCTTTGGTGGCGCTGCCCCCGAAACCCCCCGCCAGGGGGGGCTCCATAAAGTCACAGCCGCCCCCTAGACCCCCCAAGCAGCGTTTAATTACGGGTGGCGTTGCCGCCCCCATTAAGGTACAGGGGGTCCAACGCTGTGATACAAAATAAACAAGATAATCAGGCTCCACACCCAACAAACAGACTGAAGGAATTCATAGACAATGATATTCCCCAGCCTGCAGCAGTAGATGCTCAACTTCTTGATGCATGGAAGAAGAAGGTAGCAAAGGCGAGAAGGATATTGTTAGGGGGAGCTTGAGATCATATTGTCTCGAGTCTCCATGGGAAGGCTACTCCATATGCTATGTGGAAGGACTTGACAGATCTATTTCAGAATAGCAGCAACCACATGAAGTTGGCGTTGAAAGACAAGCTCAAAAAGATCAATATGGAGGAGGGCGAGACGATACCAAAATACTTGATGAAGTTCACTCAATTTTGAGATGAGCTTGGAAGTGTTGGTGAGACAGTAGCCCAGGATGATTTGGTGAGCCCAGCACTTGTAGGCCTTCCTAAGAGCTGACATATTTACCAGGACTCTATAAATGGGAGGGAGAAGTTACCAGACTAGGAGCGTTTGTGGTTTGACTTGGTAATAGAAGAGATAAGGCAGAGCACCAGAGGTAGGACCTCCAGAAAAGAGAAAGAAGAAGATTTCTCATTGGGCGAAAAGGGAAAGAAATCCAAGGGGAAGAAATCCTAAGGCGAAGAGGGCAAGAGAGACTTGTCCAATATCAAGTGTTTTCACTGTCACGAGCACGAGCACTATGCCTCGAATTGTCCACAAAAGGAGGCAAGTAAGAAGGATCCTGTAGTTCTAGTGGGTGAAGTGCTAGCTTCACAGTTCGAGCTTGAGTTTACTCTCATTTCATGTATGGCCAGCACTATAATTGGATGCATGTGGTATCTAGATAGCGGTTCCTCGTTCCATATGATGGGGAATAAAGATCTCATCAATGACTTGGAAGAGAAGGACCTCCAGCAGAACAAAGAGTTTGGAGATGACGGGAGTTATATCACTACTGGCATAGGTACAGTTACATTTCAAAGCAAGTTTGGCTCCCCTCTCATACTGACAGATGTTTTATATGTTCCAGACCTAAGAAACAATCTTGTTTCCATAGCGGTATTGGAAGATCATGGTTATGATGTTATATTTATAAAATGAAAGCTGTCCCTTAGACACATCACCATGGGACAGGTGAAATAGATCATTGTAAGAGTCAAGAACATGTATGCTCTCGAGTTCAGGGATGCATGCAAAACTATGAGGAGAAAATAAGAGGTTAGTGAATTTGTGGTTGAGAGGGAGCCTCTCAACATGAAGCTTCATGAGAAGTCTTAGAAGGTTGTGGAGAAGCCACAATTGGAGAAGCAAAGAGGAGACTGAGTGGAAGCATCCAATCAAGCAGATACCTCTAGTAGGGGGGATTTTGAGCCAGATGGGCAGAGGGAGCACATGCAACCATACCTCCATGTGAGAGGTGGGGAGATGTGCAGACATAATCCCAAGAGAATAAATTTGGCATGGTACATTGAGATGGCGTGTCTCATGGATCGAACCTGGCTACGATGAGCCGACAGTATAGTAGTAGAAGGAATGATCAATTAGATTGATGCAATCAGGGGTTAGTAATACATAAATTAGAGTGACATATGTCAGATACTAGAGTGCAGATCAAATTTGGCAACAGTGCAGAGTGCATAGATGCAGAGTCAGCAGCAGTGCAGATATTTTAGTAGACAGTGCAGTAACTAGTAGCAGTCAGAGACTCTAATGACAGATGCATCATATTGATTTAGTTTTTTGGAGGCTATTCAGTTTCAAGAGTTGTAGGAGCAAACAACACTAGCGAAGTGTTGCATGCAAAACATTCCAAAGGTACCAGATCAGGATAGATTGAAATCCTTTCTTATTGAGATAGAGTGTTGAAGTTTGAAACAAGAAACAATGAAATTGGCATCCAAAAATGAAATCCAGAAAATGGCACCCAGAAATGGCTACCATATGAGGCTTTTGATTTAATGTTTCCTTAATTAAATTGAAAAGAAATTTTAATGTCATCTCATGACAACTTGTATTAGTTAACTGAGTCAGGAAGACTTAGTTAGCTTAGGAAATTTGAGTTAGATGTCTAAAAGGATGCATGCAAATAATTTCCTACATTTTAGGACCCCTGGTTGGGTTATTTGTGAGTTGTAATTAGTTAGCTCAATTAATTGAGTTAAAATTAGTTTAACTAGTTCTAACTAAGAGATGAGCTAGTGAGAGATCCAGTGAATTAAATTGGATTTAATTCACATGCAGTGATCAATCAGTTAACTGATAATTCACTATAAATAGTTGTTGCATGTCAGTTCTAAGGAAGGCCCAGTTGATACTGAGGTTAAAGGGAAGAGATCTATCAGGTGTACTATTATAAAATTATACAGGTTGTGCATGAGGTCGTCGGGAAGTCCTTGAAGGATTTTGCAATCATTAATTAGGAATTTCCCAATTAATAGGGGCGAAATTATCCCAAGAATGCATAAGCAACGCAGGCTAGGTGGAGGCAAGCAAAAGGTTAAATACTTGAACAATTTTTCTTAGATTGCAAGCCAGTTTCGAGCAGGATCAGAGTGAGACAGACAGGAGAGTGCAAGAAGTTTCTCTAGTGTGAGAAAGAATTTTATTGTTTCATGATCTTGACTTTATGCAATATAGATATAGAGGGGTTTTGAGCAGTTGCTTTCCCCATATACCTCTTGTGTTGTGTGATTGATAATTTCTTTCTCTTTCTTATATGTGATTGTGGGATCATGTTTTGTTTCCACAAAATGTAGGGAGGATTCATTATCTTGTTTTAGTACATTATAATATCATATTGAATCTCGTTGATAGATTTTCTACATGTCAGGAAAGGAGGTAACTCCTCAAATAGAATTGTGTTTTTTCATTAATATTGATCATATATATATACATGGAGGAAGAGACTCTTGGGCTTCATCTCCCAATGTCTCTTCATGTTCCAATTCTCATTATTTTTGATTCACAACATTTTACAAGGATTTACCTAATCCCAAATATTAGGTGTCAAATTTCCTCCTTCAATCTATAGGGATGTTGGTGAGTCTAAGCATCATTCTGAATATTTCGAAATTTTCTCTTCCAAGAGATTTGGTGAAGATGTCTGCAATCTGCTGATTTGTGAAACAATGGCATAGGTGAATTGTCTTGGCCTCAACATGGTGCCGAATCAGATGGTATTTTGTATTGACGTGTTTTTGTCAATCATGGAACTTTGGGTTATTGGTCAAATTTATTTCAGAAGTGTTAAAAATCATGAGAGAAGTTGAATGCACTTGTTTCTCCTGCAAATCTTCCAGAATTTTCCTGAGCCACGCAATTTCCTTTGTTTCTTCAGCTTTTGCCACATATTTTGACTCAGTTGTGAAATATTTTGGAATTAATTGTTCGTGTGACCTCCAAGATGTTGGAAATACTGAGAGGGGGGTGAATCAGTATTTTTTTTCAATTGTTATGTTTGTCAATTAATATTCTTCACAATTATAATCAAAAAATAAATAATAAGAATTTTATTAGGAACAAGTGAGGACACCAATCCTCTTTTTACAAAATTTTGAGTGCAATGGTGTTAAGGTCTCAAACTCTTCAATCTACTAGGATCCAACCTATTCCAAGCTCTAACGTGGGATTTTTTAGGCTCCAACCCTATCTTTCTCAAGGATCCAATATTTTTTTAGAGGCTCCAAACCCTTGGGCTCCAACTCTTAAATTTTGTAATAAATAGAATGAATAAGTGACTTACATCAATTAATCCACAATTATGTACGAGACATCCAATTTTTCCACCGAATATTCTTCACATTTTAATAGTTAATTTTCCAAACCACCAAATGCTCCACAATCCAAGGTCTTTAAGTTCTTTACTTGTAAAATCCTCCAGTTGTCGCCACTTCAAGATTTATTGTTCATTATCCATGCCTCCACTAGCATCGAGCCCTCCACATTTGTATCTCTAATCCTCCATAGATATGTATTATCCAAGATTCAAAGAAACATTGTTCTACACTTCCACATATGTGCTCTATTTGAGCTCCAAGGAAGCACTAGTCTACACTTCACATAGTTCACTTGTCTGAGTTTTATCACAGTCCAGTATCTTAGCACAGAGCTCAGAAATAACACAGGTGACTAGAAAATCAGAAAGGTTTTTCCGAGCTTTAGTTCATAAGATATAGTCTGAGATTTTGAAAGATGTCCACCATAGAAAATATATCGAAGTCATGTAGTTATATCCCTAGTTCGAGGCTACAAACAAAAGGTCCAAAGTATGGTGGCTTTACCCAACTGTTTGAGATATGAGGTCTTCACAGATTACCCAATCAGAAAACCCAATCTAAAAAATGAACCTTCACCAAGTTCGAGCCTAAAATTTAGTCTTTTCTACAAGATCCGAGTGGTATTGATTTCACAATTCAAACCGAAAGTGTTGTCAAAAATTCTGAGGTCTGCACTCCAATAAATCTGCAATCGAAGACACTATTCTGAGGCTAATCCATAGGTCTGAGTCGTTATCTCACTGGTCTAAGGCTTGATTTCAGTTATCTGAGCCTTAATACTAGGCTGCAACACGGGTCTGAGGTTTCTTTATAATAGTTAATAATATGAGTTTTGTGCAACTTCAGGTATTTATTTTTAAAGATAACCAACCAGATTTAACCTTAAACTATTTCCTCCTCGACCTCCTAATTTACTTCACAAGTTGTGAAAATTTTTTTTTATGTTATGCTCTTAATGATCTACATCAAATAGATGGATGATGAAATTAAGGAGTACGAACCCTTATATATACATATTTTTGATCTTTAAGTGAAGGGAAATGACTCTTCGGAGGGAGGCCAACTAGTATGAGTGGGCTTAGGTCAGCTAGGGTAAGGAATATGATATATCATCTTAAAAAATAATATTCTCTTAGACTAATGGGAGTTAGAGGATGAGTGAGGGCTCATTGGAAAGGGGAAAGAGTCCTCTACAAGCTAGTGAAGGAGTAATTGTAATATTATGTCTTCAAAATGTTAAAAATTAATTTTCTTTATGAATGTTCAATAACTATAGTACATACCTTGGGGCTTTTAGGATTCTTCATGCATAAGGTAATTGGGACTAGGATAAGGGTTAGGGCATATTCATTATGGATCCTTGTGTGGCCTCCATCAATCATTCATGTCATCATTAACTTCAACAATTCTCATATTGACATTAACGACAATTATTGAACAAAAATCTCCCCCTTTGTCATTGATGGAAATATTCTCTCTTCTTCTAACATTTTCTCCCCTTTTGACATCAATGGAAAATGGGGTATCCAAGTACTCCCCCTATTAAGCTACTTCTTGTCATTTTTCTCCCCTTGTCATGTTTCTCCTACCCTTTTCGGCGTGTTTTCTTAATGTGATGCAACAGAAATGACCCATATATTTTGGTGAATATATTCAAATGCTTCTCGTGGTAGGGGTTTTGTGAATATATCTGTAATTTGTTCCTGTGTATTAACATATTCCAATCTTAGTTATAATTTTCTAGGATTCAACTGCGTTAAGTAAGTCATTCAACTATGATCATTTCCATGATAGCTCGTTGTAACTGACTAATTTCTCATGATTTTTGAATAGTCCACTTAGCACTCATTGCATCGGGTGATGCTCACAGGGGTGAAGAAGTGGGATTGAAACTAGTCAAATGAATCACATAGCATCAATCATCACTTCCGAGGTTTGCACCCAGTAACCAGGACTTCCTAGGAGGTCACCCATCCCAAATCACCTCTGACTCAAGTGCGCTTATATTAGATATAATTTTTTGGGATTCAACTGCGTTAAGTAATTCATTCAACTATGACCATTTCCATGTAGTCGTAACTGACTAATTTCTCATGATTTTTTAATATTCCACTTAACACTCATTGCATCGAGTGATGCTCACAGGGGTGAACAAGTGCGATTAAAACTAGTGAAATGAAGCACATAGCATCAATCATTACTTATGGGGCTTGCACTCGGTAACCAGGACTTCCGGGAGGTCACCCATCCCAGATCGCCTCTGACTCAAGCATGCTTAACTGTGGATTTTCCCCTATTAGGTCCCTGTAATTTGGCAGATTGGCAATGACTAAATAGATAAGGGTAACATCAAACTAATCTTTGCAGTCTTAGGACCTAGCCTTCCTGGACTCAGAGAGGGCTCTCTCTATTTTTGACAAAAGTTATGACTTGTATGTTTTTAGGATGCTGATTTTAGGCTAGTTATAATGATAGGGTTTGTTTGTTTGTTTTCTTTGGTTGGGTAGGTTGTCAAGAAGAATAGACAGAGTAAGAGAGGTTCAAACCATTGGGCTATGGGGTCTGCAAAAGGTATTGAAAAGTACAACAATAGGTCAAGGGTGTTTCATAGGGCAAGTTAACAAAGCCAAATGGATCTAAATAAGTTTAGTGAGTGTGAAATGAATATTAAGTTGTGAATGTAGTAGGTTTAAATGGAAGTTAAGAATACTTTAACATAAACTATAACAAGAAGAGTCTATAAGAGTATTATGAATTAAGAAAGAATCAAAGGACAAGGCACACCATAGACTTCTTTGACCTAGCTCTATCAAGTAAACTTTAAAACAACTATCCAGCAAACCCTAGAGAGAAAGGAACTCCTAACTTCTCTAGCTATCTACCTTCAGAGAAAGAAAACATTCAAGATAGCATATAAGTAATGATTAAAGAGAAGGGAAATCCTAAATTCCTTAATCAAACTGTAAATACCTTTAGAATAACCATTTTAAGATAGACTAAAGGATAGGGCATACCATAAACTTCTTTAGCCTAAACCATAATAAGCAAAATTCAAAGAAAAGCCTAGAAAACAATGATTCAAGCTTCACCAAAGGACAAGGAATACCATAAACTTCTTTAGCTTGACTCTATTTAATCATTTTTAAGACAAACAAGCTAAGTGGAATTAAAGAACAATGAAGAATTCTTCAATCATACCTAGCAGAGGAAAACATTTGAGCAATAGAAGCAGACAAACCTAAGGTGCCTCTAACAGCATATCTTAGCCTAAAATTTATGTTCTAATATAAGAGAAAAGATGGAAAAATATGAAAACATAAGGAAATAACAACTAGATTAGAGCAACATCACCATTAACCAAGTTCATGAATCCTATGAAGGTGCTTGCTCCATTGATGCTTAGTCCAAAAACAATCACACAACTCCAAAGCCAATTTCTTCACAACTCCAAGTCTATGTATTCATCTCAATAAAAAACCAACCAAAATAATGAAGCTTACATGTTGTATTTAACTGCCAAATGAGGAGAAAAACCCTAGCGAGGGTTCCAAAATTTCATTAATTACACATTTAATTCATTTTGTCCTACAAGACCATGCAAGGCCCAAGGCACAAATATCCCAAACTCATAAATGAAAAAATAACTTCTAAGCTAACCTCTAAGCTAATTTGGGAATCATTTGACCTTAAAGGCCTCTCAATAACTTTCAAAATATCCCCAAATGTCTTTTGTTGACTTTCTAGCAAGGGCGCAACGCCAAGGTTCAAGGGTGCAGCGCCAAAACTAGAAAAAATTCCCTTTTTCAGTTGAGTTTTGGAGGCCTTCACAGTGTCCAAATGAGCCCCATGATAGCTCATTGGAAAGCTTGTCCTGTGTAGTTTCCAAATATTCCTTTAGTTTCTAGTTTTGTGTCCACTTTCCTAGTCAAAAATCCATTCGCCCAAGAATTCTCAGGGCGCAGCACTAGTGCTGAAAAGAGGGCAGAAAGGTGATGTTTTGCTTGTTTTTGGCCCTTTTGAGGGACCAGTTCTGCTCCAAATGACATGAAAATTTCTGAGGGTGATTTCCTTGGCCTAAGGATCATGAAAATGTAAATTTTTCATCAATTTGGTGCCCCAAAAAAGAGTGCAGCACCAGTGGCACTGTGTGCTTGGCCCTTTTTCTGCTAGCTAACTGTCAAAATTTCAAAAAGTACAAAAATGTGTCAAAATTGGATCTTAACTTGCTGATCATGTTTGGGAAGCTTGAAGGGATACATCAGAAAGGATATCTATCTTTTCCTTCTCTTTTGCCTCTTTTAGGACGAATCTTTTCAATGGCTCTTTTGAGCTTGGCCCTTGCAATTATGTTCCTCATGGCATAATGCTTTGCCATCTTCCTTTGCATGTCAAGGTCTCTCCTGGATTTCTCCAACTGACCCTCTAAGTGCACATTTTCTCTCTCTAGCCAAGATTCCCTATCATAACTGATTTCCGTGGTAAGCATCTCACTTGGAGTGAGCTACTCTGCCAATGCTGTCTCTTTCTCTCTTTCTTTGGCTAAGGCTTTCTTTAACCCAATTGTCCTTGGCCTCTTCATAGGAAGTTGTTCTTCCTTATCCTCAATGTCATCTAGAGTGCCCAAGGTCTCATATAGCTTAGCCTTGGCCTTTCCATCTTCTTTTAGAGCTCTGATAGCTCTGACCTCACTGATGGTCTTCTCTGTCTCCAACTGCTTGTTTTCTGCCTCAAGGAAGTTTATCACATTCTTTTCCCTCCAAGATTGGCTTGTAGATCTCTAATCTAGGCATCCTTGCTTTTGAGCAGCATGTTTGTGATCTTCTCCTCATCCTCATTCTCACTATCAAAGTGAATTAGCTGAAACTCTTACTCATTTTCATGCTTGTATTCCTCCTCTTCAACAATGACCTTTTCTTTACCTTTGTCAAGATATTTTGTTGATGTAGAAGGCAGGGTTCCTTCCACAATCTGTGGAGAAAACACCTGCCTATGACCTCTTTGATAAGTCAAAGGAAAATGCTCTATGTCAACCATCTCAGTTTCATCTGCCTTACTGTCACTTGCCTCACTGCCATCTGCCTCACTGATGGATGTTTTGGTATCATGAGATGAGTGTGAAGGGACGTGGGAAGGTGATGAAAGAGGATCATCCTAAGGTGAAGGAATGTGAGTGGATGGTGAGGTGGAAGGGTCATCATGGGGTGAAGGAATGTGAGTGAGTGGAGATGTAGGAACAGTGGGAAGTGATGGAGAAGTATGGATGGGAGGTTTAGAATATGAAGGAATGTCTTGTTGATGATGGCCTTGTGGAGCAGTAAAAGCCTCATTGGAAATGAAGGTCTCCCATGGAATGCCTTTCTATTGTAGTTGGTGCATAACAACCATCTTGATAAGTGAGTGATGGAATAGGCTTTGCATTTGCTAAGGGTAGTCTCTCTTTTTCTCTATGTAGGACATTTTCTCAATGCTTCTGAAGAGGTAATAGGGTATGTGCAGCATCCTCACTCTAGTAAAATGCATGAGCAGCCTAATGTGGTATGAATAAATGTGGGAGAATATTCCCTCACATGTGAAATATTTCATTATGATCATAATCATGGGTTCATATCTATCAAGCAGATGTGAAAAAGGAAATATGGATTTGTGGTGATCCTTATACCTAGGTTTTAGATATGGCTAGGTTTGCTTGCTTGAACCATTTCTCCCCTACACTAGGTATGCCTGTGGCATTGGCAATGGAATCTGTAGACAATTCAAAGGTGACCCCTGTAATATTAACTTGTTTATCATGCAATTTAATGATAAATAGTCTGGTTAGCTCAGGGTGGTTTTGCACCTGCTACACCTTCTCACAAAATTCAAATCATCCCATGTGTTTGAAAAAATAAACAGTAAGGGGAGATGCCATTAGCTCCCTTGTGCTTAGGGGTTCATATCTATTTATATTGACTCCTTTTTTATCATGCCTCCTTGGAATTTCAGCCTCTCCACCACTGCCACTGTCTCCCTCATCTAACATTGTAAACTCTGATTTTATAAAACCCTCGAGTGGAAATGAGATGAAGGGATGGTAAATGAAAAGGTAGCCTTGCAAATGAGGGAATGAGTGAGTGAGGGTATAGGTGTATGAGAATGAGTGAGAGGTCAAAACAACTCAATGAAAACCCTCCAGCTGTGCAATTACCCTTTCTATCATTGACACTCTGTCTAGGAAGATGAAATGAGGTTCAAACAGTGATTTCAAGCTTTGAATTTAGGGTTCTTCTTAGGGTTTCACTCCATTCATTAAGAAATTACCAAAATAGCTTGAATATGAGTGTATATCAGGTACTTACCTCTTCCTAGTGCTTTAGAAGACTTTGGAGGAAGTTTGAAAGGGTTTTGAAGTGGTTTGAATGGTTAGAGGGCTTAGAAACCCTTCCTGGCCAAGGGCGCAGTGCCAAGGCTAAGCGCGCAGCGCCTTGTAAAATTTGCACAGATTGTGTCGGGTAAGAGTGCAGCGCCTCCCCTAACGCACAGTGCTCACTTCCAGGTGTGCAGCGCCAGTGTAATTTGTATGGATAAAAATGTCCAGGGGCGCAGCGCCAAACAAATTTTCCTAAATTCACTTGTAAAACTCACAAATTATCTTCTCCTCGGTGCTCTTGATCTTTTGAAATTAAAAAATGAGGCTTTTGAAATGAAAAATGAGCTTTTATAGACTTGGTAATTTTAATTAAACTTTTGAAAACCCACTTCCTAATGTTTTAAGTCTTTTTCACTTTCTCACTAATGTTCTTTGAATTTTTGCTTGTAGTTGATTGAAAACATTGAAGTCAACTCTTCTTTTTCTCATTTAGGTATGACAAATTTACTTTGGCAAATTTGGGATTCAAACATAAAGAAAAATCTTCAAAAACCTCTTTTATTCCCACCTTGGAGCTCAACTCATGATTTTCACCTTCTCTAATCATTTTCTTCAAAACCCTAGGTGTATGCAGCTCTTTTATAGCAATCATCAATGTTGTCTTATAAGTTCTCTATATCCCTTTCAATTTCATTCATCTCTGTCCCAGTTCACGTCACCTTTTTCTACATTTCATCAATGGTCTCTGATAGACTTTCTTAATGTTTGGCCTTGTGTACCTTCTCCATGCCATTTCTACAATTAATCATTGTTTTGGCACTCAACTGGACCATCAAGTTCAAAACCCTAGTTCTCCTTGAGACTAAATTGTTTCCCTTTCCTTTGTTGTAAGTTTTCTTCATTTAGGAGTATATAGTCTACCTCATCAACACCTTCTATTGACACAACTTTCAACACTCCTGCAGAAGTGCCAAAATTTGTCCACTTTTCTCATTTGTAGACTTTGAACTGATGAGGTAATATTCTTTGGAAATATTTTAGGTCCTCCTTGAATAACCATGTCTTGACATTCTATTACATCTGAGCTAGATTCTAGCAAAGGAAAAGCAGTGCCTAAAACATCCAATTATGACCTTAAAAACATGTAAAAACCCTAATGACCTAGTGGGAGGGTCCTTTGACCTAATCCTCACTGAAATTTGGCTTCGAGACCTTTAAGTGAAAACAGAGTATTGTCAAAAGTGTTGTATTGAAGATCCAAAATCCAATTTATTTGATTTATCTAAAGAGCCTACAGAGATAGTTTTGAGACCATCAATGCTTGGGGAACATGGGAATGAGTTAGCTATAGGAAATCCTAGAGGGAAAGTGGAGTTTATGGACAAGGGGAAAAATAGGGAAATGAGGTTATAGGCAGGAAAGGAGGGTGAAAATGAGAGGTATAAGCCCATAAGGAGTTTGTAGGAGTGACAGGGTGACCATGAAATGGAAAATGAATAGAATTGTGAAAAAAATTCTCTAAGGATAATGAAGGCAGTGAGATTTCTGAAACTTGCAATATTCAAGGAATATTGTTTTCAAAAATCTAGAACCATCCTATAGTCATCTACAGATAGTGAAAAATAATGATGACTAACATTCCCCACAATCAATCCCACTTATCTTGCTACCCAATTTTCAAAACCTTAGAAATTATTGTGCCTCATGAACCATTCAAGTAGAGCTCCCTTTACTCTTTTGTATTTAAGTATTGAGGGGTTTCTGCAGTGCATTATATTAGATATCATTTTTTGGGATTCAACTGTTTTAAGTAAGTCATTCAACTATGACCATTTCCATGAGAGGTAGTCGTAGCTGACTAATTTCTCATGACTTTTTAATAGTCCACTTAGCACTCATTGCATCAGGTGATGATCGCAAGGGTGAATAACTGGGATTGAAACTAGTGAAATGAATCACATAGCGTCAATCATCACTTCTGGGGCTTGCACTTGGTAACCATGACTTTCTGAGAGGTATTCCATTCTAATATTATGTTCTGCAACTTTTTCTTAAAGAAAGTGGTTTTTTATTGGAATATGTTTTTTCTTTGAGTGCATTACCGAATTCTTCAAAACACTGATGGCATTGGTGTTGTCACAGTAGATAATGATTGGCTAATTAGTCTCTATTTTGACATCTTTAAATGATTCCTTCATCCACAATATTTGTGTACAACAATATGCAGCAACTATATATTCGGCTTCAGCTATGGAGAGAGATATATAATATTTTCTTTTTTTGAGCCAAGATACAAGACAGTCTCCCATGAAGAATGTATTTCCGCTAGTACTTTTTTTATCGTCTATGCTTCCAAAACAATTATCCTCAGTGTAAGTTGTCATGGTAATATTTGTGCTTTTGGGATACCATAGGCCAAAATTAGGATTAACTTTCAAATATTTGAGAAATATTTTCACAACCAATAAATGGGATTCCTTAGGAGATGATTGAAATATTGCCACCATTCCTACTACTTGCATAATATCGGGTCATGAAGTAGTTAAGTATAGAAGAGCTCCAATTATTGACCTGTAAAGAGTTTCATCTACAGAAGGGGATTCATCATATTTTCTTAATTTGCAATATATAGTAATTGGTGTGCTCATAGGAGCACATTCTTCCATCCCATATATTTTAAGCATGTCTTTAACATATTTTGCTGACAAAAATCAGATCATCAACATATACAAGAGTGACTAGAAATTTATCTTTGTCGATATTCATGTAGATATTACTTCATGCCACCCCCTTTTTGAAGTCTTATTGTTGTAGATAATGATCCAACCTTGCGTACCACACTCTAGGATCTTGTTTCAATCCATATAACATCTTTTTTAACTCGCATACGAAGTCTTTTCCTTTTGCTATATCAAGTGCTTCTGGTTGCTCCATGTAAACTTCTTTCTTTAGATCACCATTTAGAAATGTTGATTTCATGTCCATTTGATAAAGTTTGAATCCTTTTGAACAATTAAATGCCAAAAACATTCTTATAGCTTCCAAACAAGCTACCGGGGAAAAGGTTTCTTCAAAGTCTATTCGTTCAATTTGTGAATATCTTTTACAAACAAGCCTTGTCCTATTTCTGATGATCTATCCATCTTCATTCATTTTTTTTTTGAACACCCACTTGGTTCCAATTATATTTTTATATTTTGGACAAGGTACAAGTTCCCATGTTTCATTTTTTTTCAATTTGAAACAATTATTCTTCCATAGCTTCTACCCAATGAGGGTCCTTACTGGCTTGAGCAAACTTTTTTGATTCTATCATGGATAGAAAGACAACATCATATTTTATTGGTGCACTTGTCATCCATCTTCGGTTTGTATTCCATCATCTACATTACCAATAATATGTTCTTCAGGACGGCATTTGTGGAGGTATTTTACTTTTGATGGAGTTTGAGATGGCTCATTTTCATTTCCTTGATCCTTTTCTACTTTGAGAGAAATGATCTTCTCCCTCAATTTTTCATTTTCTTCAACGGAACTCATTATAATTCATCCATGTTTCCTTCTTCATATTTTCCGAATCATCATCATTTGTAAATGCCATGAACAATACTTCATTGCTTCTAGCATAGTCATCTTCTTCATAAGACTCATCATTATCCCTTTTGAGTAGAAAGGTATTTTTAGTTGATTTTTTGTTTGTAATCAATAATTCTTCTTCATCGAAGTCATCTTGTTTGGAGAAGAAAATCTTCTTATTTGACCCCTTCTTCTTGAAAATCCTCTTAATATTTGTCTTCATCATCGCTATCATGTTTATTTATGAGGACATTTTGTAGCATAATCTCATATTCTTCCACACTTAAAACAAATGAGAGGATACTTACCTTTGAGCTTGCACCCTTTCCTTAGTTTCCTCACGAATTGTGCTAGTTATGTTTCAGTATCGGAATCATCACTGTTATAATTACAATGTTTCCCTTTCTTCGATGATTTTGAATACTTGAATGATGCTTCCTTGGAGTTTAGGATTCCTTTTATAATTTCATATGAAATGAGAATCCCATGAATTTCGTCCATCTATAGAGTATCTAAGTATTTTATTTCTTCTATGGCACTTAATTTGGAATCAAACCGTTCCGAAGGTGATCTCAAAACTTTTTGGACAATTGTGCTTTCTTCAATGTTTTCATATAAACTCTTGAGTGATTTGACAACTTCATCCACTCGTAGGAAAAAGGTTGCAATATCTTCTTCGTCATCCATCTTAAGACTCTCAAATTATCTTCTATGAGTTTCAGTTTTTCCTTCTTGACCTTGGAGTATCGATCATAGATAGAAATAAGTGTGTCCCACATTCCCTTGGCAAAATCACAATTCATAACTTTTGTAAATTCTGAATTAGAAATTACACTTGTTATGGAATTTATTGTTTTGGCATTTTCTATATAGACTTTCCCTCTATACTAATCTATTGGAGGGGTAGGCGGAACTTTATATCCATCCTACGCCTCCAAAATTTCATCCTACGCTTCCAAAAGCAAAAATTTGTTCCATAAAATTGGGGAATTTTTCCTAAATCACGATTCTTCATTGTGACTTAAGAATCCTTCTTCTAGCTGTTAGGATGATTATGAAGAAGTTGGCTCTGATTAAAAATATTGGAAACATTGAGAGGGGGGTGAATCGGTATTTATTTTCAATTTTTATGTTTACCAGTTAATATTCTTCGCAATTATAATTACAAAATAAATAATAAGAATTTTATTAGGAACAAGTGAGGACACCAATCCTCTTTTTACAAAATTTTGAGTACAATGATGTTGAGGACTCTAACCCTTCAATCTACCAAGCTCCAACTTGGGCTTTTTGAGGCTCCAACCTTATGTTTCTCAAGGATCCAACCTTGTTTTAGAGGCTTCAACCCTTCAATTTTGTAATAAATAGAATGAATAAGTGACTTACATCAATTTCTCCACAAGTATGTACCAGAATTCCAATTTGTCCACTGAATATTTCACTGTCGAAACCACCAAATTCTCCACAACCCAAGGTCTTCAAGCTCTTAACTTGTACAAGCCTCTAGTTGTCACCACTTCAAGCCTCACTGTTGATTGTTCATGCCTCCACTAGCATCGAGCCCTCCATAGTTATATTTCTAATCCTCCACAAATATGTCTTGTCCAAGCTTCAAAGAAACATTGATCTACACTTCCATAGATGTGTTCTATCTGGGCTCTAAGGAAGCATTGGTCTACACTTCACATAGGTCATTGGTCTGAGTTTTATCACATCCCAATATCTTAGCACCGAGCTTAGAAATAACAAAGGTGACTAGAAAATCCAAAAGGTTTGTCTGAGCTTCAATTCATAAGAGATAGTCTGATTTTTTGAAATATTTCTACCATAGAAAATATATCGAAGTCTTATAGCTATATCCCTAGTCCAAGACTGCAATCAAAAGGTTCAAATTATGGTGGCTTTACCCAACTGTGTGACATACGATGTATTCATTGTGGAATTTTTGGGTAGCATCGGATGTGCTCTAGCTCTGAAACTTTGTGGAGGGGCTAGAACACATGATATCTCCAAGACCCATAAATCATTTGGAGAAATTCCATCCGGAGCTTAAGTTATTCAAATAATTAATTATTTTAATAGGGACCCTAAGTCAAACTTACAGAAATTAAATAATTAAAGTGAATTAATTTAAACATGTGGGTGAGAATGTTCTAAGTGATGAGGATCAAGTCTTTTCTAATATTAGCTTTTGATTAGAGATTAGATCACAGTCGTTGATTTTCCAACTGGAAAATTATTAAAGGAAGGCTTAGGGTCAGTTGGATAAAACACACAGAGTGGCAGCATTTGAGCTAAGGCGTAATTATGTGTGCGGTTTGTTGATTATTTCAAAGTGAGCTTGTAGTGTAGTGAGGATAATTTCAGCAACGGGATTTCAAATCCAAGGCCGAGAATACAATTGCAGAGAGATAGATACACCCAGGAGAGACAACGCAGCCCTTGAGAGGGTGACGTAGGCCCAATTGGGCTCACGCAGATCTCACATGGGCCCAGAGGAGTGACACAATACAGGAGGAGGTGACACATAGCCAAAGGCTACAGCGTTGGGGTTTCTATGGGGCAGATCAGGCTCATTTTCAGCAGATCAAAGAACGGTGACACAACCACTAGGAAGGGTGATGCAGTTCCAGCACAGAGCTTGCTGGGGACTGCGTAGGCACCTGTGGGGTTCGCCATTCTGAATATGGATCAATCATAATATCTGTCTCTAAATAGAGGTACTTCTGCTAAGGAAATTCTATGTTGGGTGAGTTGTTTATGGAACCCTAGTTGGTATTCAAAAATCTGCATAATAATAAAACCCTCAAGATTTGTTGCACTGCTTTTCCTGCATTGGGTTTTTCTGGGAACATTTTTCTGAAAAATATGGTGTGTCCTTTTTCCGAATGTGCTTATTCTTCAATTCCTGATTTGTATAATTGTCTACGCTACAATGTATTTACTTCAATATTTTCATGAATATTTTTGAAAATAACTTATTAAGTTAAATACACAAGTAGGATAAGCAAACAATATTTCTGCCGTAGGATTTCTATAATTGAGATTTAGAAATTTTCACATGGTATTAGATCGTTTCCAGATCGGGAAGAGCTGAAGACATCAACAGAAGATCAAAGAAACTTTTGCTACAGGAAGGTAGTTGTCCCGAGTGACAATGCAGATCCAGAGATAGGCGAAGAAGGGTGACGTCGTCACCTGTGGATCTCACACAGAGCTAGCAGGGCTCACTCAGAGGGACGCAGAGCCAGGAAGAGTGACATTGTAGCTGCGAAAAGGCAGCGCAATGCTTTTTGGGCCAGCGTAGAAATTTCGAGCTCTGGTTGCTGTGGATGGAAGTGCAGATCGTGTTTCTTCAGTAGCTGTTGGTGGGGAATTGTTTCTGTTGGAGCATAACAGTGTCCAGCATGGTGTGACAAAGTAAGGGGAAACAGTTCCTCAAAATACTTCTCTCCAAGAAGTCTAGATCTATTATTCATCAGCAGCAAAGAGTGATCGGAGAGGGTTGATTCGAAATTATTTGGCGAAGGATTTATGGGAGGGAAATCGTTTTTCAGAGTGAGTGTGATTCCTTAGAGGGTTTCTAGGACCAAGAAATATTGATTCGAGTTTTTTTGGGGTAGCAGCAAAAGAGGGATATTCGAATCATTTTGACATATTTAGTTGAGCAGATATCGATGCATATGGACAAAGGGATCAGGACAAGTTGGACAGTGCATCCAACCTTATCATCTGGAAGGCTAGGATCCTGGTAGTTTTGGATGAGTATTGCGTCAAAGATCATGCCTTGAATATCATGGTTGTTCCTGTTGATTTTGATGCTCTCAAGAAGTATGAGGAAGCTCAAGCGAATGATAAGCACTTGATCATGGATGGAGTCAGGGACCATGTGGTCCCACACATTGATGAGAATAACATAGCACATGAGATGTGGACTTCTTTGACCACATTGTATCAGGGGACTTATGTTAAGAGGAGTATGCTTCTTGAGAATCATATTCAATTAATTCAGATCCTGAAGGGAAAAGAGATTGACCCCTTCCTCATTAGATTGAAGGTGATATGTGATCAACTAGTTGCCGTAGGGGCACACCTGATGAATGTATTATGGTGAGGACTGCTCTAAATGTAGTTACTGATGAGGGGTAGAAATTTTTTCGAGTAATTTTCGTTAGATAATCACTCTCGAGCTTGGAAAACATGTGGGAATATCTTTGACAAGAAGAGATCGGGAGGATGACCAAGGCAGGAATCAGCGATGGAGGGATCAAGGTCAAGAAAGAGGAGGAAGATGTAGTTCTCGCATCTAAGGGACAACATGGGCAACAACGGAAGAAGAAGAAAGAAATTTCGAAGGTCAGATGCTTCAAGTGTGGTGAATTAGGACATTTCACCACAACATGCCCTATGAAAAAGAAAAGAAAGGAATAATCTGATTCAACGGTTGTTGCAGCAAAGGATGATGATGGGACTAATGAAGATGTTTCCATGAGTGCTCATGTCCTCAAGAGAAGAGGCGATGCGAAATTTATCTATAGTTATTTCGAACTGTAGTGTGGGGTAGGATCTTGAGGTATCTCAAACTCTTGGATCACATATGAGCTACGCGAGCCATTAATGAGAGTAGCAGGATGACTAGAGTCAGTTAGTGCGAGTAATGATGGAGCAGCATTAGCAAATATAGGACGTTGAAATCTTGAGAAGTGCAGAGCAGAGGCAGCAGCAGTGTGGCAGCAGCGCAGAGGTTGATGGGATTTCAACAGTGAAGAGGCAGTGCTCACGCGGTGCAGAGCACTACAGTGCAAAGCTCTAGAGGGGTAGCGCAAATATAGTAGCAGAGGGTGCTTTAGTATCGAGTTGCACTTATAATAACTTGTATGTCAATTATTTGGGATATTTTAGTTTCTTACTTCTCAACAGCTCGGGGGCAATGCAACAGTTAGCAGTGGTAGTGTTATTGGCGCATGTTGCAACATTTGAGAGGGATTTGCAGTACAGACGAGGCAGTGACTGTGGCAGAGTCATCTGCAGTAGTATAGAAGGAAGCAGCGTAGTGGATGAGGGGTATCAGCTGAGCATCAATAGTGCAGAGGACCAATGTTGTGGATCAGGGTGATGCTTCAGGTTGAAGTGTTGCTAGAGCACATTCCTCGCTAAGAGGGAGTCCTAATTTTTTGGGTTGCATTGGATGTGCTCTAGCTCCGAAACTTTGTGGAGGGGCTAGAACACATGAGATATCCAAGACCCAGAAATCGTTTGGAGAAATTCCACCCAGAGCTTAATTTATTCAAATAATTAATTATTTTAATGCAGACCCTAAGTCTAACTTAGGGAAATTAAACAGTTAAAGTGAATTAATTTAAACATGTGGGTGAGAATGTTCTAAGCAACGACGATCAATTATGTTCTAATCTTAGCCGTCAATTAGCGATTAGATCGCAATCATTGATTCGTCAACTGAAAAATTATTAAAGGAAGGCTTGGGGTCAGTTGGAGAAAACACACAGAATGGCAGCACTTGAGCTAAATCGAAATTATGGGGCATGATTTTTTGAGAATTTCGGAGTGAGCTTGCAATGTAGTGAGGGGAATTTCAGCAACAAGATTTTGGATCCAAGGCCAAGAATACAGTTTCAAAGAGGCGGATACACCCAGGAGAGACAGCACAACCCTTGAGAGAGTGACGCGGGCCCTGCTGGGCTCATGTAGAGGCTGATGCAGGCCCAAAGGGGTGACGCAGTCTGGGAGGAGGTGACACAGAGCTGGAGGCTACAGCGTTGGGGTTTCTGTGGGTCAAATCAAGCTTAGTTTTATCATATCGAAGAATGGTGATGCAACCAATAGGAAGGGCGATGCAGAGCTTGTTGGGGACTGTGTAGGAACTTATGGGGTTTTTTATTATGAAGTTGGATCAGCCATAATATTTTTCTTTAGATAGAGGTAATTCTACCAAAGAAATTCTCTGTTGGGTGATCCTTTTATGGTACCTTAGTTTGTATTCAGAAATCTGCATAATAATAAAAACCCTCAAGAGTTGTTGCACCGGTTTTCCCGCATTGGGTTTTTTCGGGGACATTTGTCCAAAAAATCGTGTTCTCTTTGTCTGAATGAAATTATTATTCAATTCCTTATTTTGATAATTGTGTAGGTTGTTGTGTTTTTACTTCAATGTTTTCATGAATATTTCTGAAAATAACTTTTTAAGTTAAATACACAAGTAGGAGAAGTAAACCAGATTTTTTGCAGTAGGATTTCGTAATTGAGATTCAGAAATTTTCACATTCAAAGATTACCCAATATAAAAATTGAACCTTCACCAAGTCCGAGCTTGCAATTTAGTATTTTCTATGGGATCCGAGTTGTATTGAGGTCACAATCCAAATCCAAAGTGTTGTCAAAATTTCTAAGATCTGCACTTTAATAAATCGGCAATCTGAGACATTGTTATGAGGCTACTCCGCAGGTCCAAGCCCTTATCTCGTTGATCCAAGGCTTGATTTCAATGATCTGAGCCTTAATACTAGGTTGCAACACAATTCTTAGGTTCCTTTATAATATTTAATAATCCAAGTTCCATGCAACTTCAGGTCTGCATTTTTTAAGATAACCAACCAGAATTAACCTTAAACTATTTCCTCCTTGACCTCCTTTAGTTCATGAGTTGTGGAATTTTTCTATTGTGTTATGCTCTGAATGATCTACACTTAATAGATGGATGATGAGGATTACAAACCCTTATATATACAATTTTTTTATCTTTAAGTGAAGGGACATGACTCTTTGGAGGGAGGTCAACCAGACTTATGAGTGGACTTAGTTCGACTAGGGAAAGGAATATGATATATCATCTTAAAAAACATTTTCTTTAGACTAATGGGATTTCGAGGATCAGTGAGGGCTCATTGGAAAGGGGAAAGAATCATCTACAAGTTAGTGAAGGATCCATTGTAATATGATGTTTTCAAAATGTTAAAAAATAATTTTCTTTATGATTGTTCATGAATTATAGTACATACCTTAAGGTTTTTAGGATTGTCCATGAATAAGGTCATTGGGAATAGGATAAGGGTTAAGGAATCTTCATTAGGGCTCCAATTGCAGACTCCATAAATCATCCATGTCATCATGACCTTCAGCAGTGCTCATATTGATATCAATGACAATTATTAACCAACACAGGAGACAGCTCCTAATCCAAGACTCATAGCATAACCTGAAGTAGATAGCCCAACTTCTTTATCTCTGTAGAGGTCTGAATTAGAGAATCTAATCAAGTTTAATTAACCCCACTTGTGTATACTTAATTCAAAATTCTTGAGTTCCCTTCAAGTACTTTAGAACTCTTTTTGCAGCAAACCAATGTCCCTCACAAGGATTTTGCATAAACCTAGAGATGATTGCAACTGCAAATGAAATGGTTGCTCTGGTAGTAGTCACGTGATCTAAAATTGATTGTTAGTTAATGTTGTGCTAATATCAGTTTCAGAATTAATATGAAAGTTCTTTGTTTTTCTTATCATACAAGGGTTTCTACATGTGCTTATGATTGACAATTCATTAAATTGATGAGATTAAGTGTATTTCATGAACTTAAAAGCATGGAAACTCAATGTTGAACAACAGCATATAACAACACAGGAAGCATAAATAACAGAGGAAAATAAACAAGTTTTTTATGAAGGATTTCACCCCTCCTGGGCTACCTCTCCTTGGTCCAACGTCATAGTGTGGGCCTTTGTATTAGCTTAAATTGTAAAGAATTGATGTTTATAGTCTCCTGTTGCCTCTGAAAAATGCTCCAATGGCTCCAAAACATCAAAATCTACCAAGAATGACTCTTCTTGAGCCAAAATTAGTCAAAATTTTCCTTAGTTATGGCAAAACCAATTTTTCCAAGTTTTTCTCCTCTAATTCTGGAAGTCTGCTAGTTAACTCCACTAAATGTGGAGCTTCTCCGAACTTGACGGGTCTACCAAAAGCTCCGCCAACATAATCTACACTTAATGTTAATATAAGTAAGGATTTAAGTGTGGTTAGTGTGCATTTAGCGCTAATTTCATTTTACAACTGATTTTGAATTATCGCGGCTAATCCACAAATTAGTGGATAATAACATGGATTAATGGTAATTAATATGGTTTAATCCTCATTTTAAATTTCCTGCCGAACAGAATTTGGCCCCTAGTATTCACACCTTGGACACATGTGGGATGGGGCTGGCCCCCTCCGAACCCCCAACCATTGAGCGGACATAACATAAATATATGCGAGATCCTGTGTTTTGTTAGGGTCCCGTGATTTGGTTGATTTGCAATCCAAATGACAGTGTAACATCAAACCAGTATTTGGAGCCCGAGGACCTAGCCTTCCTGGACTCAGAGAGGGCTCTCTCTATTTGTGTAAGGGATATTTGTGTGTTTGATTATGGTGTTTTGATTTTAGGTTAGTTATGAAGTAGGTTTTTGGTTTTGGTTTTTAGGTTGTGAGGGATGAACTGATCAAAGATATAAGATAGGTAAAAAGATGTCAGATCAACTGGGCTATGGGGTCGAAGAGGTCAAGAAAGCTATCAGATGGTGATACAAGTTTGTTGAAGGGCCGATTTGATTCGAGGTAAAATGGATCTTTGGGCAAAATGGAGTAAGATGGACATCAAGTTTGTGAATAACAAAGGATTCCAAGCATAACTAGTTTAATAGCTGACATAAACATGGTAGGGAAAACCATTAATCATGAGAAATGTAACTATAAGTTAATCAATACGTAGAAATAAACATTAAGGCCATGCATAGAGATATATAACTCTCTAACTTTGGGAAATGGCTATCAGACTTTGGGAAATACACTTAAGACAGACAAACAACTCAAATCACTATGCCAGAACGCCTAAACACAGTACTTCAAGTTATTGGGCACTTTGAAAACAAGATTGCATAGTCTTAGGCAAAGGGCAAGATCAGAACAAGACCTCCTTGATTCAACAAATGAAAATCTAATCAGTCAAAGAGAAATTTCATGGATGGAGCTATGGCTAGCCATGATTAAGCAGGGAATACCGTAAATCATACTTAGCATGCATAAAACCATGAATGAAACAAGCAACAATATCCTTAAGTTATTAAAGAGCAATCAAGAATTCTTTAATGTGACTAAGAATGAAGAAAACATGGAAGCTATGAAGAAACAGGAAATTTGAGGTGCCTCGAAGGGAATGTCTCAAATTTTTTCTCTATTTTCCTATAGCAAGCAAGAACATGGATTTATGAATGAAAACTAGGAAACAAAACAAAGAGAGAGACACTATACCATTCTACCAAGTCATGGAATCCAACAACAATCCTCTTTCATCATCCAAGAACATCCAAGAGACTATCATGTCTCAAGTATTTCTTCCAAAGCTTATATGACCATATATTGCTTCTATTCATCAATTTCAACCTTGTTTACAATGAAATCCTTTGGAATATATAGGCCAAAGTGAGGAAAACCTCTTAGTTCAACTTGCAATCTCATTGGCCTATCCAAAATATCTTATTTTTTCCTTGAGGCTTTGCAAAGCCCAAAGCACAAAATATCTCATAAAATATCTAAAAAATGCTAAAAGAGGGAAATAAATTGACTTTTCATAACTTCTCATGTACAAAAATAGCTAAACGCACATGAGGAAAAAGCAATTTTAAAAGGTTCAATTTTTACAACAATACTCAAAAAATACATCAGCAAAAGGTCCCCTGAATTTCCGGCAACTTGTAGAAGCCTTCCTAATGTCAAAATGAGGCCTGTGATGGCTCGTTGGAAAGCTTTGAATGTCTACTTTCTGGAACAACTTGAATTTTCTGATTCTGATTCCTGGAAGTCCTCCAAAATCAGGTCTGTGTGTAAAAACCCAAAAAATAGGCCTTGCTGATATGTAGGTAGAGTTTCGAAAAAATGAGTGTTTTTTTCATCTTTGGGGGACCAAAAAAACTTCAAATGCTCTGAAAATTTCTGAGTATATGCCCTTGAATTTAATACATCCAATGGTACCACTCTCAAGAGTTGAGGATGCTCCAAACTAAAATGGCGGCGCCCATGATTTTATGCAATTAGGCCCAAAAATGTCGAAAAACAAGAACATGTCAAAATTTGCTCAATTTTGGTGAGCAAGTCCCTCAAGGCTTTTTAGAAACATGTCTAGCATCTCGGGCCAAAATTCCAAGCCTAAAGGTGTCTTTCTCTTTTCTTCTCACCAGGCGCCCTCTTTGGGCAGTTTTGAGCTTTTCTTGGTGTTCTTCTTTGTTATTTGGCATTCTAGTGTTACACAGCAATTTGTCACTGTCCCTACCATTCCCCGTCTCGCACATTGGAGGGCTTATTTTGTGACCTGTGATCAGTGATATAACTTGAAAATACTTTCATGGCATTCCCCTAAACATGTACTTTCATCCCCCTGAAGACATCTCCTACTAAAAAACCCTAAAAACACCCCTTTTTGCATTGGCGCGAGCATCCAGTTCAGTAAACGCGCCAATGGGGAAAATCCTTTAAAGAGGTCGCGCCAATTAGCGCTATGTCCCGGAGTCGCACTCGCGCCAGCCAATTTAAGGAGTGTTTTTTAAAAATAAATGGCGGAAGTTTCATCCTAACTGATCCAGGAACTGATATCTATCTTGAGTTGGGAGGTTTGGCTACGGATTTCCATAGAGAGGAAGTGGTTTGCCACCTCTCATGGAAGCTTCCTTGATGATAGGGCCAATCCCATGATTATAGGGATCCCAACTCCCCTTCCTCCATCTATAAAAAATTGCTCATCTCCTTTGCAAGCTAGTCTTCAAGTTCCCAAATTCCCAAGAGTCATATGCTGCAAGAGCCTTGATTATTCCCCTAAGGCCAAATTCAAGTAAGGAGACTATTGTCAAGATCCGAAGAGAGAGGTTTGTCCCATCCTTGACAGGCTTTTCGAGACGTGTTCTGCTGGCGACCCTCCGAAGGAGAATTTAGCGTCAGAACTTGGTTGTAATTTTTCTTTGATTGATTAATAATAAACGACTATTGGTTATGGTTCCACTCTTGCTGCTGTTTATAATGATGAGTTATGTCCTTTCTGACTGACATATAGTTGCATCTACTAGATTTTACGCTTGCGTTTTTTTTGTTTCTTGCGTGTGCAGGTGTCCATCACGGAGATCATGGGGATCGTGATATGCCAGGGCTAAGGAACGGGAGTGCTACCTCTTCTACAAGCAACTGCGTTGGATTCTAGGTAGGCCTTCATCGCTAGTTGGTTTATTTGCAATTAGGAACCTGCGCTATAGCGTGAACGATTGTTGCTAGACCCGGTGTGGGCTAGTAGGGATCGCCTCTGTCCGCAGAGGGGATTTACTTCCACAACAAATTGGCGACTCCACTGGGGATCGTCTAGCTTGTTGTTGTTTGTTTTATGAGATATAGACGGAGCCTGAAGTTAGCCAGATAGCCTTTGAAACGCTTTTGCTCTGCAATTGCGAAGTAGATCAAAGTTGATTCAGTCAATCTCTGGTTTAGTTTTTAAACTGAACACTTGGAGCACTGTCTTGTCTTTTCGGTTGATTCTTGATTCTGCTTGCTTGATCAGCCTTTTTGGCTGGCTCTATGTGTAATTTTGGCTTTTGGTTCAAACTCCAAACATCACTGGTCTGATCTTGGATTGCTTATTTTTTATTTTGGCATAGCAAACTTGACTGGCGCATTTTTTAACGTGACAGTCGCGCCAATTGGCGCTAGTTGTCAATGTATTACCCGCGCCAATCCTGATATGGTGCTAGTTTCAGCCTAACAGTCGCGCCAGTGCTGGGGACTGCTAGGGTTTGCTTGATTTTGAGCTTTCTGAGCCTGATCTCTGATTTTGGTTTCATTTTTTCGACTGTTTGAGTGTCCTGGAGCCTTGTTTGACTAACTGCGACCTCCATCCTTTGGTTGTTTGCCCATTTCCATCGATTTTACATTCTAGCCCTAGGGCATCTAGGTGCTTTGGTGTGTCGAGCCTCCCTTGGGAGTTTTTTTTGGTTTTTATCAGTTCAGTCAACTTTGTGATTGCTTCCCTGCATTCGTTTGACATTTGTTTATCATTTTATTGCGCTATTTGAGTGATTGACTCCTCCTTTATTCGAATTCTGCTTTGTCTCGTTTTGGGCCTAGATTACACGGCTCATTTGAGTCTTTGGGATTTTCTTGGTTTTGAGGGACTATTGGTCGATTTGAAGTCTGATTGTGCTTGCTATTGAGTGAAACTTTCTTGTTTTTTCTCTCTTATCATCATTCCTCATATTGCTTTCCATTAGTTTTCATTTTGTTTAGTGCATTTTGCTCATAAACATTGAAGATATAAAAAAAAATCTCTTTTGCTTTTAATTAGTTAATGTGAATTAGATCTTTTCGGTGTCATTAGTGATTAGTAACCTTGAATGAAAAGCTTTTTAGTTTTCATTAGCTGCATTAGAGATATCATTGGTTGTTTTCTATTCATTTCGTTATTGTGTGAAAAGCTCTCAACTCTCTCATAAATAGCTTTCATCGAATGAAATGATATACTGTGGCATATAAAGTGCATTTAGGAGATTTTGAGACATTACATTCGCTAGGGCCTGAAAACTAAAACGTAATTGAAGATAAACATTAAAATTTACTCAATTTACACTAAGGCAGCATTGAAATCTAACGAAACACATTTAGAGGTCTAGGCTAGAGACGTGTCCCAGCGTCTTAAAACCTAGTAGCTGTAGTTCACCTCTTGGCTTTAGACAGCACTAGTACGGACTTGTGCTCCCCGTACCGTCAAGTATATAAAGGGAGACCCCACTAGGTTTCAATCCTTTATCCATAAGAAGTTGAATCTGCCACCCTATACCCGTGATACACCGGACACAGCATTCGAGGAGACTGCATGCACGTACGGAAAGTCCTTAGTTGATTTCTCTTTCATTTTGAAACCAAGGTGTATATTGCAGTTCACGGTTATTTGGTACACCCTTTGCCTAGTATTCCTGAGTAGTCATTTGATCTTTTCTGACTCTTTAAATTTGAAAGGATCACCAAGTGCTTGTCCTTTCACGCTTGCTTCAAAACTGAAAGAGATAGAGTCACCTTTTATCCATTTCTCGACTCCTAAAAACATGAAACGGTAAAGTTTCCTATTTTTCAATGTGGTAAAAAATTAATCACCCGCAATCACACGCCCTGTTAGATTTTGCTTGTTGGCCGTTTGATTGTGTGTCTTGACTCTTTTTCGGCCCGTGTGTGTGTTTGATATTTTTCTCTTGTCGTTACTAGCACAGTGGCGGAACCTTCGGTTTCGTCTACTAGTAGTCCATATACGGACGATTCATCAGAGGCTTCCCAACCCTCTGTTGAACCTCAGCAGCCCATTGTTTTCGAGTTTCCTGACGGGGGACCGGTTCTTGCTGAGCAACCCTTTGGGGGACCAGTTGAGTTCAATTGGCCCTTTTCCGACCCTTGGTCTGAGTTAAGAGTAGGGGCATATTTCCTTTCTCTTACATCAGGTTTGCCTTTTATAGCTGATGTTTTTCCTCCTAGTCCCCGCCGTCTATTACGAGATCTAGCAGCAGGCTCAATCATGAGTGAATCCAGCGAGGAAATACCCACGTCCGGTGAGGATTACTAGTTATTTCCTCGGAGATTATTTCCAAGAGACAACCCTGAACCAACTGTTATTTCATCACCCGGTCCCTCATTACCAGCAGGGTATAGATCCTTGGGTCAGATTATCGCCGCCGCAACCTCTATGGGGGTATCATCTCCTTCTACGAGGCCGGTGGTTCCTTCATTGGGGATGTCTCCTCAGACTCCCGTCACCTCTGTACCCGTTCGGCCCACTGTCTGTGTGGCCGCGTCTGCAACCGCTGTCACGGCACACTCCGCAAGGGCTGTGCCGCCTCCTGAAGACTTCTATATAGCGACTGCTATGCTAGAGAACATTTCTCCAAAGGAGTATCGTTTTTCCTTACAACAAACGAACCCCGAGGTCAGACAATCCTCTTAGGACCCCAACCGCTCGTATTTGTCGCATTATGCACAGGATGGTACACCCGTGTACGCTTTTCCAAATCAGTACGATGAGCACGGGAACATGTTACATTTACCTGCTCCAGAGGCTCACCTTCATGCTCAAGGTTTACCGTATGGCCAGGCTGGGCAGCCTTACAACCCGCAATGGCAACCTTTCCAAGGCTAACCTTCAGGGCAGCCTGGCTTTCCTTATGACCCACAGGGCCAGCCCATCCAAGGCTATCCTGCAGGCCAGCAAGGGCCATCGTACGGTCCGCAAGGACAGTATTACAACCCTTTCGGTCAACCTGTGTAGCCTCAGCCGGGGTACCAACCAGGGCCGGCATATGGTCCTGGGGGGCAAGTCCAACCTTCCCAACCTATGCAACCGCAGTATCCTGTTGCTCCTCATGTTGCACATCAGCTAGGACCATCTTATGGTCCTGTTCCAGGTCAAACCGGTTACCAGCCACCACCTGGCTCCATTCCTCCACCGGGACAACCGGCCCATCCGGTACAACCTGTTGCTTCTCAACAGCCAGGTCAACCTGCGCAACTGGCACAACCTGTCCATCCGGGTCAACCTGTTAACCCAGGGCAGCCCACCCAGCCAGGTCAGCCTGCTCAACCAGGCCAGCCTGCATATCCTATTAACCCTGCACAACAGCCGACTCATTCGATGTCGCAGCCAAATCAACCGCTACACCCTAATTATCAGGCTCAGCAGGGTCCCACCTATCAGCAGCCCACTCAACCTCAGGGCGATTACTATTCTCATGGTCAATACCGACCAAATTATAGCCAGCCCCAAGGTTCTAAATATTACTCTCAACAACCCGGCTACACTTATACTCAGCAGCCAAATCCAAATGCTGCTTACACAGGGCCGACATATAATCAGGGTCCATACTTTGGTTATCAAGCCCCACACGCTGGTTACCAGCAACCAAATCAGGCTGGTTACATGACCTATACCCCCTACAGTCAAAATCCTACGAGACAGAACCCCTGGGGGCAAGGATATTCTCAACCAGCGTGGAGTACAGGTACTGGTCCTTATCAAGGGTCAGGGATGCCGTCCAATCCGCCATTGTCGTTCTTGGCTACCTTGGAATTACCGGATGTTTCGAAATTAACCAATGATCCGATTCTACATAATCCTTATTGGCCTTCGGTTCCTACCAAGATACCTGGTGATTGCCCCAAGTTTGAGGGTAAAGCTGGGGAGGACCCCCAAGCTCATGTGATGACTTACCATCTTTGGTGTTCGTCCAACTCTTGGGTCGATGATTCCATTCATCTGCGCCTCTTCCAGCGCACTTTGACTGGTGCTTCCCCTAAGTGGTATATTGAATTATCCCGTGGCATCTTTCAAGATTTCAATTCGTTAGCCATGGCTTTTCTGACTCATTTTCAGTTACCGGTTCGCTACGAAGCCGGGATGCATCTCCTGACTTCTTTGAAGCAGGACAAAGCCACCCACATTTCTGATCACATTCATGAGTGTCGACATCGTCGTAGGCTGATAAATTTTCATATACCTGATCAGATACTAACTCATTGGTTCACCACATCCTTCGTTAACAAAATCGCCCAAGATATTGCTATGGGAGCGTGTGTGACTGAAGAACAAGACATAGCACGTGCCCAATATCTGGATCTGGTATACTCTCAGTCCAGCACGCTTTATGATATCTTGCCTGATGCTCCACGGTCTGGAACCTCTAAAGCTCCACCTACCCCGGCGGTGGATGGTGTTATTGGTTTCGTGTCTCAGAATTCGAAGAAATCTCCGAATGGGAAGCAAAAGTCCAACTCATCCAATAATTCTGCTCCTCCCGCCCCTACCGATTCTGGAAAAACTTCGGAGGTTAATGTCGTTCAGGCCAATCCTACGGAGAAAGCCTCCAAAGGGAAAAATAAGGGCAAAGGAAAATCTAAATCCGACGCCCCAAAGCCAGAGTCCAAATCTCGTACCGAGGACGGTTCTCAACGTGAACCGAAGTACCCCTGACTCATTTGTGAAGGAGATCACTATACAAAAGATTGTCCACGATGATCTGAAGTTAGTCAACTTCTAAAAGGCTCAAAAGGGACTCCAGTAGTTCTTAAAGAACCGTTCCCGTCTCAGCAAACCCATATGGTTGAACAGCCTTCACCATCTACACCATTTGGGTCTCAGGTCTTTATGATGAATGGTGCTGCACCTATCTCTATTGCTATGCGGTCGAAGGATTACAAAAAATTGCGTTAGGCACCTAGGAAGGCAGTTGTGGACGGTCCACCTCCCCCACCTATCTTCGGTTCGTTGGAAATTGAGAAGCCTACTGCTGAACCCATTGTGAGGCCACCTTCTAAAGGTGTTCTACGAAAGTCTTCCTACAATCCGAATGCCCGTGCCGCTCAGCACTACAGTATTGTTGAGGATCTGGCACAGGCGCCTTCTGCTATGTCTGCATTGGAAGTTCTTCAAAGTTGTCCTTCGCAACGGAAAGCTCTTTTATCTGCAATCGGTGGAATCGATCCCGCTGATTCTAGCCTTCTCACCTTCGACTTAGAAAAATTTACCCCCCGACTTCCACATCAGATCGCTCTTGTTATTCAAGTCAGAATCAACGGTATTAACATCCATAGGGCCATTTTGGATGAAGGTGCTTCTACCTGTGTCATGTCGTCCGCCTGCTGGAAGGCCATTGGCTCTCCGACCCTTTCATCATCTCCCAATGCCCTGGAGGCATTCGATGGTCGGGAATCCAAACCCCTGGGTGTTCTCGAGAGTTTAGCGATTACCTTACATGGGAAGACAGTCAATGTAGAAGTAGAAGTAGTTGACGCCAAGCTTAACTACAATATACTTCTCGACTGTAGTTGGACTCACGCTATGCTATGTGTGCCGTCCACCCTCTTTCGACTTAATAAGTTCCCTCACAAGGGCAAAATCGTTACTGTGGATCTGTTGTCTTTCTTCACCTCCACCTCTGAGAACAACGTTCCATACGTGGATCAGATCCAAAATCCCCCTGACAGTATAGGACCCGGTCTCTTCAAGAACCCCATCCTCATGGGTATTTTTCCCGCACCACCACCGCACACCGCTCAAGTTAATATGATCTCTAGGTCTGACGACCCATGGCTCATCCCTTCGCCTGAGCAGGTGATTGAGTTTGGAGAATCGATGCCCTTAACTCCAGTAGAGATTAGCTACTGTGAAATTGATGCCGCATCTGATCCTCCACCCCCTCAGCATGCTCCTTCGAGCATGGCTTTAGACATCTATTCTCAGTCCCCCTGGCTTGGCGAGGCCGACTCGCCGGATCCTCTTAAAGAGATTTTTCCTTCCGACGAAGCCGTTATTGAAACCATGTCTCTTGAGGAGCTACCTTGGAGCGATGGACATCATCGTTCCTCCTTTATGCCTGGCTTGGGGGCAATGTCAGATTGTCTAGAACTTTTTGCATCTCAGGTTCCCACTCCACCTCTCCAGATGCCCATATTTACACATGAGGTGATTTCAGAGGGAAACCTGAGCAACATCACTCAAACCATTCCGATAAACATCTCCGTTAAACCAGGGATCATTGAGAACATACACGTGTGAGTGACTTGTTCTCCTGATGAGATACAAGTCTATACTGATCTTTTTAAAGAATTCAGAGATGTGTTCGCCTGGTCCTACGAGGAAATGCCTGGGATTGATCCTAGTATCGCAGTTCATGAAATTCCAACCTACACTGGTGCGAAGCCCGTGCGCCAACGCTTACGCCTGGTGCATCCTCACAAAGCTGCTACAATTAAGGCAGAAGTTGAAAAACTTCTGAACGCAGGCTTTATTTATCCCATCCCCCTCACAGAATGGGTCTCCAACATTGTCCCTGTAGATAAAAAGCATGGTACTATCAGATTTTGTGTTGATTACCGAGATATTAATCGAGCCTGTCCTAAGGACAAATAACCTACTCCCTTCATAGATCAAATCATTGACGAATGTGCTGGGAGTGAGATCTATTCCATGATGGATGACTTTTCAGGGTACAATCAAATAAACATTCTACCTGCTAATCAGCACAAGACTGCATTCATCTGTCCGTGGGGTAATTTCGCTTATAAAAATCTCCCGTTCGGCTTGAAGAATGCTAGAGCCACTTTCCAGCGTGCGATGTCCTACGCTTTCTACGACATACGCCATATCGTTCAACCTTATCTGGACGACTTGCCATCTCACTCAGCTAGGCGAGAGGAACACCTCCGCTAGATTTTCCTTCGCTGTAGGCGCTACAATATTAGGCTTAATCCTCATAAATGCATCTTTTGCGTGGATTATGGCTGTCTTTTGGGATTCATAGTCTCCAAAGACAGAATTCACTTTGACCCTTTAAAAGTCGAGGCTATCATCAATCTCCCATCACCCTCCTCGTTATATCAGTTGCAGAGTCTGCAGGGAAAAGCAAACTTCCTTCGACGCTTTATCCCGAACTACGCAGAGGTGGCCAAAGGATTCACGCACCTATTAAAGCAGAACGTTCCCTTTCGTTGGGACTAAATCACTCAAAAATCCTTTGAGAAGCTTAAGATGTTACTTGTTAATGCTCCTTTGCTTCGTCCTCCGGACTACCACCGTGATTTCACTTTGTATCTAGACGTCGCGTTTAGCACCATCGCTATGGTTCTGGTGCAGGATGACGATGATGGTAATGAACATGTTTTTTATTATCTATCACGGAACCTTCTCGACACAGAAACACGTTATGCTCATGTCGAGAAGCTGGAGTTAGCCGCAGTACACGCTGTGCAGCATTTTCGCCACTACATCCTGTTGCGTACGATAATGGTTTCGGATTGCAACCCCATGACATATATTCTCTCTCGACAATTAATGGGGGGAAAATACTCCAAATGGATCGTTATCCTACAGGAGTTTGACTTAGAGTTCACTACTACTAATTCAACCAAATCATTGGTTTTCGCGGATCTTATATGCTCACTCCCAACAGACTCCACTCCTTCACACTCCGAGGATCATATCCCGGACAAAAATCTTTTCCTTATAAGTAATCGCGACCCTTGGTACGGCGACATAATTGTGTATCTTCAGACCTCCACATTTCGGTCTGAGTTGACTAAAGATGCCCGACGTCGGATTCGGCATCAGTCTCAACCCTACCACATCGTAGGAGATACCTTATACTGCGTTGGAGTATATTCGGTGCTCCGTCGGCGCCTAACCTTGGAAGGGGCTGAAAGGGTCCTAAATGACTACCACAGTGGTGCCTGTGGCGGTCATATGTCCGGATATGCCACTGCCCAGAAAATTCTGTGAGCATGTTACTTCTGGCCGTCAATATTCAAATACTGTATCGTCGCAGTCCGTAAATGTCACGTGTGCCAGGTCTTTCAGCGCAAGATGCGCGCGCCACCCCTCCCTTTACATCCTGTTATTATCGTCGTCCCTTTTGCAAAATGGGGCGTATATTTTATGACGTGTAACCCTCATTCGGCTAGGGGGCATGCGTATATAATCGTCGTCGTAGACTACTTTACGAAGTGGGCCGAAGCGATGCCTACACTAGCTACCGACGGTAAGACAGCTGCCCAATTCATCTTCAACCACATCATTGCACATTTCGAGGTCCCTCAGACCATCGTTACTGACCATGGTACTCATTTCCGAGATTATATCATGGCTGAGCTGACTTCAAGATTGGGCTTACGCCACGATTGCTCGACGCCATATTACCCTCAGGCAAATGGCCAGGTTGAGGCTGTGAACAAGGTTATGGTCACTATGATTCAATGAACAGTTGGTATTCACAAATCCAATTGGCACCTCCAACTGTTCTCATCTCTATGGGCCTACCGGACGTCTGCAAAGAGTGAAACTGGATTCACACCATTTCAATTGGTGTATGGTCTGGAAGCAACTCTTCCGGTTGAATGCGAGATTCCTTCTTTGAAATTAGCTGTGGAACTTCTACCCGACACTTCTGCTGAGGAAGAGCGTCTTTTGTATCTAGAATGGTTATATGAAACCTGCCGCTTAGCTGCTTTAGTCATTGAATCACAGAAAAAGCGGTTCAAAGCACACTTTGATCAATCTGTTTCTCCACGTTCCTTTGTCGAAGGGGACCTCGTCCTCCTATACGATCAAGCACACGACAAGCTTGGGGCTGGTAAGTTCCAACCCATGTGGCATGGGCCCTATATAGTTAAACAAGTATTGAAGAATGGGGCTTATGAGCTTTTAGATTATGAAGGAGTTCCGCTGGCGCAGCCCAGAAATGGGCTGTACCTGAAAAAATACTACGCTTGAAGTCATTTTTGGAGTGGTGTGTGTACATAGGTGTGTTATTTCATTTGTGTGCATGTGTGGTGTGGTGTGTGATGTAAACATATTTCTGCTGATCGGGTCTTCTTGATTGTGCAGATGTCCATCAATCCGTTTGTTGGTTTCGCGGATGGTGCCTCCCGCAGTACCAAGAATCTGTCTTCGGCAGCCTGGGTAATCTACGATCCTGCTGGTGAGTTGGTCAATCTGCAAGGTGTGTGTCTGGGACGTACTACAAATAACATCGCGGAATATAGTGTTGTGTTAGAATTATTAACCGAGGCTGTAAACCTTGGTATCCATGAATTACTTGTGTATCTAGACTCACAACTTGTAGTATTACAGCTCAACGGGCATTATTCAGTCAGAAATCCATCTATTTTATGGCTGTATCTGCGTATTCGTTTACTGGAAAGAAATTTTGACTATATTACATATCAACATATACCCAGACATATGAATACATTAACAGATGCAGTAGCTAATTTGGTGCTAGATAGACATTTGCGCAATTTGTAAAACAACATCACATGTAAAAAGAAAGATCCATCCAGGAATAGATATGTATATATATAGATATTGAAATGTTTACATAGTGTGCGGCGCATAAAATAATAAAAAAATACATGTTCATCTTACTACATCCGGAGACGACATGTCTCTCAAAAAATATGCATGAAATAAGCCCTAGGTGTCTAATCTGCGTGGTGCTCATGATAACAAGTCACCGCACGCACTAAGCATCTCAGAATATGGTGGAGGCGACTAGGCACTCCCACCGTATGTCTCTGGTATG
This sequence comes from Pinus albicaulis, assembly GCA_034641835.2. NCBI lineage: Eukaryota > Viridiplantae > Streptophyta > Pinopsida > Pinales > Pinaceae > Pinus > Pinus albicaulis. Next base: position 2,001,520,941 of record CM076578.1, read on the forward strand.
CTAGTGGAACATCTGCCAGCCGGGCATAGTCTGGAATCCCCCGGGCGATTCCCTCGAGGTTCTGGATCAACTCTCCTCCCTCAGCACCCTTCGCCTGAGGGTCAGCTGCGGGCTGAGTTCTCCATGAGATGGGAGACATACCGGCTGGTCTCTTTGGTCTGACATCTGCATATGCATATAACTGCTATCAGAACGGACATGTATTAACAAAAAATCATAAAACATAAAAATCAAAAAGACGATCTTACCCAAATGCTCGTCCCATTCATCTCCCTCCAGGAGTGGAAGATCTGGGTCACCAATGAAATCAGTCCCTGCATATGGCCAGTCTTCAACTACGATCAACTGACGTCGTAGCCACCCAAAAAACTCCGGCCTCCAGGACATCTGTTGGCCCCCTCCTACTCTGGGCATCAGTGCTGCCCAGCGAGCCATTCTTGGCTCTCATGGTACCGGCTCGGCTACTATGGCCCCTTAGCCCTGGAATATTGGTAGTTGTTCCAGAATGAACGATACCAGGATAGAACCGTAGCCAAACTGCTTCAGTTTGGATTGCTTGCACTTCGTGAGCTGTCTCTTCATGCTGACTGTCACTGCTGTAGCCCAGTCAAACAGTGTAGGACTCATACACTCTGAGGCTAGTATGAGTTGGGCCTTGGTCGCCTCATGTGGAACTTGCGATCCTGCAGCTCGTGCAATGGTGTGTAGCACTACTCTGAGTGCTAGATCCTCGACAGTGTGAATGTCTACCTTTCTGCTTCCTGATCCGGTTCGTGCCCTTGGGCACACCCTCGCCATTACCTGCTCCATATTTTCACCAGATGGTCTGCTCCCTGTTAATATGGGCACTGGACCTCTGCGCGACAATCTGGTTATGAAGTATACGTCAGAAACCTCCAGTTCTAATACTTGATCCCGCAGCTTGAACACTCGTTCATTTTCATCCCAAATACTGATCAGGTATTGTAGGAGCTCAGGTTGAGCTCGTAAGCAAGGTGTCAGGAAGAACTTTTTAAGCCCACAGTTCTTGAGAGCATCATACAAGTTTCGTTCTCCATGGCTAGTTCATCCTCTTCCCCATGCTCCCTCTCTTTCCATTCGATCACCATTGTACTCGGTTGCCTGCATCAACATGGTCAAAAACCCTTGATTAGATCTCTGCTATGCTTGAAAAACATTTAAATCACTAGCTATTTGGAATTTTGAAACGAGAAACTGCGCTGTGCCATTGGCGCGGCTGCTTCCTTAACAGTCGTGCCAGTTGGCGCGGGCCCTTTGTATGAAAAAGGCCATTGGTGCGGGTCCGTGCCCAATACGCGCGCCAATGGACGGAGCCCTAAAATTTAAAAAATCTTCAACAGAAATCTAATGAGCAATGGAAAACTATGAAAAATGGATTAAAATGGAGTACAGGGAAGTGCCTCTTACCTGGAACGAACGGGAATCTGAATGGTAGCCCGGATCAGTCGCAATCGCCGTCAGAAGGTTTGCACAAAATAGACCATTGCTGCTTTCCAAATGAGGTAAATAGTAAAAGTAATTTTGTTTTTACCATTTGAGACTATTTATAACTTTTTGAAATCTAGAATAGGTTTTAAAATGAATTTTCATGGATATTTTGATTTGTTGTCGGAAAATGGATTTTACACTTGCCTCTATGTGCAGCAACAGGTTTTTTACGCGACTTAAACGGTGAAACGAGTTGTATTTTATACTTTTTCAGACTCAGTAAAAACACGAAAAAGTCATTTTGGAGTCATCTTTCAGCTCTTTTCTGACTCTCTAAACATGAAAAGATTGTCGAGGCCATTGTCATTTCGATCTCGTTAAAGTGGCCATGAAACGACATCTACCCAGTATACGTTTACCCCTTTTTCGGGTTGGGAAAGATTATTTACGAAAAAGGAATACCCTAGCCTATCGCGACTAGGAGGTTTTCTTAGACATAGTTTTCTACCTTTTTAGATCTGAGGAACTATTTACGAAAAGGGACCGTTGGAGTTTACTTTTCAGCTGTCTTTTCAAACTCTCTAAATGTGAAAATACGTCGATTTCTTCCTTTGCCAAACTCGTTAAACCCTGATGACATCAGATTCAGTCGTGATGACGCTATTTGAGTCGCTCCTTCCTAGGGCTCGTTAAATGTACTAGGATGGATTCTTCCGAAGGAAGGACTTATAATACAAGCATATGCTATCCCCTTCAAGCTTGTTATCAAAAATAATTGGGGTACTCGCCAGAAATGGTGGGGAAAAAATGGAACCACAATCATTGTCGTGTCGGCAGTATGTCGCTCTTGAACATGGCACTTGTCTGCATTCATGTCGGGTTGGGGACATCTCATCTTGTTTTCACTTGCCTCCATGGGTTTGGGTAATCCCTTTTGACCTCAAATCATCTCTTTGCCTCGTCACCATGACCTTTGATCTTTTGATGTCAAATACTGCCAAGTCCACTGTCGTGTCATTCATATGTTCAAGAGAAGCTGACCTCTGCAACTACCAACCTTCCTCTAATTCTCATCTGATCATGGTTCGCAAAAGACATTATATTCCTCTGTCTCATGTCGATGATGTGGGAAACACTATGGCCCACCTTCGATCAAGGTCACTTCATGTCGACTTCAGCTCATTATCCAAGAAGCTGATCTAGAGACTCCCTTCTGGTGCCTTGGAGCCTGCATGCCTCAATGGCACGTTCTTCGCATTCGACGTGAGGTTTTCATCATTGACCTTCGATCGAGTGATTTTACGGGTGTTCGACGCCAGCTCATTGATTCACATGCCGTATATTATACCTGTAGTACCTTGAGGGCCATTGTCATTATTGGTGGTACCTCTCGCGTCTGTTAATAGCTTTCAACATTGGCTGGTAATCAGACGATGTTCTTGCATGTTCGACTTAAGCTCACCTATTCGCATGCTTGAAATTGTACTGTGTTCGGGTCGAGATGGAGCGCAAGACCCTGGATTGTGTCTGTTGTAATCCAGGCTGCATTTTGTGGATTATTATGATTATTTACATGACTCACTTACTAGATGGATGCGACCATACCTGAGTCCATGCCTTGGATCTGGATTATTGTATACTCTGTTATGGATGGTTGCACCCATACCACATATATATCATGTATTTGAGACATCAGTTGTACTTCTTCACGTAGGTCTTCCGACGGCGGAGTTTTCAGTTGGACACGTTCTCGTAAAACATTTCACCCCTCTCTCTCATTCGGGCCTCATACTTTAGGGGGCATCTGTTACACAGCAATTTGTCACCGTCCCTACCATTCCCCATATCACACATTGGAGGGCTTATTTTGTGACCTGTGAGCAGTGATATAACTTGAAAATTCTTTCATGGCATTCCCCTGAACATGTACTTTCATCCCCCTGAAGACATCTCCTGCTGAAAAACCCTAAAAACACCCCTTTTTGCATTGGTGCAGGCATCCAGTTCAGTACCCACGCCAATGGGGAAAATCCTTTAAAGAGGTCGCGCCAATTGGCGCTCTGTCCCAGAGTCACACTCGCGCCAGCCAATTTAAGGAGTGTTTTTTAAAAATAAATGGTGGAAGTTTCGTCCTAACAGATCCAGGAACTGATATCTATATTGAGTTGGGAGGTTTGGCTACGGATTTCCATAGAGAGGAAGTGGTTTGCCACCTCTCATGGAAGCTTCCTTGATGATAGGGCCAATCCCATGATTATAGGGATCCCAACTCCCCTTCCTCCATCTATAAAATCTTGCTCATCTCCTTTGCAAGCTAATCTTCAAGTTCCCAAATTCCCAAGAGCCTTATGCTGCAAGAGCCTTGATTATTCCCCCAAGGCCAAATTCAAGCAAGGAGACTATTTTCAAAATCCGAAGAGAGAGGTTTGTCCCATCCTTGACAGGATTTTCGAGACGTGTTCTGCTGGCGACCCTCCGAAGGAGAATTCAGCGTCAGAACTTGGTTGTAATTTTCCTTTGATTGATTAATAATAAACGACTATTGGTTATGGTTCCACTCTTGTTGTTGTTTATAATGATGAGTTATGTCCTTTCTGACTGACATATAGTTGCATCTACCGGATTTTACGCTTGCGTTTGTTTTGTTTCTTGCGTGTGCAGGTGTCCATCACGAAGATCGTGCGGATCGTGATCTGCCAGGGCTAAGGAACGGGAGCGCTACCTCTTCTACAAGCAACAGCGTTGGATTCTAGGTAGGCCTTCATCACTAGTTGGTTTATTTGCAATTAGGAATCTGCGCTATAGCGTGAACGATTGTTGCTAGACCCAGTCTGGGCTAGTAGGGATCGCCTCTGTTCGCAGAGGGGATTTACCTCCACAACACTAGCTTTGGTGAAGAAGTCATGGCCCCTTGCCTAGGAGAGGCAGATAGCACGTGCTTTGGAGAATGCCCTTCATTATCCATGTTTTGTATTTTCTTGCCCTCATCATTGCTTGCTTGGGGGCTGCTTTGTTTGTCTTTGTCACTGCCTTATTTATGACTGTCATGCTCTTTCCCTTCACTTTTTTGTGCTTCATCACCCTTATGTTTATTACTATGTTGGCTTCCATAATGTTCCCTTTCAATGTGGAAAACTACCACCAATCTCTGCAAAAATACTTGAACAGCGCATAGTCCTTGCTTTAACACCACAATTAAATTTATAAGCAATTTGGCATGAACCCCTGTATGCCCCGTAGTGAAAGTTTTCCAAAGAAATTCAAAATTCCCTTGCTGGGTAACTTTGATTACAAAAAGCAGATACAATGCTCAACAATCATTAATATCTAAATATTACAAGACATGATGGATGTAACCACATGTCATTCTGTAAATACAAGTGTGGCATGGCAATAATGCTAACACTACCTGGAACTTGAATGAAATCATACTTGACAAATTAAATTCAAACTTCACAGCAGAAGGAATTATTTTAACAAATCCTGCATGAACATGTACAAAAATGCTTCCTCGAAACTTACATCTTGTTCCACCACGGGAACTGCTTCAAAACCGTACCAGCACATGTGCTACTTCGTTGCAATTCAGTCTTCATTAGCAAGAAACTCCCTGGAGTAAACAATCTGGGGAATGCTGATCATACACGTCCAGTGAATGCATATCCATTGCATACATTCTATCTAGCCACAGATTATTTGAATAACCAACTTTATAGGATGAAGCATCAAGCATTTTTTCATGCCAAGTAAATGCTCCATTCACAATTATTTACATCCCAGTTGGAATTGTGCTATGAAGAGGATGGTCATCAAAAATACTTGTTACCAAAGAGTGCTTAGAATGAGAACAATCCGATAAAGAAAGTGATGCTACTATGTGCCACACTTCAACCAGATATCTCATGTCTCTACCTGTTGTAGTTCCAGAGGAGTGCAATCCCTTTACAATGTTCAAAACCTCTTGGATGAGGTTACTCTCTTTTAGTTTTACGGCTGCCAAATGTCTTCCATCACATTTGATGCTCCTCTATCCATTTTGACTCTCAAACTCAGCTGATTTTTTAGCATCCCTTTCAAGAATGGTGTCTGGCATTCCTGCAAGTCGGGCAACATTCACACCATAACTCTTCAGGCATGTACCCTGAGCCAATTTATAAATAAATGTCACCTACTCCAAACCTCCAATTTGTGTGCCAACCTTATTTGTCTCATAGCACAGAAGGATTTTCAAATTTTCACGTTAATCATCCTTTATTTCACTGTGTCTCTCTTTTATTTTGACAAATTCCTCATCCATCTCATCACTATCTCTCTGATTTTGGAGACTGTAAACCTTTACTTTTTCATAACACAAAATACCTCCTTCAATTTTGACAAAGCCTCATCCTCTAATCATTGTTTCTCACTGTTGATTTAGCAAACAAGGGGTGCTTTGAAACCACTGTTTTATGTATTTAACATCTTCAATTTGAAATGATAAATGTTCATGTTTTAATCACTGCTTTCTTTGTGGTTAAAACAACAAAGGGACTAATTTAAAACACTGCTTCAAATGCTCCTTCAAACTGATCATGAAGCCCTTCACAAACTTTGTTTTTCTTCTAGAGGTTTGTGCAAATCCTTGACTATTTCATATCACAAAAATACCTCTTTTTAAACTAACAAAACCCTCATCTCTTATTCACTGTTTCTCTATGTTTATTTGAAACAAAAAGGGACTTATTTGAAGTCATTGTTTCTTTGATCATGACAAACATGGTATGTTTAAAAAACAAGATATGTTTCTTCCTTTTACTTTCTCTAAAAAACCTTTCAAACTTTCAACAAGCCTCTAAACAAATAACTTTCTTCCTCCAATAAATCACTGTCTTGTCCTCCTTTATGCCAAACAACAAGTTTTGGTCAAATGAAAAACAAACAGTCAATTGATTATTGTGCTTGGGCAATGGAGTGAGAAGAATACCTTAAAAATGCTTAAGGTCCCTTTTTGATTGGTTGAAAAGCTCTCAAAAGATTTTTTGAAGGCTTTTAGGTGAGTTTGTGACCGGTGCTACAGACGCGCCACGCGCCGCGCATCAATAGGAAGCCTTTGTATTTTCTCTCCCAGGCGCGCCGCGCAACTTTTCAAACGCGCCGCGCACTTTTGTAGCCCGTTTTGGAGGCCTTCCCGGTGTCAGAATTGGGCATGAGATGGCTTTTTGAAAATATATGGAAGTATAATTTCCAGAAAAACTTGAATTTTTTCATTTGGTGTCCATTTGGTGGTTCAAAAATTTATTTTCCCAACACTGGTCAAAACTGGTGAATCCTGCTGCAGAAATGCATAGTGCTGTTTGTAGGCCACTTTTGGATGCCTTCCCAGTGTTGGAATTGGGCCCGAGATGGCTTGTTGGAAAGCTATGAAATTCTACTTTCCAAATATTCTTGATTTGTTTCATTTTGTGTCCATTTGGTTGTTCAAAAATTTACTGTCCCAACACTGGTCAAAAATGGTGAATGCTGGTGCAGAAATACATAGTGTTGTTTGCAGGCTACTTTTGGATGTCTTCCTTTTGTCGGAATTTGGCCCGCGATGGCTCGTTGGAAAGCTATCGAAGTCTAATTTCCAAATATGCTAGACTGTTTTCATTTGGTATTCATTTGGTTGTTCAAAATCTGACTGTCCCAACACTGGAAAAAATGGTGAATACTGGTGCAGAAATTCTCCCGTGACATATGTATTTTTTACATTTCTCACAAACCATGATACCTGTGTAGAAACGGACGGATTTTTTTCTTATTGAACCTATGAGGGAAAAAAACCACTCTCACTTTTTTAAATTTCATCTCTGTTTGTTCAGAAACTCATTTTGAAACAAACTGTCTGGCGCTCCTTAACCTCTGTCTTTTGCAACCTTTGTCATATTGAATGGAATACTCCTCAAAATGATGTGGTAATCTATAGTTTATGAGGTAAGAAGTTCTCTAAACCATGATTAAAAACTCTATTTTTGAATCAAGAAAATCATTCACCTTTAAAACCACCGATGTAGCCCTTTACAACCATAATGCCTACATTGTTTTATAAAATGAAAAGATCATAAGATACTGCCATTTTGTCCTTCCAAACTCTGTTGTCTATAAAAGTGGCCATAAGGACTCTGTTATGCTTGATTTGTGTATAATGGGAGATTATTACAAAATACTGTTTCAGCCTTTACAAATGGTCCTTCAGACCTATCATGAAGCTTTCCTCATTATCTGCTGATGGAGGTCATGATTGATTTTCTGCTTGTCATTTTGGATATCCTCAAACAATGGTGGGCCCTCTACTTATTTATGAAGGAGGCCTATGTTTGATAACTGTCATGTGTCTTCTAAAAACTTTGTCTTTAATTTTATGGGGACATTCTTTGACTGAAAGTGAAACATTGTTTTATCACACCTTTGGCCTTATGAATGAGTTGATTTACTGTGTAAATTTTTTTGAGGAGCTGGTCCTTTATTTGTTTGTGAAGGAGGTCTACAACCTCAAAACTGGAATCCAAAATCAATTCTAGTTTGATTTCATCAAATTCCATTCTAGTGCTAATTTTCTTATCAGGTTTTGATGAGACATCCCTACAACTTGCAATGGTGTATGAAAAGTATAAACAACAGATTGACATATTGATATGCAGATGCTTGCACGTGACACTTTTCATAACCTCTTAAGAATGCTGGCCAAAGTACTTTCCCATCTTGTGATGTAAAATAGATTGAAACATTTGTTGAACCTAAATCTGTCAGCAAAATTTGGTGATCCTAGCAGCAGCCTTCTTCTTTATGATTTCTTTAGTGCATAAAAAAGACATATCTTTTTGAATTTGTTCCAAATGTGCGGTCTTTTCCAATAGAAAAAATACTCAAGCACACTTTAAAACCTGCTGATGCATCCTTTGTTTTATCCCTTGGAAGGAGGTGGCCTACAACAGTCTTGAAATCATTTAAAAACATGTTGGCCCTTTTCTTGTTCATGAAAGAGGCCACATCAGGCCTTTCTAACAATCTGCTCTTTTGCTGGAGGAGGTTATCAGCATGATGTCTTCTAACATTTGCTCTTTTGAAGGAGGTCATCATAGTCATGATATTTCATCTATTTCCAAAACTGTGTCATCTTTCCTTGAAATATATATCTCTGTTGTTTGGACAACTTTTGACTTTTGAAATATGTACTCCTACTCTCTTTTCATTTCAGCTCTCCATCTGCTTAATAATAGAAAATTCCTTCAACATGAGAGACTTATTTGGACTTGTCTCTTTGCTTTTGTTCGGATATTGTTTGTCATTCACTTTGCACCCTGCAGAGGTGCAAAAAATATAACTTTGAATCTTGGGAGCTCCTTTGGTGTCTTATGGAGATTTTTCCCAATCTTGAGCATATTCTTTTAGACTGTGAACATGCTCATCTCTTTCTGTATTATATCTTTGTAGAATTTATTATGGATTGAGACAACAATACCTCTTAGTGGCGCGACCTAGGGGTATATCACGGTTTGTTTTTTTTTTTCAAATTAAGTGCTAATTCAGGCTGGTTGGTATTGAACTAAGAATTCTGGCTCAGGCTATTTTTGTCGAGGAAGGGACTCTCTAAAGCGCCACTACCTAAATTAGGGGCAACTTTCATTGACTCTGATTGTGTTTGACAAGAAGATCAAGGATAGGAAGGGAGACACTTTGTCAAATATTGGACAGTGAGTTTCATCAGAACCAAGGGGAAAATGATAGTAGACCAGCAAGACCAAGACGGTTATAGACAGGGATATTTTGCTGAAACAAGACATGAATTTAAAACTGAAGATTGCTCTGATTATAGGCTGATAGGTAGGGCTAGGAAAGCAAAAATTTGTTTGGGGGTTTTCTAGATGAAAAATTGACATATGGAGATCAGCTTCTAGAAAACTCCGCTAGGAATCTAGTCATCAACAACAGGTGAAAAATACTGATGGCTAAAAGTGGCTCCATTTGGGGAGGGAAACTCCTTTTTAGGAGGTGTCCAGAATTGCAGATCTTTGGCTTATGAATACCAGTGCCTTATCCATTGGCGCAGATTTCATTCTTTCTTGATGCCATTTCTGAAAATTGACAGCATGATTAGCATTAAGGACATTTCTACCTACCCAGCTATATTCCCTAACATTTTTTCTTCTTTCGGGTGCATTTGGACTAGCAACCCTTTGGCATAATATTTTTGAAAAACGACACTATCTAATTCTACACTTATATTCGTTGGGAGTTCAGATTAAACTGATGAACTCCTTTGTTTCTCTACCTATGCTAGATCGACTGTCAAGATTAAGCTGTTTGACAGGATTTTGTTCTCTAATCTAAAACATGAAATTGAAAAATCATCAAATCAGGGTTAGACAGTCTGATTTGTCATGTACTTGTGGCATGAAAGACAAGCTGCACACAAATATTATTTTGCATAAAATGAAAACTAGGCAAAAAACGAGGCTAGGATACACAATTTGTTTTTCATCCCCGCTTCCCTCTTTGGTTATGTTTTGAGCATGTGGAACCAGTATATTTTCCTAATCTACTCTCTTTGATAATTCAAGCTTACACAATGTTGACCATCTTTTCCACTCACTAACTTATCAGCAAATAAATTTAAAACATGTTTAGCTATGATTAGGCTAGATAACAGAAAAAGACATTTGAGCACTTAGAGTAGCGGCATTTAGACTTGCTCGCTTTCAGCATGAATATTTTTGGGTATGGGGTTGTACCATTGCTTTTAGAAACTGCCCTCTTTTTCTACTTTTTACTGTTTTTTTATTTTCTTATTTTTCACTTTTTCTTCAAACAGTCTAGAACTGAAAAGATGCTCACAAGGCTGAGCTTATTTTCCACTATTGTCTATCTATCCTAATCTAATCTATACACAATATACATTTTTTTGGTGAACTCTCTTTTCCAATGTAACCAGTCAAGTAGATGATTACATGGGTGACTCTGGTTTAGTTCTTTCATGATGTTGAAGTAATGAAAAGGCCACCTCCATTTGGCTTGTTTTCGGACAGTAGTGCTTAAGTTTTTCCTCATACTTTGCAGCAAACTGTTCATGGTAGAACACAATACTCCTTCTTTAAAGGTTTCTAGGGAAACAGCAAAGGGGTCTTCGAATAATAGCTGGACTAGAGGATTTGAACAATAGACCTCATTTAGGATTACTCCCTCCTTTACTTGACTAACCTTGGGATTCTTTTGAGAAAGAACCCCTTCTCCCTCTTTATGATTATCTGATTTGGAAACTTCAGAAAGTAATGTTATGCTACCTTCAAGCAATCTTGGTACACCCTGATTTAGTGAGATGATTCCTGTTTGTGAGCCATTATCCTGATGAGTAGGACTATTCGTTAGCACCAAATCTTCTTGAGAATAAATTTTAGTATCAGAATCAGTCTGTTCTGTACTTTTAGTATAAGAAAATTCATTAGTAGATAAATCAACAGTAGAACACATATACATATATTCTTTACAAAAAGGTTTGGATGCTGGCTGTATGCTTAGGATATCATTGGTTTCTTCTTTTGTTGAAAGGGGTGGTGTCTTTCTCTTTTTCTCGGTGGAACTATGTTGTCTTTCTTCATTTTTTGAATGCTCACAAGGATGAATGTCTTTTTGAGGAAGTATATCAACCTTAACAACAATTTGTTCTATTTTTTCTTTATGAGAAATTTCTTTAGTAGGTAAGGCAGTAGTGGATAACATTTGATCTCTTTCCTTTTCAGTTAAAGGAGGAGGTATTTTCTGTTTTCTTTGGATTGGGCAACAATTTCTTTCCATTTTTTGTGGAAGTTGATCTTGTGGCTAAATGTCCTCCTTTATTTTACAAGGAAAGGTAGATGGATTGTTATTTGTTTCAACCTTTTCAAAGAGCTCTTGTGGATCCTCTTATTTTTTGATGGATCTCATCTGGGATTAACTCTTCTTGGTCATCTTGATGGTTAGTATGGGTAAGAAAATTATGGATCTCCTCTAAATAATCCTCAAGATGCCAATCTCCTAATTTTTCATCAATGCTTACAAGGTGTTGTATGAGGTTTTCAGATTGATCACAACAATTTTCAGCCAATGATAGAGATGGAAAATGCCCTATATAGTGTTTAAAAAATACTTTGTGGAAATCCTTCAAAGAAAACAAGATGCCAGGTTCTAGGCCTTCATACCATTCTCTTGCCTTTCCTTCTAATGTACCCATGAACATTTTCATGAGGCAGTCCTCATGCCATTCAACCTTTAACCTCCATACATGTATATGAAAATTGATGAGGTGTAACAATGGGTCATCAACATTTTCATCTCGAAAGATAGGTAGGTTTTCTATCCAATTTACGTCTTTAGGGATTTTGTGTTGGAATCCAGGGATATGTTCTCTGCTCATCGGAGCATATCTCCTTTGTGTCCTTGGATCCATCTTTGTTAATCAGAAAGGATCACTGTGTCTTTTCAACCAGTCTAAATTTCTCTACCAGTGGAGTCTTTTGGTCTAATGAAGGTTGTGGAGTTGCCAGGTGGAGGATTTGAACTGTGTTGTCCACCATCAGCATGATTGGGATTGCTTAATGCATTCCCAGGAGATTTTATAAGGACTAGTGGAGTAATAGGCCTACTGGAGGCTAGTGGAGTCGCCAGGTGGAACTTGGTTGTTTCTGTAGGGATGTAGCTGTAGTCCACCACCAATAACTAGGGAAAAAGCCAATCTAGGGATGTTTTTGGGGTTTTTTGAGTTTTATGTGTAGCCTATGGTTTATTAAAGTATTCTAAACATGTTTCATCGCTTTGCTAGGGTGGTGATAACAAAAAGAGTTTACTCTAAATGATTCTATGGACTGCTTTCCTGTTTAAGTTTTAGAGACTAATGAATCTACAAGTGTTTGCTAGGCTATTATGTACTCAGTTAGTCCCACCGTGATCACCATTATGTCAGTGAGTTGTGGGATAAGTAAACAAGATAGCATTTTCAAAGGTCTCTAAAGGTTTAGGGAAACTAAGCTTGTTTATCACTTAGAGTCCCACCGTGATCGCCATTATTTTAGTGAGCGGTGGGATAAGTCAACAAGATAGTATTTTCAAAAGTCTCTAAATATTTAGGGAAACTAAGTTTGTTTATCACTCAGAGTCCCACCGTGATCGCCATTATGTTAGGGTCCCGTGATTTGGCTGATTGGCAAGCCAAATGACAGTGTAACATCAAACCAGTCTTTGGAGCCCGAGGACCTAGCCTTCCTGGACTCAGAGAGGGCTCTCTCTATTTGTGTAAGGGATATCTGTGTGTTTGCTTATGGTGTTCTAATTTTAGGCTAGTTATGAAGAAGGTTTTTGGTTTTGGTTTTTAGGTTGTGAGGGATGAATTGATCAAAGATATAAGATAGGTAAAAAGATGTCAGATCAACTGGGCTATGGGGTCGAAGACGTCAAGAAAGCTATCAGATGGTGATACAAGGTTGTTGAAGGGCCAATTTGATTCGAGGTAAAATGGATCTTTGAACAAAATGGAGTAAGATTGGCATCAAGTTTGTGAATAACAAAGGATTCCAAGCATAACTAGTTTAATAGCTGACATAAACATGGTAGGGAAAACCATTAATCATGAGAAATGTAACTATAAGCTAATCAATACGTAGAAATAAACATTCAAGCCATGCATAGAGATATATAACTCTCTAACTTTTGGAAATGGCTATCAGACTTTGGGAAATATACTTAAGACAGAAAAACAACTCAAATCACTATGCCGAAATGCCTAAACATAGTACTTCAAGTTATTGGGAACTTTGAAAACAAGATTTCATAGTCTTAGGCAAAGGGAAATATCAGAACAAGACCTCCTTGATTCAACAAATGAAAATCTAATTAGTCAAAGAGAAATTTCATGGATGGAGCTATGGCTAGCCACGAGTAAGTAGGGCATACCGTAAATCGTACTTAGCATGCATAAAACCATGAATGAAACAAGCAACAATATCCTTAATTTATTAAAGAGCAATCAAGAATTCTTTAATGTGACTAAGAATGAAGAAAACATGGAAGCTATGAAGAAACAGGAAATTTGAGGTGCCTCCAAGGGCATGTTTCAAATTTGTTCTCTACTGTCCTATAGCAAGCAAGAACGTGGATTTATGAATGAAAACTAAGAAACAAAACAAAAAGAGAGACACTATACCATTCTACCAATTCATGGAATCCAACAATAATCCTCTTTCATCATCCAAGAACATCCAAGAGACTATCCAAAAGCATGAGACAAGTATTTCTTCCAAAGCTTATTTGACCATATATTGCTTCTATTCATCAAGTTCAGCCTTGTTTACAATGAAATCCTTTGGAATATATAGGCCAAAGTTAGGAAAACCTCTTAGTTCAACTTGCAATCTCATTGGCCTATCCAAAATATCTTATTTTGTCCTTGAGGCTTTGCAAAGCCAAAGGCACAAAATATCTTGTAAAATATCTAAAAAATGTTAAAAGAGGGAAATAAATTGACTTTTCATAACTTCTCATGTAGAAAAATAGCTAAACGCGCATGAGGAAAAAGTAGTTTTGAAAGGTTCAATTTTTACAAAAATACTCAAAAAATACATCATCAAAAGGTCCCCTGACTTGCCGGAAACTTTTGGAAGCCTTCCCGATGTCAAAACGAAGCCCGTGATGGCTCATTGGAAAGCTCTGAATGTCTAACTTCTGGAACAACTTGAATTTTCCCAATCTGATGCCTCAAATTCCTCCAAAAATAGGACTGTGTGTAAAAACCCAAAAAATAGGCCTTGCTGATATGTGGGCAGAGTGTCGAAAAAGTGAGTGTTTTTTGCATCTTTGGGGGACCAAAACAACTTCAAATGCTCTAAAAATTTATGAGTAGATGCCCCTAAATTTAATGCATCCAATGGTACCACTTCTAAGAGTTGAGGATGCTCCAAACTAAAATTTCGGCGCCCATGATTTTATGCAATTAGGCCCAAAAATGTCGAAAAACAAGAACATGTCAAAATTTGCTCAATTTTGGTGAGCAAGTCCCTCAAGGATTTTTAGAAACATTTCTAGAAGCTCGGGCCAAAATTCCAAGCCTAAAGGTGTCTTTCTCTTTTTTTCTCATCGGGCGCCCTCTTTGGGTAGTTTTGAGCTTTTCTTGGTTTTCTTCTTTGTTGTTTGGCATTCTAGCTTTGGTGAAGAAGTCATGGCCCCTTGCCTAGGAGAGGCAGATAACACATGCTTTGGAGAATTCCCTTCATGATCCATGTTTTGTATTTTCTTGCCCTCATCATTGCTTGCTTGAGGGCTGCCTTGTTTTTCTTTGTCACTGCCTTCTTTATGACTATCATGCTCTTTCCCTTCACTGTTTTGTGCTTAATCACCCTTATGTTTATTGTTGTGTTGGCTGCCATAATGCTCCCTTTCAATGCGGAAAACTACCACCAAGCTCTGCAAAAAGACTTGAACATCGCACAATCCTTGCTTTAACACCACAATTAAATTTATAAGCAATTTGGCATGAACCCCTGTATGCCCTGTAGTGAAAGTTTTCCAAAGAAATTCAAAATGCCCTTACTGGGTAACGTTGATTACAAAAAGAAGATACAATGCCCAACAATCATTAATATCTAAATAGTACAAGACATGATGGATGTAACCACATGTCATTCTGTAAATACAAGTGTGGCATGGCCATAATGCTAACACTACCTGGAAATTGAATGAAATCATACTTGACAAATTAAATTCAAAATTCACAGCAGAAGACATTATTTTAACAAATCCTGCATGAACATGCACGTACAAAAATGCTTCCTCGAAACTTACATCTTGTCTCCACTAATAGAACTGGCTTAAAACCCTACCAAAGACATGTGCTACTTCGTTGTGATTCAAGCCATTAGCAAGAAACTCCCTCGGAGAGAGATGGCTCCGTTGGAAAGATATGGAAGTATAATTTCCAGAAAAACTTGAATTTTTTCATTTGGTATCAATTTTATTGTTCAAAAATTCATTTTCCCAACACTTGTCAAAACTGGTGAATCCTGGTGCAAAAATGCATAGTGTTGTTTGTAGGCCACTTTTGGATCTCTTCTCGGTGTCGGAATTGGGCCCGAGATGGCTTGTTGCAAATATATGAAATTATGATTTCCAAATATGCTTGAGTTGTTTCATTTGGTGTCCATTTGGTTGTTCAAAAATTGACTGTCCCAACACTGGTCAAAAATGGTGAATGTTGGTGCAGAAATACATAGTGTTGTTTGCAGGCTACTTTTGGATGCCTTCCTTTTGTCGGAATTTGGCCCGAGATGGCTTGTTAGAAAGATATGAAAGTATAATTTCCAAATATGCTTCATGGTTTTCATTTGGTATCCTTTTGGTTGTTCAAAATCTGACTGTCCCAACACTGGAAAAAATGGTGAATCCTGGTGCAGAAATTCTCCCATGACATCTGTATTTTTTACATTTCTCACAAAAAATGATACCTATGCAGAAACGGAAGGAGGGTTTTCTTCTTGAACCTATGAGGGAAAAAAACCTCTCTCACTTGTGTAAATTTCATCTCTGTTTATTCATAAACTCATTTTGAAACAAACTGCCTGGGCGCTCCTTAACCTCTGTCTTTTGCAACCTTTGTCATATTGAATGGAATACTCCTCAAAATGATGTGGTAATCTATAGTTTATGAGGTAGGAAGTTCTCTAAACCATGATTAAAAACTCTGTTTTTGAATCAAGGAAATCATTCACCTTTAAAACCACCGATGTAGCCCTTTACAACCATAATGCCTACATTGTTTTATAAAATGAAAAGGTCATAAGATACTGCCATTTTGTCCTTCCAAACTCTGTTGTCTATGAAAGTGGCCATAAGGACTCTGTTATGCTTGATTTGTGTATAATGGGAGATTATTACAAAATACAGTTTCAGCCTTTACAAATGGTCCTTCAGACCTATCATGAAGCTTTCCTCATTATCTGCTGATGGAGGTCATGATTGATTTTCTGCTTGTCATTTTGGATATCCTCAAACAATGGTGGGCCCTCTACTTATTTATGAAGGAGGCCTATGTTTGATAACTATCATGTGTCTTCTAAAAACTCTATCTTTCATTTGATGGGGACATTCTTTGACTGAAAGTGAAACACTATTTTATCACACCTTTGGCCTTATGAATGAGTTGATTTACTGTGTAAAGTTTTTTGAGGAGCTGGTCCTTTATTTGTTTGTGAAGGAGGTCTGCAACCTCAAAACTAGAATCCAAAATCAATTCTAGTTTGATTTCAACAGAGTCCATTCCAGTGCTAATTTGCTTATCAGGTTTTTATGTGACATCCCTACAACCTTCAATGGTGTATGGAAAGTATAAACAGTAGATTGAAATATTGATATGCAGATGCTTGCACGTGACACTTTTCATAACCTCTTAAGAATGTTGGCCAAAGTACTTTCCCATATTGTGATGTAAAATAGATTGAAACATTTGTTGAACCTAAATCTGTCAGAAAAAATTGTTGATCCTAGCAGCAGCCTTCTTCTTTATGATTTCTTTAGTGCATAAAAGAGACATATCTTTTTGAAGTTGTTCCAAATGTGGGGTCTTTTCCAATATAAAAAATACTCAAGCACACTTTAAAACCTGTTGATGCATACTTTGTTTTATCCCTTGGAAGGAGGTGGCCTACAACAGTCTTGAAATCATTTAAAAACATGTTGGCCCTCTGCTTTTTTATGAAGGAGGCCATATCAGGCCTTTCTAACCATCTGCTCTTTTGCTGGAGGAGGTTATCAGCATTATGTCTTCTAACATTTGCTCTTTTGAAGGAGGTAATCATAGTCATGATATTTCATCTATTTCCAAAACTGTGTCATCTTTCCTTGAAATATATATCTCTGTTTTTTGGACAACTTTTGACTTTTGAAATATGTACTCCTGCTCTCTTTTCATTTCAGCTCTCCATCTACTTAATGATGGCAAATTCCTTCAACATGAGAGACTTATTTGGACTTGTCTCTTTGCTTTTGTTCGGATACTGTTTGTCATTCACTTTGCACCCTTTAGAGGTGCAAAAAATATGACTTTGAACCTTGGGAGCTCCTTTGGTGTCTTATGGAGATTTTGCCCAATCTTGAGCATATTCTTTTATACGGTGAACATGCTCATCTCTTTCTGTATTAGATCTTTGCAGAATTTCTTCCGGATTGAGACAACAAGACCTCTTAGTGGCGCGACCTAGGGGTATATCACGGTTTTTTTTTTTTTTCAAATTAAGCGCTAATTCAGGCTGGTTGGTATTGAACTAAGAATTCTGGCTTAGGCTATTTTTGTCGAGGAAGGAACTCTCTAAAGCGCCACTACCTAACTTAGGGGCAACTTTCATTGACTCTGATTGTGTTTGACAAGAAGATCAAGGATATGAAGGGAGACACTTTGTCAAATATTGGATAGTGAGTTTCATAAGAACAAAGGGGAAAATGATAGTAGACCAGCAAGACCAAGACGGCTATAGACAGGGATATTTTTCTGAAGCAAGACATGACTTTAAAACTGAAGATTGCTCTGATTATAGGCTGACAGGTAGGGCTAGGAAAGCAAAAATTTGTTTGGGGGTTTTCTAGATGACAAATTGACATATGGAGATCAGCTTCTAGAAAACTCAGCTAGGAATTTAGTCATCAACAACAGGTGAAAAATACTAAAGTGGGCTCCATTTGGGGAGGGCAGCTCCTTTTCAGGAGGTGTCCAGAATTGCAGATCTTTGGCTTATGAAGACCAATGCCTTATCCATTGGCGCAGATTTCATTCTTTCTTGATGCCATTTCTGAAAATTGACAGCATGATTAGCATTGAGGACATTTCTACCTACCCAGCTATATTTCCTAACATTTTTTCTTCTTTTGGGTGCATTTGGACTAGCAACCCTTTGGCATAATATTTTTGAAAAGCGACACTATCTAATTCTACACTTATATCCGCCGGGAGTTCAGATTAAACTGATGAACTCCTTTGTTTCTCTACCTATGCTAGATCGACTGTCAAGATTAAGCTATTTGACAGGATTTTTTTCTCTAATGTAAAACATGAAATTGAAAAATCATCAAATCAGGGTTATACAGTCTGATTTTTCATGTACTTGTGGCACGAAAGACAAGCTGCACACAAATATTATTTTGCATAAAATGAAAACTAGGCAAAAAACGGGGCTAGGATACACAATTTGTTTTTCATCCCCGCTTCCCTCTTTGGTTCTATTTTGAGCATGTGGAACCAATATATTTTCCTAATCTACTCTCTTTGATAAGTCAAGCTTACACAATGTTGACCATATTTTCCACTCACTAACTTATCAGCAAATAAATTTAAAACATGTTCAGCTATGATTAGGCTAGATAAATGAACAATACATTTGAGCACTTAGAGTAGCGGCATTTAGACTTTCTCGCTTTCAGCATGACTATTTTTGGGTATGGGGCTGTACCATTGCTTTTAGAAACTGCCCTCTTTTTCTACTTTTTACTGTTTTTGTATTTTCTTCTTTTTCACTTTTTCTTCAAACAGTCTAGAACTGAAAAGATGCTCACAAGGCTGAGCTTATTTTCCACTGTTGTCTATCTATCCTAATCTAATCTCTACACAATAGACATTTGTTTGGTGAACTCTCTTTTCCAATGTAACCAGTCAAGTAGATGATTACATGGGTGACTCTGGTTTAGTTCTTTCATGATTCTGAAGTAATGAAAAGGCCACCTCCATTTGGCTTGTTTTCGGACAGTAGTGCTTAAGTTTTTCCTCATACTTTGCAGCAAACTGTTCATGGTAGAACACACTACTCCTTCTTTAAAGGTTTCTAGGGAAACAGCAAAGGGGTCTTCGAATAATAGCTGGACTAGAGGATTTGAACAATAGACCTCATTTAGGATTACTCCCTCCTTTACTTGACTAACCTTGGGATTCTTTTGAGAAAGAACCCCTTCTCCCTCTTTATGATTATCTAATTTGGCAACTTCAGAAAGTAATGTTATGCTACCTTCAAGCAATCTTGGTACACCCTGATTTAGTGATATGATTCCTGTTTGTGAGCCATTATCCTAATGAGTAGGACTATTCGTTAGCACCAGGTCTTCTTGAGAAGAAATTTTAGTATCAGCATCAGTCTGTTCTGTACTTTTAGTATAATAAAATGCATTAGTAGATAAATCAGCAACAGAACACATATACATATATTCTTTACAAAAAGGTTTGGATGCTGGCTGTATGCTTAGGATTTCATTGGTTTCTTCTTTTGTTGAAAGGGGTGGTGTCTTTCTCTTTTTCTCGGTGGAACAATGTTGTCTTTCTTCATTTTGTGAATGCTCACAAGGATGAATGTCTTTTTTAGGAAGTATATCAACCTTAACAACAATTTGTTCTATTGTTTCTTTATGAGCAATTTCTTCAGTAGGTAAGGTAGTAGTGGATAACATCTGATCTATTTCCTTTTCAGTTAAAGGAGGAGGTATTTTCTGTTTTCTTTGGATTGGGCAACAATTTCTTTCCATTTTTTGTGGAAGTTGATCTTGTGGCTGAATGTCCTCCTGTATTTTACAAGGAAAGGTAGATGGATTGTTATTTGTTTCAACCTTTTCAAAGAGCTCTTGTGGATCCTCTCTTATTTTTTGATGGATCTCATCTGGGATCAACTCTTTTTGGTCATCTTGATGGTTAGTTTGGGTAAGAAAATTATGGATCTCCTCTAAATAATCCTCAGGATGCCAATCTCCTAAGTTTTCATCAATGCTTACAAGGTGTGGTATGAGGTTTTCAGATTGATCACAACAATTTTCAGCCAATGATAGAGATGGAAAATTCCCTATATAGTGTTTACAAAATACTTTGTGGAAATCCTTCAAAGAAAACAAGATGCCAAGTTCTAGGCCTTCATACCATTCTCTTGATTTTCCTTCTAATGTACCCATGAACATTTTCATGAGGCAGTCCTCATGCCATTCAACCTTTAACCTCCATACATGTATATGAAAATTGATGAGGTGTAACAATGGGTCATCAACATTTTCATCTCGAAAGATAGGTAGGTTTTCTATCCAATTTACGTCTTTAGGCATTTTGTGTGGGAATCCAGGGATATGTTCTCTGCTCATTGAAGCATATCTCCTTTGTGTCCTTGGATCCATCTTTGTTAATCAGAAAGGATCACTGTGTCTTTTCAACCAGTCTGAAGTTCTCTACCAGTGGAGTCTTTTGGTCTAATGATGGTTGTGGAGTTTCTAGGTGGAGGATTTGAACTGTTTTTTCCACCATCAACATGATTGGGATTTCTTAATGCATTCCCAGGAGATTTTATAAGGACTAGTGTAGTAATAGGCCTACTGGAGGCTAGTGGAGTAGCCAGGTGGAACTTGGTTGTTTTTGTAGGGATGTAGCTATGGTCCACCACCAATAACTAGGGAAAAATCCAATCTAGGGATGTTTTTGGGGTTTTTTGAGTTTTATGTGCCGCCTAAACATGTTTCATTGCTTTGCTAGGGTGGTGATAACAAAAAGAGTTTACTCTAAATGATTCTATGGACTACTTGCCTGTTTAAGTTTTACAGACTAATGAATCTACAAGAGTTTGCTAGATTGTTATGTACTCAGTTAGTCCCACCGTGATCGCCATTATGTTAGTGAGCGGTGGGATAAGTCAACAAGATAGTATTTTCAAAGGTCTCTAAAGGTTTATGGAAACTAAGCTTGTTTATCACTCAGAGCCCCACTGTGATCGCCATTATGTTAGTGAGCGGTGAGATAAGTCAACAAGATAGTATTTTTAAAGGTCTCTAAATATTTATGGAAACTAAGTTTGTTTATCACTCAGAGTCCCACCGTGATCGCCATTATGTTAGGGTCCCGTGATTTCGTTGATTGGCAAGCCAAATGACAGTGTAACATCAAACCAGTCTTTGAAGCCCGAGGACCTAGCCTTCCTGGACTCAGAGAGGGCTCTCTCTATTTGTGTAAGGGATATTTCTGTGTTTGTTTATGGTGTTCTGATTTTAGGCTAGTTATGAAGTAGGTTTTTGGTTTTGGTTTTTAATGTAATGAGACTCTGACTCAAGAAACCATGCAAAAATGTGAGGGATGAACTGATCAAAGATATAAGATATCTAAAAATATGTCAGATCAACTAGGCTATGGGGTCGAAGAGGTCAAGAAAGCTATCAGATGGTGATACAAGGTTGTTGAAGGGTCGATTTGATTCGAGGTAAAATGGATCTTTGGGAAAAATGGAGTAAAATGGACATCAAGTTTGTGAATAAAAAAGGATTCCAAGCATAACTAGTTTAATAGCTGACATAAACATGGTAGGGAAAACCATTAATCATGAGAAATGTAACTATAAGCTAATCAATACGTATAAATAAACATTCAAGCCATGCATAGAGATATATAACTCTCTAACTTTTGGAAATGGCTATCAGACTTTGGGAAATACACTTAAGACAGACAAAAAACTCAAATCACTATGCCGGAACACCTATACATAGTACTTCAAGTTATTGGGCACTTTGAAAACAAGATTTCATAGTCTTAGGGAAAGGGCAAGATCAGAACAAGACCTCCTTGATTCAACAAATGACAATCTAATCAGTCAAAGATAAATTTCATGGATGGAGCTATGGCTAGCCATGAGTAAGCAAGGCATACCGTAAATCGTACTTACCATACATAAAACCATGAATGAAACAAGCAACAATATCCTTAAGTTATTAAAGAGCAATCAAGAATTCTTTAATGTGACTAAGAATGAAGAAAACATGGAAGCTATGAAGAAAAAGGAAATTTGAGGTGCCTCCAAGGGCATGTCTCAAATTTGTTCTCTACTGTCCTATAGCAAGCAAGAACATGGATTTATGAATGAAAACTAGGAAACAAAACAAAGAGAGAGACACTATACCATTCTACCAAGTCATGGAATCCAACAACAATCCTCTTTCATCATCCAAGAACATCCAAGAGACTATCCAAAAGCATGAGACAAGTATTTATTCCAAAGCTTATATGACCATATATTGTTTCTATTCATCAAGTTCAGCCTTGTTTACAATGAAAGCCTTTGGAATATATAGGCCAAAGTGAGGAAAACCTCTTAGTTCAACTTGCAATCTCATTGGCCTATCCAAAATATCTTATTTTTTCCTTGAGGCTTTGCAAAGCCCAAGGCACAAAATATCTCATAAAATATCTAAAAAATGCTAAAAGAGGGAAATAAATTGACTTTTCATAACTTCTCATGTACAAAAGTAGCTAAACGCACATGAGGAAAAAGCAGTTTTGAAAGGTTCAATTTTTACAAAAATACTCAAAAAATACATCAGCAAAAGGTCCCCCGACTTGCCGGCAACTTTTGGAAGCTTTCCCGATGTCAAAACGAGGCCCATGATGGCTCGTTGGAAAGCTTTGAATGTCTAATTTCTGGAACAACTTGAATTTTTCCAATTTGATGCTGGGAAGTCCTCCAAAAACAAGCCTGTGTGTAAAAACCCAAAAAATAGGCCTTGCTGATATGTGGGCTGAGTGTCGAAAAAGTGAGTGTTCTTTGCATCTTTGGGGGACCAAAACAACTTCGAATGATCTGAAAATTTTTGAGTAGATGCCCCTGAATTTAATGCATCCAATGGTACCACTCTCAAGAGTTGAGGATGCTCCAAACTAAAATGGCAGTTCCCATGATTTTATGCAATTAGGCCCAAAAATGTCGAAAAACAAGAACATGTCAAAATTTGCTCAATTTTGGTGAGCAAGTCCCTCAAGGCTTTTTAGAAACATTTCTAGAATCTCAAGCCAACATTCCAAGCCTAAAGGTGTCTTTCTCTTTTTTTCTCATCAGGCGCCCTCTTTGGGCAGTTTTGAGCTTTTCTTGGTTTTCTTCTTTGTTGTTTGGCATCATAGCTTTGGTGAAGAAGTCATGGCCCCTTGCCTAGGAGAGGCAGATAGCACATGCTTTGGAGAATTCCCTTCATGATCCATGTTTTGTATTTGCTTTCCCTCATCATTGCTTGCTTGAGGGCTGCCTTGTTTGTCTTTGTCACTGCCTTCTTTATGACTGTCATGCTCTTTCCCTTCACTGTTTTGTGCTTCATCACCCTTATGTTTATTGTTGTGTTGGCTGCCATAATGTTCCCTTTCAATGTGGAAAACTACCACCAAGCTCTGCAAAAAGACTTGAACGGTGCACAGTCCTTGCTTTAACACCACAATTAAATTTATAAGCAATTTGGCATGAACCCCTGTATGCCCTGTAGTGAAAGTTTTCCAAAGAAATTCAAAATGCCCTTGCTGGGTAACTTTGATTAGAAAAAGCAGATACAATGCCCAACAATCATTAATATCTAAATAGTACAAGACATGATGGATGTAACCACATGTCATTCTGTAAATACAAGTGTGGCATGGCCATAATGCTAACACTACCTGGAACTTGAATGAAATCATACTTGATAAATTAAATTCAAACTTCACAGCAGAAGGCATTATTTTAACAAATCCTGCATGAACATGTACAAAAATGCTTCCTCGAAACTTACATCTTGTTCCACCACAGGAACTGCTTCAAAACCCTACCAGCACATGTGCTACTTCGTTGTGATTCAGTCTTCATTAGCAAGAAACTCCCGGGAGTAAACAATCTGGGGCATGCTGATCATACACATCCAGTGAATGCATATCCATTGCATACATTCTATCAAGGCACAGGTTATTTGAATAACAAACTTTATAGGATGAAGCATCAAGCATTTTTTCATGCCAAGTAAATGCTCCATTCACAATTATTTACATCCCAGTTGGAATTGTGCTATGAAGAGGATGGTCATCAAAAAGACTTGTTACCAAAGAGTGCTTAGAATGAGAACAATCCGATAAAGAAAGTGATGCTACTCTGTGCCACACTTCAACCAGATATCTCATGCCTCTACCTACTGTAGTTCCAGAGGAGTGCAATCCCTTTACAATGTTCAAAACCTCTTGGATGAGGTTCCTCTCTTTTAGTTTTACGGCTGCCAAAGGTCTTCCATCACATTTGATGCTCCTCTATCCATTTTGAATCTCAAACTCAGCTGATGTTTTAGCAGCCCTTTCAAGAATGGTGTCTAGCATTC
Source organism: Pinus albicaulis (assembly GCA_034641835.2). Classification (NCBI taxonomy): domain Eukaryota; kingdom Viridiplantae; phylum Streptophyta; class Pinopsida; order Pinales; family Pinaceae; genus Pinus; species Pinus albicaulis. Next base: position 2,001,545,526 of record CM076578.1, read on the forward strand.
CTGCAAATCGGGCAACATTCACACCATAACTCCTCGGGCATGTCCCCTGAGCCAGTCTATAAAGAAATTTCACCTCCTCCAAACCTCCAATTTGTGTGCCAACCTTAGTTGTCTCATAGCACAGAAGGATTTTAAAATTTGCACATTAATCATCCTTTCTTTCACTATGTCTCTCTTTTATTTTGACAAAGTCCTCATCTATCTCATCACTATCTCTCTGATTTTGGAGACTGTAAACCTTTACTTTTTCATAACACAAAAGACCTCCTTCAATTTTGACAAAGCCTCATCCTCTAATCATTGTTTCTCACTGTTGATTTAGCAAACAAGGGGTGCTTTGAAACCACTGTTTTATGTATTTCACATCTTCAATTTGAAATGATGAATGTTCATGTTTTAATCACTGCTTTCTTTGTGGTTAAAACAACAAAGGGACTGATTTAAAACACTGCTTCAAATGCTCCTTCAAACTGATCATGAAGCCCTTCACAAACTCTGTTTTTCTTCTAGAGGTTTGTGCAAATCCTTGACTATTTCATATCACAAAAAGACCTCTTTTTAAACTAACCAAACCCTCATCTCTTATTCATTGTTTCTCTATGTTTATTTGAAACAAAAAGGGACTTATTTAAAGTCATTGTTTCTTTGATCATGACAAACATGGTATGTTTAAAAAACAAGATATGTTTCTTCCTTTTACTGTCTCTAAAAAACCTTTCAAACTTTCAACAAGCCTCTAAACAAATAACTTTCTTCCTCCAATAAATCACTGTCTTGTCCTCCTTTATGCCAAACAACAAGTTTTGGTCAAATGAAAAACAAACAGTCAATTGATTATTGTGCTTGGGCAATGGAGTGAGAAGAATACCTTAAAAATGATTAAGGTCCCTTTTTGATTGGTTGAGCAGCTCTCAAAATATTTTTTGAATTTTTTTAGGTGAGTTTGTGACCGGTGCTACAGGCTCGCCGCGCATCAATAGGAAGCCTTTGTATTTTCTCTCCCAGGCGCGTCGCGCAACTTTTCAAACGCGCCGCGCACTTTTGCAGCCCGTTTTGGAGACCTTACCTGTGTCGGAATTGGGCACGAGATGGCTCGCTAGAAAGATATGGAAGTATAATTTCCAGAAAAATGTGAATTTTTTCATTTGGTGTCCATTTGGTTGTTCAAAAATTGATTTTCCCAACACTGGTCAAAACTGGTAAATCCTGGTGCAGAAATGCGTAGTGCTATTTGTAGGCCACTTTTGGATGTCTTCCCAGTGTCGTAATTGGGCCCGAGATGGCTCGTTGGAAAGCTATGAAAGTCTACTTTCCAAATATACTTGATTTTTTTCATTTGGTGTCCATTTGATTGTTCAAAAATTTACTGTCCCAACACTGTTCAAAAATGGTGAATGCTGGTGCAAAAATACATAGTGTTGTTTGCAGGCTAATTTTGGATACCTTCCTTTTGTCAGAATTTGACCCGAGATGGCTAGTTGGAGAGATATGAAGGTATAATTTGCAAATATTCTTGATATTTTTCATTTGGTATCCATTTGGTTGTTCAAAATCTGACTGTCCCAACACTGGAAAAAATGGTGAATGTTGGTGCATAAATTCTCTCGTGACATCTATATTTTTTACATTTCTCACAAACCATGATACCTGTGTTGAAACGGAAGGATGTATTTCTTCTTGAACCTATGAGGGAAAAAAACCTCTCTCACGTTTGTAAATTTCATCTCTGTTTGTTCAGAAACTCATTTTGAAACAAATTTCCTGGGCACTCCTTAACCTCTGTCTTTTGCAACCTTTGTCATATTGAATGGAATACTCCTCAAAATGATGTGGTAATCCATAGTTTATGAGGTAGGAAGTTCTCTAAACCATGATTAAAAAGTATTTTTTTGAATCAAGGAAATCATTCACCTTTAAAACCACCGATATAGCCCTTTACAACCATAATGCCTACATTGTTTTATAAAATGAAAAGGTCATAAGATACTGCCATTTTGTCCTTCCAAACTCTGTTGTCTATGAAAGTGCCCATAAGCACTCTGTTATGCTTGATTTGTGTATAATGGGAGATTATTACAAAATACTGTTTCAGCCTTTACAAATGGTCCTTCAGACCTATGATGAAGCTTTCCTCATTATCTGCTGATGGAGGTCATGATTGATTTTCTGCTTGTCATTTTGGATATCCTCAAACAATGGTGGGCCCTCTACTTATTTATGAAGGAGACCTATGTTTGATAACTGTCATGTGTCTTCTAAAAACTCTGTCTTTCTTTTGATGGGGACATTCTTTGACTGAAAGTGAAACACTGTTTTATCACACCTTTGGCCTTATGAATGAGTTGATTTACTGTGTAAAGTTTTTTGAGGAGCTGGTCCTTTATTTGTTTGTGAAGGAGGTCTACAACCTCAAAACTGGAATCCAAAATCAATTCTAGTTTGATTTCATCAGAGTCCATTCCAGTGCTAATTTTCTTATCAGGTTTTGATGTGACATCCCTACAACTTGCAATGGTGTATGTAAAGTATAAACAGCAGATTGACATATTGATATGCAAATGCTTGCACGTGACACTTTTCATAACCTCTTAAGAATGCTGGCCAAAGTAATTTCCCATCTTTTGATGTAAAATAGATTGAAACATTTGTTGAACCTAAATCTGTCAGCAAAATTTGTTGATCCTAGCAGCAACCTTCTTCTTTATGATTTCTTTAGTGCATACAAGAGACATATCTTTTTGAAGTTGTTCCAAATGTGCGGTCTTTTCCAATAGAAAAAAATATTCAAGCACACTTTAAAACCTGCTGATGCATCCTTTGTTTTATCCCTTGGAAGGAGCTGGCCTACAACAGTCTTGAAATCATTTAAAAACATGTTGGCCCTCTGCTTGTTCATGAAGCAGGCCACATCAGGCCTTTCTAACCATCTACTCTTTTGTTGGAGGAGGTTATCAGCATGATGTCTTCTAACATTTGCTTTTTTGAAGGAGGTCATCATAGTCATGATATTTCATCTATTTCCAAAACTGTGTCATCTTTCCTTGAAATATATATCTCTGTTTTTTGGACAACTTTTGACTTTTGAAATATGTACTCCTGCTCTCTTTTCATTTCAGCTCTCCATCTGCTTAATGATGGAAAATTCCTTCAACATGAGAGACTTATTTAGACTTGTCTCTTTTCTTTTGTTCATATACTGTTTGTCATTCACTTTTCACCCTGCAGAGGTGCAAAAAATATGACTTTGAACCTTGGGAGCTCCTTTGGTGTCTTATGGAGATTTTGCCCAATCTTGAGCATATTCTTTTAGACTGTGAACATTCTCATCTCTTTCTGTATTAGATCTTTGTAGAATTTCCTCCGGATTGAGACAACAAGACCTCTTAGTGGCGTGACCTAGGGGTATATCACGATTTGTTTTTTTTTGCAAATTAAGCGCTAATTCAGGCTGGTTGGTATTGAACTAAGAATTCTGGCTTAGGCTAATTTTGTCGGGGAAGGGACTCTCTAAAGTTCCACTACCTAACTTAGGGGCAACTTTCATTAACTCTGATTGTGTTTGACAAGAAGATCAAGGATAGGAAGGGAGACACTTTGTCAAATATTGGACAGTGATTTTCATGAGAACCAAGGGGAAAATGATAGTAGACAAGCAAGACCAAGACGGCTATAGACAGGGAGATTTTGCTGAAACAAGACATGACTTTAAAACTGAAGATTGCTCTGATTATAGGCTGACAGGTAGGGCTAGGAAAGAAAAAATTTGTTTCGGGGTTTTCTAGATGACAAATTGACTTATGGAGATCAGCTTCTAGAAAACTCAGCTAGGAATCTAGTCATCCACAACAGGTGAAAAATATTGATGGCTAACATGTTTAACAAGGATCAAGTGTATGGTGTGGCAGTAAGGCAGTGGTGTTGTAAGCGGGTGGTCATGGGTTTCACCCCGACCCCCGCCATAATATTTTGTTGACGCAAACTTCGGCTCAGACATATATATGTGTGTGTGTGTGTGTGTGTGTGTGTGTGTGTGTGTTGATATGTAATATGTTGCACCATTAAAACTTTATGGCTTCGAACTTTGGAAATAAACATATATATGCACCCAATTCGACCTTGCATAAAAAATTATCATGCCATCCAACCTTGCCATGGGGGAGGGCACATGGCAGCCTCTAGTTGTGCCACATGGCCCTTCTCCATTGGCCTAAAAATTCCACTATTAATGAAAATAATCCACCATAGGTAATTCCAAACTTAGGATTAGGAGAAAAAATAAACTTCCCCAAGCAACATTGGCAAATCTGGTGATGACACTTGTCATAGTGTCACTGGTTGAAATCTGGAAAATATTCCCTGAAGATTCCTGAGGTGCTGATTGGACTGCCAAGTCATCAATCTATCATTGTTCTACACAATTTTTACATGTTTGAGAAAACAAACAGTAGACCATAAATTACTCATATATTGAACTCAGATTTTGATAAAATGAGTTGAATTGGAATCCTAGTGACAAGCTCTATCCAGTCGCTCTGGTTTGGAAAATTTCTTAGCACTTTCATTTTTTATCTAAATATTAAGCCTCTGATCATTAGGTAGTTGAGACATCCTACAAGATGTCTATACTTTGTTGCATCCTCAAATTATTTTCCTTCAATGTATGTGAGCTTTAAGTTTTGTTCCATTGGATTATTCAAAGGATTTCACTCTGTTGTAACATGTTTTTTCACACCTTAAAAAATTTTAATTTTCGGTGAAAAATTGTCAAAATATTACTAAACTAAAATGTTGAGAGATATAATATTATGCTTTTGAAAAGGTTTATTTATTTTATATAATAATTTTTTGATTTAAAATATATTATTTTGATAAAAGTGATTGTTCTAATTAAAATTATATTATAAAATTAATTAAATTTTAAACCCTAAGTCGAAACCAACATTTTTAATTATGAAGGATGGTCTCCATTGATTTCGGACCCCTCGAGTTTTTCGACATTTAGTTGAGGAGGGGGGTCTGAAATATTGTTTTTCCAAAATAGCTAATGAGTACGTGGCAGCATCTGAAGTGTTTCGCACCCCCAACAGCAAAACCACATACCATTATGATCCCCTCCAAATTTCTGCTCATGGTTTTCAATGATAGCGCAGGAAACTTGGTTTAAGTGTTAAGGCTGCATTGGGTAACTTATCACTGTTTAATGGACGGCCTATCTACTACAGAATTCCTCCATGAATCTAGATGCCCCAATTGATGAATTGATTTTTTATCCAAAGATATATATTTCTCGAGGAACGATAAATACCGCTCAGAGCATTCTAAGTGGAATATCAAAGGCACACTAGGCTTCTGCATGTCTTCTTGTGGTTGCAAATATTTTGGAAAGATACGAAACCAATTCTACCGACTTCTGATCGATCACCCTCGTTTGCATAACACATTGCATGGAAATATGTGAAATGTTAAATTCATTTCAAAAGCAGAGGAGATTGATATTGATGACAGAAATTACGCATGGGGAGAAACAGGACTGGCAGAAATGTCCAATATTCATTGTAGAAAAAAAGGCAGACGCCACATTCATTTGGTCCCATGCCCAGAAAACTACACCAACAAGATATACGATGGCTCGAGGCACGAGCCTAGGAAATATGGTCCCGACCTGGATGTACCCAAGGATGAGATGAATCATGAAACTTATTGGAATATATTAGATTCATTGATCCATGCATGGAGGAAGAACAGAACGAGTTTGGCCTCTGCAATCACTATTGCAGATCAGAGGAGCATGAAGATCTTTCAGACAAAAAGGTCGGTGCAGATCAAAAATATTATGGCACTGAAAAACTTTGACATGCTCCTATCAGAATAACTAGATTTAATGTTAGTTCTACGGGCTATAAAACATATGATAGGCATCATTTTGGTTGTGATCATTCCAAAAATGTTCTTCATCATGTCATTTTTGTCATTGATAAATCGGAGTCCATGGGCAGTACAGATATTAGGCCAACAATGTCCATGTTTTCTCCTTCGCATGATTTCAGGCTTGGTTGCGTATTTGAGGCAATAATAAGATTCATAAGAAATCCTCTCAAGACGGTACCTGATGATTTAGTGTCAGTGATTCTCTTCGGCTGCATCGCATTTATTGCTGTAGAGATGAAAGAGATGAGGGAGGAAGTTGTTAGTTCGCTTCTTTCCTATGAGGAAGATGGCAGAACTACTTCACAGGAAACATCAACTTTCCTGATGGTCCCAACAACAGAAGAGTTATTCAATGCCTTACCTATACAGCCCATTTGTTAATGTACCTTCACATGTATGAAGACCAACCAACTCACAGTAAAAAATATTTCACCTCTAGCAGAGCTTGCAATGTGGCATAGGTGGCAATCATTGTAATAGTTAGGGGAGTGGCAAATGCATTTCCAGATTCTGAGGGAAGTTGTGCAGGTAGTATCAGGTGGCAAGGATGAGTCAACAAGTAGATTCGAAAGCCTTCCAAATCTCTTAGTTTAATAAAAAAAAATCTTCTTCTCCTTCCATATGTCAACACACATTTCCTTGTAATCTAAAAATATAGGAGGGACAAGCTCGTACATTTTTATTTTGTTAATATGTTTTAGGTTATCTATCATATTAGTGGGAAGTTTTTAAATTATATTAAATAATTAGGCCTACGAGCCTTTTAATATATATTAGAAATTTAGAAACAGTCAGGAGCTTGCAGATTTCAAGGAGAGACCATCTGGGACTATTTTTAATTTAATTATTTTGATAGCTTGATTAAGTTTTTAATATTTTCCTAAAATATAGCAACAGCTAGCTTATTGTAATTTCTATATATTTAATGTATTGTAATAAGAAAGTGTGGGCTTTTGAGGCTCAGACCTTTTTCAGCTTTGTAAAACTTTTCTTCAGAAATTCTAATTAAAGTATTTCAGCTCTGGCTTTGACAGAATTTGTGTTTCTCGTCCGTTTTTCCAGTATTTCCATATTTTTTTTCTTCGTATGATTTAATTCATGTACAGTTACCCAATTGAAAATTTAATTGAATCTCGGTTTCATTTTCAATTCGTTGTGAAGTTGTAATTTGATTAAGAGATTAATTTACAGGGCTATCTGTTATTGTAAATTCCTCATGCAATATAAATTACACAAGGTTTCTGTAATGGATTGATTATATTTTGTTTATTATGAAAACATAGTTCTCATAATTTCTGAAAACTATAATTGTTTAAATAGAATAGTATATTAGACTTTTTGTCTGATCAATCTCCTCTTTGAAACCAGTAATTATTTGTCCAAATCTCCCTAGTTGTTAAGCAGTCGGTCTAGTTGCTACATTATTAGGGATCTCCTTACATTCTTCTGTCAAATTCTTATACAAATCAAGTCATTCTATCAGGCTAGAAGCTGACACTTTCAGAAAGGACTCTGTGAAGGAAGGATTTATTCATGAATAGGTATTTTCATTAATAGCCAACCACCCCCAATTAAAACCATAAATATGGCCATTGTGCTTCAAAGTTTGTTGTTCGATGACAGTGAACAGCGTTAAACAAGGCCTCGTAACAACTAAGGGATCCCCCTCTGGTTCAAGGGCTGGCTTGAACCTAAAGGCTGGTTGAGTTGGTTTTTTGGCATAGTTTTTGCAGCGAAGGACTGCCTACGGGAAACAAGAACAACATTTGGCACTGTTGGCGAGGAGCAAAGTGACAAATAATTTTTCCCTGGATCATGATAAAGATTAGATCTATTCTTTTCTTATGAACAAGGAATAGGCATTTGTATTGGTTGCATTATTTTCACCTAGAGAATCCACTTTGTCAGATGGCGATTCCACTGGGAAACGGATCCCACTGTTTTGAAATTTCATTTGTCTTCACTACTATGTCGGGTTCATTGATACTTCAAATCAGTAGTATATGTTTTCTCCTCTTAGCCATGATCAGAAATCTAACATGTCTACAGAGGAAGAAGCTTTTAAAATACACCTGTGAGTATAAGTTTTCCATGGGATTTTATGTTCATATTGTATATATTCTTCATGTTTTCAGTTGTTGGCAACGTGGTTTCTCAATAAATCCACTCCGCACTTGGTTACATTGTAAAATAGATTACACCTAACAGTGCAACGTTTCCAGTTCAGTTAGATAGAGATGTGGGGATTGAATAGATATTCAGAGTTTCAGTATGCAGTAGATCAGCGTGTTCATTGTTTAATGAATGGTGTGATTTGAAGAGTATATGATAGATCAACTTATATTTTCAGTCTAGAATTTTTAAGTTTTTAGTTTTTAGTATGAAAGAGTGTTCGGATTAGTGCTAGCATATGGTTGCATTTCACAGTTGCAGGTTGCAGTCTGCACTAGCAAGATATTCAAATGGCATGATTGATCCATGAGAATTGTTTATGACAAATAATGGTTGACGATCAGGTTTACCGTATGACTCCATGCCCAACTCTAAAGTCCATTGATTTGCTTGTTCTCGGCATCCCATGGGGGGAAGCAGTCCCCATTGGAGCCGATGTTGTAACATTTTTTGGCACACCTTAAAAAATTTAATTTTCGATGAAAATTTGTCAAAATATTACTAAACTAAAATGTTGAGAGATATATTATTATGCTTTTGAAAAGGTTTATTTCTTTTATATAATAATTTTTTGATTTAAAATATATTATTTTTATAAAAATAATTTTTTAATTAAAATTATATTATAAAATTAATTAAATTTTAAAGCCTAAGTCCAAACCAGCATTTTTAATTATGAAGGACGATCTCTGTTGATTTTGGACCCCCTCGAGCTTTTCAAAATTTAGTTGAGGAGGGGGCCTGAAATCTTGTTTTCCCAAAACAACTAATGATTACGTGGTAGCATCTGAAGTTGTTCACACCCCCCAGCAGCAAAACCACGTACCATTAGGGACCCCCTTCGAATTTTGCTCATGGATTTCAATGACAGTGCAGGAAACTTGGTTCAAGTGTTAAGGATTCTGCATCAGGTAACTTATCACTGTTTAATGGACGGCCTATCTACTACAAAAATCCTCCATGAATCTAGATGCCCCAGTTTATGAATCGATTTTTGATCCAGAGAAATATATTTCTCCAGGAACGATAAATACCGCTCGGAGCATTCTGAGTGGAATATCAGAGGCACACTGGGCTATTTCATGTCTTCTTGTGGTCGCAAATATTTTGGAAAGATAGAAAACCAATTCTGCCAACTTCCGATCCATCACCCTGGTTTTCATAACACTATGCATGGCAATATAATAAATGTTAAATTCATTTTGGAAAAAGAGGAGATTGATATTGATGACAGAAATTATGCATGGGGAGAAACAGGACTGGAAAAAATGTGCAATATGCATTACAGAAAACAAGGCAGTGGCCACATTCATTTGGTCCCATGCCCAGAAAATTACACCAGCAAGCTATACGATGGCTCCATGCATGAGCCTAGGAAATATGGTCCCGACCTGGATGTACCCAAGGATGAGATCAATCATGAAACTTATTGGAAATATATTAGATTCGTTGATCCCTGCACTGAGGAAGAATAGAATGAGTTTGGCCGATGCAATCACTATTGCAGATCAGAGGAGCATGAATATCTTTCAGACAAAAATGTCGGTTCAAATCAAAATTATTATTGCACCAAGAAACTTTGGCATGCTCCTATCAGAATAAATGGATTGAATGTCAGTTATGTGGGCTATATAACAGATGATGGACATCATTTTGGATGTGATCATTCCAAAAAAATTCTTCATCATGTCATTTTTGTCATTAATAAATCAGAGTCCATGGGCAGTACAGATATTAGGCCAACAATGTCCATGTTTTTGTTGGAGTTTTGCTGAATTCCAAAATAATAAGACTGCCTTCCTTAACATAGAGAAAAATACTAAATTCACTCACAGACAGAGTTTTCAACTCGGAAATAAAATTTCTATTTCATATAAAAAAAAACTGTTGTTACAATACTTCCTCAAAAGAGGGATTTACAATTGTTGGACTGTTTCAAAACACAGTGCCAAGCAAAAAATCTTTTCTGTCTCACACAGAAAATACTCTGTTCTTAAAAAAAAAACAAACACTGCTGTGTATACAAGTATTTCACACTGCTGTGCAAAAATACAAAAACACTCTGTCTCTCTGTCTCTGTTTGGAAAAATACTCTGCTGTGTATTTCCAAATTCTGCTCTTTGTCTTTTTTTTTTAACAACAAAATTACAACACTCTGTTTTGTATATTAAAACAAAATATCTCAGCCATGTTCAATTAATGTCATTAATTGACATTCAACCACAAAAAATTCACCGCTTGAATTCATTTATGGCACCATAGCTTCTGCCGGCACCGCTCTATTATGCATTGATGGCAAATTGGCTTGCTGGCTCTATGATATTTTCTCCTTCCCGCACTGCTGTGCTGTGTAATTAAAACATTATATTATGCTGTCTTTTATATATATATATATATACACACACTGCTGTGTAATACACAAAAAATACACTTCACGGCTTTTTAATATATGTGATGTGCATATATTAAAAATAAAACAAATAAAATATTAACAACGACTTATGTTTATTTTAAAAAAAACCAAATGCCGTATTAAAATATTTGACCGATGTTCATTATATAACATGTAACATATAACATGTGGGCCGTATTATATATGTGGGCCCCCAGCTGCGGTGATGTCAGCAATTCCGATGGGGTATACACCTCCGTTGGCTCTGCCTCATCGACCCCCTCGGACTTGGCTCTGCCACTGTACTCTTTGCTGTTTGTTGAACGGTTCATCCTGCTGTGCAGCCGTTGAAATTAAATTCCAACACTCCCCCTTAATTTCAACTGCTGGGTTTTCCTGCATACCCAAGCATTTCCTGAAATGTTCAAAGATTTTCTACGCAAGTGGCCTTGTGAGGATATCTGCAAATTGATCCTCTGTTCTGCAATGCTGCAAAATAATTGCGCCATTGCTAACCAATTCCCGTATGAAATGAAACTTGGTGTCAATGTTCTTTGTTCTTTTATGAAAAACGAAATTTTTAGACAATGCAATAGCTGAGCTATTGTCACGAAAAATCACTGTCCCTTTTACCTGTTCTTGACATAAGCTTCTCAACATTTTTCTCATCCAAACTACTTGACACGCTGCTGCTGTAGCTGCCACATATTCCGCCTCTGCTGTAGACAACGCTACAACGGACTGTTTCTTAGAAGCCCATGAAATGGCTCCTGAACCCATATGAAAAACATAACCGAAAGTGCTCTTCCGATCATCTACACTTCCAGCCCAATCACTGTCAGTGTATCCAACTAAATCTGAACTTTCTGAAGTAGTATAAAAAATACCAAACCTTTTAGTGCCTTTAACATGCCTCAAAATTCTTTTCTTGCTTTTGATATTGCATGATTTGGCTTTTCCATGAATCTGGAAATCAAGCTAACGGCATGCATTATGAGCAAACCTAGTTGGAGTCAAGTACATGAGGGCTGCCAACTATGCTCTTGTATAAACTAGGATCAAAAATCCTTGTTTGTTGTCCTCTACTGATAGTACGAGTTTTAATCCCATCACTGTGGGAGTGATTGTTGCTTTGCTTTCCTGCATGTTAAATCTTTCAAGCACCTCATTAACATACTTTGCCTGTGAGATAAAAATCTCATTTTCATCTTGTTCTACTTCTATTCCTAAGAAGTATTTCAACAAACCCATGTCGGTCATTTCAAATTCTTCTTTCATGACTGTTTTAAAATTTTCAATAAGGTAATCATCATTACCTGTGAAAATAACATCATCAACATATAAAACTACAATCAAAATTTTACCATATTTTTCTTTGATGTAGAGGGTGGGTTCTCCCTCACACTTTTCAAATCCATTTTCCAGTAGATAGGAATCTATCCTACTGTACCATGCTCTTGGCGCTTGCTTCAGCCCATAAAGAGCTTTCTTCAACTTACACACTTTGTGCTCTTGGCCTTTCTTTTCATAGCCGAGAGGTTGTTCAATGTAAACCTCTTCCATTAACACTCCATTTAGGAATGCTGACTTCACGTCCATTTGGTAAACTTTCCACTTGTTTTTTGCTGCTATGGACAGCACTGCTCTCACAGTTTCCATTCTAGCAACCGGTGCGAAAGTTTCCTCATAATCTATCCCATGCTTCTGCTTATACCCTTTGACAACAAGTCTTGCCTTGTGTCTCTCTATTTTGCCTTTAGCATTACTCTTGGTCTTGTAGACCCATTTAACTCCAATAACATCTTTACCTTTTGGGAGTTCAACCAAATCCCAAGTTTTGTTTCTTTCTATGGCATTTATTTCCTCATCCATAGCTTCTATCCATTTCTCATTCTTGATAGCTTCTTCGAAATGAACAGGATCATCAACATGACAATATAAAGCAAACAAAGAATTGATACCTTCATTAGCTAAATCTTGTTCATAAATATCTTTCAAACTTCTGAATTTCTTACCTCTTTCATTAGGTGTACAAGTACTTGAAGAAGCACTTGAATTTCCTCCTTGTGGTGTGCTTGGAGAAGCACTTTCATTTCTCCTCAAGGGTGTACTTTGCGGTGTTGATGCTGCTGTTTGGGGATGTATTTCAGCCACCTCATCATCATTCTCATCATGAGATAAACAGTGTTTAACATTCACTGTTTTCTCTATGCTTCTATCCCAAGCTTCCTCTTCAATGAACTGAACGTCCCTGCTCACAAGAAACTTCTTGCTGGATGGGTTATATAACTTGTATGCCTTGGATTCCTCACTGTATCCAATGAAAATACCTTTCTCCCCCTTGCTGTCCAACTTCTTCCTTAGCTGATCCGGAATGTGTGCATAAGCCACACATCCGAAAACTTTCATATGTGTGACACTTTGCTTTGCGCCACTCCATGCCTCTTCCGGCACTTTGTTCATGACTGCTTTTGTAGGACACCTGTTTAAAATATACGCTGCACAATGTACAGCTTCAGCCCAGTAATCATCCGGCAAATGCTTTGCCTTAAGCATACTCCTCGCCATGTCCATTATGGTTCGGTTCTTCCTTTCGGCCACTCCATTTTGCTGCGGAGTATATCTAGTTGTAAACTGTTTATGAATACCATTTTCTCTACAAAAACGTAGAAAATCTTTAGAGATATACTCACCTCCTCTATCAGTCCTTAAGACTTTGATATGCAGCCCACTCTGGTTTTCCACAAGTGCTTTGAAATTGAAAAAAATTTCAAACACTTCACTTTTGTTTTTCAAAAAGTAAACCCAAGTTTTTCTTGTAAAATCATCTATGAATGTTAACACATAGTGGCTGCTTGCAAGTGATGGAGTTTGCATCGGTCCACACACATCCGAGTGGACAATCTCTAAGGGTGCTTTTGCCCTTATGCTTTTCCCGGAAGGAAAACTTTCTCTGTGTTGTTTCCCAAGAATACAACCTTCACAAAGGCTGTCCAGTTTCTCTATCAATGGTAAACCACTTACCATTCCTTTTATGTTCAACAAATTAAGACCTCCAAAGTTGAGATGTCCAAATCTCAAGTGCCATAACCAATTATCATCCTTTGGTTCGCTTTGGTAAGTCTCTTGTGCAACTGCTGCTTTCTCTTCACCATTCTTCAAGTCTGCTCTCATTCTGAGAGGGAACATCCTGTTCCTTGTCATCTTCACTTCAGAAATACACTGTTTGCTGGGTGGTTTATCCATGATGGTACAAACATCATTATCAAAGAAAACATTATACCCCTTATGGACTAGCTGTCCAACACTTAAGAGGTTACACTTCATTTCTAGAACATAATAAACATCTGCTATGGTTTTCTTTGCTCCTAATCTTGTTAAAACATTTACATCTCCTTTTCCCATAACAGAAACTTTGCTATCAGTTCCTAGTGTGACTTGTGACTGCAAACTCTCATCTAACATAGAAAACATTGCTAAGTTTCCTGTCATATGGTTACTACAACCGGAGTCTAGAAACCATAAGTCTTCACTCTTTTCTTCAGCCATATTACAAGCTAAAAACAAATTACTTTGGCTGTTATTTTCTTTTGTGAAATTTGCACTAGTTTCACTCCTCATATCATTCTGCTTCTTCTTTCTACATTCATTAGCATAATGACCATATTTTTTACAATTATAACATTGGACATTGGACTTATCATACCTTTGTCCTTAAGCATTCTGCTGACCATTCTGTTGGCTGCTGCCTTGGCCTTGATGCTGATTTGGATTGTTGCCCCTTCCTTGAGCATTTGCTGGACTGTTCCTTCCACCTCTATTCTGGCTTCTGCCTCTTCCTCTCTTGTTTCCTCTGCCTTTCCCTCTTCCTCTTCCGAAAGACATATAGGTCTTAAAGGCTTGTTCTAGAGATGAGTTTTCACTCCTACCCAATCTCTGTTCATGGGTAATCAGTGATGCATGTAATTCATCCACTGAAAACTTTGTGAGATCCCGTGTCTCTTCTATGGTGGTGACAATCACATCGAATCTTGAGGGTAAACTTCTCAAGATTTTTTCCACAATCCTCTTGTCTTCAAGAGTCTCTTCATGAGATCTTATTTGTGTGACCATTCCAATCACATGAGTGAAGAATGAGTCAGTGTTATCTAACTCCTTCATATAGAGAGTCTCAAAGTCTCTCCTCAGCAACTGAAGTTTTGTTGTCTTCACTCTCTCCATACCTTGATAAGCTGTCTTGAGAGTTTCCCATGCTTCACTGGATTTCTTGGCTGCTGCTATCCTAGGAAACACACTCTCATGCACTGTTTGATACAAGAAGAAAAGAGCCTTGGCATCTCTCTTCTTATTGTTCTTCAGTGACTCCCTTTTTGCCTGAGTTAAAACAAAAAACTCTGCTTCATTTGCTGGCTCTTCAAAGCCATCCTCAACTAATTCTCATAATTCTTGTGAGGTAAATAAAGCTTTCATAGTTATTGACCAGTAATCATAATTTTTTCCATTGAATTGTGGGAGATGTATATTTCCCAAACTCATACCAGTGCTGGAGCTAGCCATGCTGCACTTCTAACTATGATAAAAACACTTGACTGTGTGTTTAAAACTAACCAACTGTACTGCAACAGTAACTCAAAACTTATATAGAGAAATACCTTGAATTCCTTTTTGTCTGAACCTTCACACTGCTGGAGAGGTTGCTGCAAATAAAGAACTCCTTCCCTTCAGCTTATTTGACCTTCAAATAGCCTGGATTGGCTCTGATACCATGTTGGAATTTTCAAAATTCCAAAACAATAAGACTGCCTTCCTTAACACAGAGAAAAATACTAAATTCACTCACAGACAGAGTTTTCAACTCAGAAAAAAAATTTCTATTTCATATAAAAAAAAACTGTTGTTACAATACTTCCTCAAAAGAGGGATTTACAATTGCTGGACTGTTTCAAAACACAGTGCCAAGCAAAAACTCTTTTCTGTCTCACATAGAAAATACTCTGTTCTTAAAAAAAAAACAAACACTGCTGTGTATACAAGTATTTCACACTGCTGTGCAAAAATACAAAAACACTCTGTCTCTCTATCTCTGTTTGGAAAAATACTCTGCTGTGTATTTCCAAATTCTGCTCTCTGTCTTCTTTTTTTAACAACAAAATTACAACACTCTGTTTTGTATATTAAAACAAAATATCTCAGCCCTGTTCAATTAATGTCATTAATTGACATTCAACCACAAAAAATTCACCGCTTGAATTCATTTATGGCACCATAGCTTCTGTCGGCACCGCTCTATTATGCATTGATGGCAAATTGGCTTGCTGGCTCTATGATATTTTCTCCTTCCCGCACTACTATGCTGTGTAATTAAAACATTACATTCTGCTGTCTTTTATATATATATATATATATATATATATATATATATATATATATATATACACTGTTGTGTAATACACAAAAAATACACTTCACGGCTTTTTAATATATGTGATGTGCATATATTAAAAATAAAACAAATAAAATATTAACAACGACTTATGTTTATTTAAAAACCAAATGTCGTATTAAAATATTTGACCGGCGTTCTTTATATAACATGTAACATATAACATGTGGGCCATATTATATGTGGGCCCCCAGCTGCTGATGACGTCAGCAACAATTCCGAGGGGGTTCATTCCTCTGCCCACAAACTTTCATCGACCCCTGTTGGGCCTCAAAATAGTCCCTATTTTCACTCCATTATTCATCAATATCTTCACATTTTACCTTCATGTCACCTCCATTCCACCTCCATATCATTACATTCACTTCATTATTGGGTCATAACTATGTTTTTCCAAAGTTTATTAATTCTTAACATTTTAAAGTGAATTTATGGCTAAAACTTGGAAAATAATATGCTTATACTTATGCCTAACAATTAGCATGAGTTTGTTGACATGTGTAGGCTCAAAGGAAGTTTCCAAGACACCTTTATGTGGCCTTGGATGATCAAATTCGAAGTTAAGAAGATAAACCTCATGGAAAAGATCATGGAGGAAATCATGGAGGATAGGGTTATGTGTCTAGATGGTTAGAGATATTAGTGGATGATCATTATGAGTTTGTTACTCCTCTCATTGTATAAATAGGAGTACCTCCTCCATTCCAAGAGGAGGACTCTTAGAGCATCGTATCCAATTGATGATGGAATAGAATAAAGCTTCATTTTTCATATATTTCCATTATGTAGTTTTAGATGTAAATTGTGTTAATGTAGAATATGAATTTATGGAATTTATGTAGTTTTAGATATAAGTTTCCTTAATGTAGTATATGGAATAATTTGTCTTGTTCTTAAGGGAATTGAGCTCACTCTAAAAGGATGAGAGAAACATTTTATTTCATATTAGATTTTGTTTCATTTCATTGCTTAGGATGAACAAGGATTTGTGTGATTGATGAATGAGTTTTAATTTAGAATCTTTATCAACATGTGAGAGGATATCCAAGG
This sequence comes from Pinus albicaulis, assembly GCA_034641835.2. Lineage (NCBI taxonomy): Eukaryota > Viridiplantae > Streptophyta > Pinopsida > Pinales > Pinaceae > Pinus > Pinus albicaulis. The sequence continues at coordinate 2,001,562,511 of CM076578.1, forward strand.
GTCTAAGTTAGGCTCTCTCTCTATTTGATTTGCATGATAATTGAAATTCATTATTTTGCTTTTATGTTTCAAGTCATTTCATTTCTTATGCTTATGAATGGATCTTAGTTTAGTTTGGATTAGTACATGAGAGGACAATCAAAAGACTAAGTTAGTCTTTCTCTCTCTTTGAATCTGAACAACAATTAAAGCTCATTCTCTTGTCAAATTAAAATTGGTTTCTTTTGTTTGTGTGCAAGTAGTTTCTTGTTGAGATTTTTGATATTAAGATGAATGAATTATAATGGAATACTTTACATGTCTCTTAAGTTAAGAGCTTCTTTCATTAATAATTTATCCATCTTAAGTTCTTGGTTTTAATCTCTGATTCATTAAGTGGTAATTGAGGTGAAAGTGGATTTCTTGAGTCAAGAACCATTTCAATATTATTCCTCTTTTAAAACTAATTGAGTTAGAGTTATAGAATATATTACTTTCAGCTTTTGAATAGCCTTGTCTTTATTTCAAGTTTCTGGTTTTATGAATGATTTCTCTATGATACTGTAAGGAAGGACAACCAGGACCTCCTAAGTTAGGAGCCTCTTCCCTTGCATATTATATTGAATCATAAACAATTTAGTTAGACATAGAGTTAGTTGCCTACTCCTGCATATATATTGCTGGCACCATCACAAGCTCACGAGTTTCCCTGGTCGATAATTTAATGCAGCAATTTGTTCAAATAAATTTCCCAACATTTTGGCGCCGTTGCCGGGGATGGTGCTAAGGGATTAGGCATTAGAAATTTAATTTAGTACTAGCATTTTTCTTTAGACAAAATAATTTGTGAACCCTGGTGACAGCAGGATCTTCACAAAGGAGTTTAAGTTTGAATTTTCTGATGTTTTAATGTTTAGCTAGTTTTAATTTTGTCATTTCAAAAACACCCCCCTGCATAAATAAAAACAAATCAAGCGATGAGTATGCTCTCTTCCTGCGCTTCGTGCGATCAGGAAGATCAGAAAATCTGTTGATTTTGTTCAAATAAAAATACTCTTGCTGGAAAAATGACAATAAAGAATTTTGTGATAAAAATAGTTTTCTTTTAATTTTAGTTTAAAAATAAAAATTAAAAAATTTTCCCACAAAATAATAATAATATATATCATATATATATTATTATTATAAAAAATAAAAAAATCCCATATAATAATAATATATATCTTATATATATATTATTATTTAAAAAAATCTTTTTGAAAAGAATAGCCCATTTTTTTATTTATTTTTTTAAAAGATAGGTTAGATTTCATTTAAATAAAAAAAATTTCACAAAAAAACAAAACACATCAAACTGCGTCATATCAAAAGGCCGAGAGCATAAAAACGAACTATAGCACCATTTTGTGACTATTGTTCTTTGGTTATAAATTCATTTGTCCCTCAAATCGATATGATGACATTCGGAGGACATGTTTCTCCATTCATGGGTTTGTTTTTGTTTGCTGCTACCAATAAGTCTGCTATTCACGTGTGCAAAATGATTCCATCAATTTCGTTGATCCTACAGCAGTACACAAATAAAAGAATAAGTCAAGCATACAATTTCTGTGGAGCATACACATAACAATATCATGCAGGCTTGTAGAGGCGCTGTGATTTGGCAGCCCAGCAGCTCCAGCTCCGGCACGTCGAAGTCGAGGTTGAATTTGCCTCTTCGTCTGGCCTCCAGTGAAGAACAAGCGTTTCCCTTGAAGGGAAGCCCTGGTCCCATGACAACGCTCTTCTCGAGCCTCATGTCTGACCACGAACATTGTCGATGAAGGTGGTGCTGGTGGGCTGGGCAACGGCAATGACATGGGGTTGAGGGCGTTCAAGTCGCCTACGCCCATTTCGATGTCGCCCTTTTTCACTATTCCGATGTCAACAGAAGATGCCAGCACAACCAGAAGTAATAAAACAACTCGTTGTCCTGAAGTGGTTTCACAATCTACTGAATCCAATCAGAGATCTTTACCACCGGTTTATCCTATTGCAGAAAGACCTTCTGATGATGGCTTTAATTGGCGCAAATATGGGCAGAAGCAGGTTAAGGGTAGTGAGTACCCTCGCAGCTATTATAAATGAACCCATCCTAAATGTCCTGTAAAGAAAAAGGTTGAACTCAGTAACTAATGCAAAACTGCCTTCTCCACCACCAGCGCTGCTGTTCCTACGCTGCCTCTTAAAAAATAAAAAAATCCTCATCTGCCTTCAATTCGGTCAGTTCACAAGTTTTGCCTTTTTCTTTTCCTTTTTGTTTTCCATTTCTTTTGGTTTGTTTGAATTTTTAGTTTTAATTTGTTTTGTATTTAATGTTATATATTATGTATTTTTATTTGTTTTATATTTGTATATTTTTAGTTAATGTTGATTTGTTTTGATTTGTATTTGTTATAATTTATTTTTATAGTTAATATTTGATTTGTATTAATATATGTTATGATTGTATTAATATATTAATATATTAATTATATTAATATATTAATATGTTGTTATAATTATATTAATATAGTTGTAAATTTTTTATTTTTTTTATTTTTCTTTTGTTAATTGTAATTTGTTATATTATAAGTTGATGTCTATGTTTGTTATTTAATGTTTGTTATATTTGTATTAATATATTAATGTATTAATATATTAATTATATTAATATATTATATATTGATATAATTGTATTAATTGTTATAGTTGTAGTTTGTTATTATTTTTTATATTTAATTTGTTGTATATAATTGTTGTTATGTTTGTTGTTATGTTAAATGATTGAATTAATATATTGTTAGGTTATGATTTTTATTATAAAAAAAAAAAAAAAAAAAAAATTGTGTTTTGTGACAGTGGTTGTTTTGAAGGATTTGAGGGGCGAATATTGGCATTTTATAAAGTGAAGAACATTGGCATAAAAAAAAACTTTGGTGATATGCATATTGAGAGAATAATGGAATTGGATGAAACCGCAACAGTTGGTACAAGGGAAAAATAAAAAAAATAAAAAAAAATAAACACACTTTTCACAAAATTCACGCAGATTTGAAAATAAATAATGGAACACTTGGAAACAAATTTTAAAAATCAATTGGAGGATTCAATTCTATTTCGATAGCATCAAGATGGTATAAACTCATCACATGGTTCTTGTATGCTTTACAGAACAGAATTGTGAAGCACATTTCATGAGTTATCTGACAAGGGAGTATTATTTTTCATGGTTATTTTTAAGAATGGATTGATTTTAATGTCATGATTAAGTCAATTTCAACACCTTTGATTGTCCTTAATTTGTTTTATTTGGTATAAATTTTTTGCGTAATAATCATGAAGGAACTGGCCATTCCTTCTTGAACACACTTATGTTTCTTTCTGCCAAGTTTTTTTTACAGGTTACAGGACGACAAAGCGATCATTACGGAGACTACATTGTGACGACAATTAGTCTTCCAAAGACTAAATTCATGAAAAAAATTCTCAAGACAAATCCATCTCCACAACCATTACCTTCCACCTCCCTTTCTGAAAAGATTTTGAATCCCATCAATTGTACATCTATAAAGCATACCATTTCCATGTCCATTTTTCATAGCAAGAGTTCTTCTTCATTTACCATGCATTTCCTTTCATCTATTCCTAACTCATCAATAAAAACCATTTTCCATTTCCATTTCCCTTTTCATACCATTTTTCATTTCCGCCAATAAAACCCTGCTTGAGTCAAAGTTCTAGAGTCTAAGTATCATTGAAAAACACCTAGAGGCTTGCATGCCTTAATGGAAAGTACTCTTGCCAATAAACAATGGGAGTACATTAATATCCCTTGTTCGTTGGATCTTGTAGGTGACTCGACCACGACAAATTTATTCGTACCTACAAAGATGTGTTAGGCATCCTGACTCCCATTGGAATCAATGGTGGGAGCTCTTGTGTTGGCTAGGGGCATTCATTAACGGCCACTAAGTCAACAACTTCTTGATATGTTCGACATCGACACATTTAATCACATAGCAAGATTTGTGCCATCGAGCGTTGAAGACTTGAAGACCCATATTTTGCAGCAGATGAAGCCAATTTCCATTCATTGTATTTCCATTCATGGTATTCATTGTATTTCACTTGAGGACAAGTAAATAAATAAGGCTGGGAGGAAAATGTAACTTCTATATTTTGTATACCTTCCAAGCCTTATAGATTTTCAGCCATATTCAGCAAACTCATCGGATTCATCATCCAGCAGCAGATACAACTTTCAGCCATGTTCAGCAGACTCCTCAGATTTTTCATCTAGTAGCAGCGGATCCCACAGCTGATACGACAATACAGATCCATCTTTCATCCACCATTTTCACAACAGTTTGCAGTCACACATGCACGACTCACCTATTTTTGGAAGGGTAAGTTAAGGTATGCTATTTTCTAACTTTTAACCATTAAATTCCTTGAAATGTTAGAATAATAATTTTTGGAAAAAAACTTCACTTCCTTTCCTTTCATTGCCAAAGCCATCCGTTTAATGGGAAGGATACATTTACATACATGCTTTGTCACATTCATATCCACAGTTATATATCACATTCTAAACCCACTTACCTTCAAAATATATTTACTATTACATGAGCATACAAATGGCTTTGTCTAAAGTATTTAAAAGTTAATTGGATGCCAATATAATCATGGTTGTTACACAAGAACCAACCATGATGCATTCCAACAAAAATACTCTGCCATAAAAAGCACATTATCATTATGCAAAGATCATACAATGAACGCAACAAACAAAATATGGTTGAAACACAAGAACCAACCAAGTTGTAGTTCATCAAAATAACGCTTTGCAAAAGTTAAGTAAATGATCTCATGCAGAGTTTAAGCCAAAGCTCAAGTACCAAAAAGTAATGTAACAGATTGCATGAGGACATGCAATACCTTCAGTTTGGGGGTATGTTGGGCCTCAAAATAGTCCCTATTTTCACTCCATTATTCATCAATATCTTCACATTTTACCTTCATGTCACCTCCATTCCACCTCCATATCATTACATTCACTTCATTATTGGGTCATAACTATGTTTTTCCAAAGTTTATTAATTCTTAACATTTTAAAGTGAATTTATGGCTAAAACTTAGAAAATAATATGCTTATACTTATGCCTAACAATTAGAATGAGTTTGTTGACATGTGTAGGCTCAAAGGAAGCTTCCAAGACACCTTTATGTGGCCTTGGATGATCAAATTCGAAGTTAAGAAGATAAACCTCATGGAAAAGATCATGGAGGAAATCATGGAGGATAGGGTTATGTGTCTAGATGGTTAGAGATATTAGTGGATGATCATTATGAGTTTGTTACCCCTCTCATTGTATAAATAGGAGTACCTCCTCCATTCCAAGGGGAGGACTCTTAGAGCATTGTATCCAATTGATGATGGAATAGAATAAAGCTTCATTTTTCATATATTTCCATTATGTAGTTTTAGATGTAAATTGTGTTAATGTAGAATATGAATTTATGGAATTTATGTAGTTTTAGATATAAGTTTCCTTAATGTAGAATATGGAATAATTTGTCTTGTTCTTAAGAGAATTGAGCTCACTCTAAAAGGATGAGAGAAACATTTTATTTCATATTAGATTTTGTTTCATTTCATTGCTTAGATGTTTAAGGATTTGTGTGTGATTGATGAATGAGTTTTAAATTAGAATCTTATCAACATGTGAGATGATATCCAAGGGTCTAAGTTAGTCTCTCTCTCTATTTGATTTGCATGATAATTGAAATTCATTCTTTTGCTTTTATGTTTCAAGTCATTTCATTTCTTATGCTTATGAATGGATCTTAGTTTAGTTTGGATTAGTACATGAGAGGACAATCAAAAGACTAAGTTAGTCTTTCTCTCTCTTTGAATCTGAACAACAATTAAAGTTCATTCTCTTGTCGAATTAAAATTGGTTTCTTTTGTTTGTATGCAAATAGTTTCTTGTTGAGATTTTTGATATTAAGATGAATGAATTATAATGGAATACTTTACATGTCTCTTAAGTTAAGAGCTTCTTTCATTAATAATTTATCCATCTTAAGTTCTTGGTTTTAATCTCTGATTCATTAAGTGGTAATTGAGGTGAAAGTGGATTTCTCGAGTCAAGAACCATTTCAATATTATTCCTCTTTTTAAACTAATTGAGTTAGAGTTATAGAATATATTACTTTCAGCTTTTGAATAGCCTTGTCTTATTTCAAGTTTCGGTTTTACAAATGATTTCTCTATGATATCAGAGGGAAGGACAAGGACCTCCTAAGTTAGGAGCCTCTTCCCTTGCATATTATATTGAATCATAAACAATTTAGTTAGACATAGAGTTAGTTGCCTACTCCTGCATATATATTGATGGCACCATCACAAGCTCACGAGTTTCCCTGGTCGATAATTTAATGCAGCAATTTGTTCAAATAAATTTCCCAACAACCCCCGCAGACAATCTTGTGACTGCATGGTGTGGGCCCAGCTCCGATGGGGTATGGGCCTCTGCCTGCTCTGCCTGCTGGACCCCCGCGAACAGTCTTGCCACTGTTCTCTGCGCGGCAATGTCTGGCAGTTGGAAATTAATTCCAACAGTTTTCTCCTTCGCATGATTTCAGGCTTGCTTGTGTATTTGAGGCAATAATAAGATTCATAAGAACTCATCTCAAGATGGTACCTGATGATTTAGTGTCAGTGATTCTCTTTGATTGCAGTGTATTTATTACTTTAGAGATGAAAGAGATGAGGGAGGAAGTTGTTAGTTCACTTCTTGCCTATGAGGAAGATGGCAGAACTACTTCACAGGCAACATCGACTTTCCTGATGGTCCAAATGGTAGAAGGGTTATTCGATGCCTCAACTATACATCCCATTTGGTAATTTACCTTCACATATATGAAGACCAACCAACTCACACTCAAAAATATTTCACCTACAGCAGATCTTGAAATGTGGTATAGGTGGAAATCATTGTAACAGTTAGGCGAGTGGAAAATGCATTTCCAGATTCTAAGGGAAGTTGTGCAGTTAGCATCAGGTGGCAAGGATGAGTTAGCAAGTAGATTCAAAAGCCTTCCAAATCTCTTAGTTTAAGAAAAAAAAAATATTCTTCTCCTTCCAGATGTCAGCACACATTTCCTTGTAATCTAAAATAGGAGGGATAAGCTCGTGCATTTTTATTTAGTTAATAGGTGTTAGGTTAGCTATCAGATTAGTAGGAAGTTGTTAAATTATATTAAATAATTAGTCCTGCAAGGCTTTAAATATATATTAGAAATTTAGAAATAGTTAGGAGGTTGCATATTTCAAGGAGAGTCCATCCAGGACTATTTTTAATTTAATTATTTTGATAGCTTGATTAAGTTTTTGTTATTTTCCTAAAATATAGCAACAGCAAGCTTATTGTAATTTCTATATATTTGATGGATTATAATAAGAAAGGGTTGGCTTTTGAGGCCAAGACCTTTTTCAGCTTTGTAAAACTTTTCTCCAGAAATTCTAATTAAAGTATTTCAGCTCTGGCTTTGACATAATTTGTGTTTCTCGTCCGTTTTTCCAGTATTTCCATATTTTCTTTCTTCATATGATTTAATTCATTTACAGTTACCCAATTGAAAATATAATTGAATCTCAGTTTCATTCTCAATTCATTATGAAGTTTTAATTTTATTAAGAGATTAATTTACAGGGCTATCTGTTATTGTAAATTCCTCTTGAAATCTAAATTACACAACGTTTTTGTAATGACTTGATTATATTTTGTTTATTATGAAAACATAGTTTTCATAATTTCTGAAAATATAATTTTGTAAGGAGATTAGTATATCAGATTGTATGTCTAATCAATCTCATCTTTGAAACTGGTTATTGTTTGTCCCAATCTCCCTAGTTGTTAAGCAGTCAGTCTCACTACTACATTATTAGGGATCTCCTTACATTCTTCTGTCAAATTCTTATACAAATCAAGTCATTATGTCATGCTGGAAGCTGACACTTTGAGAAAGGACTCTATGAAGGAGGGATTTATTCATGAATAGGGATTGTCATTAATAGCCAACGACCCCCAATTAAAACCATAAATATGGTCATTGTGCTTCAAAGGTTGTTGTTCGGTGACAGTGAACAGTGTTAAACAAGGCCTCGTGACAACTAAGGGAGCCCCCTCTGGTTTAAGGGCCATCTTGAACCTAAAGGTTGGTTGAGTTGGTTCCTGGCGTAGTTTTTGCAGCCAAAGACTGCCTATAGGAAACAGGAACAACACACTCAACCATGCCAAACATGTTAAACAGATCTCCAATGTACTTCTTCTAAGAGAGGAATATAACCTTCAGATGTTGATTTACTTCAATACCGCGATAGTAGTGAACATAGCCCAACTCATTCATTTCAAAATCTTTCTTCAATTCCTTCTTTATAGATGCAATGTAGCTCTCATTATTCCCTGTCATCAAAATATCATCTACATACACCACAAGATATACAATTATTTTTCTAACATTATTTACAAACAAATTTGCATCATCAAGATCATAATGTTTGAAGTTGAGTTTCATAAGATTCTCAGTTAACTTCTCATACCAAGCTCATGATGATTTCTGTATGCCATACAAGGATTTTACAGGCTTGTATACTTTGTGTTCTCAACCGTTCACAAAAAATCCTTCTGGCCAAGACATAAATACATTCTCTTTCATATCTCCATTCAAGAAATCAATTTTTACATCCATTTGATGGACTTTCCAACTGTTTTGAGCTGCCAAGGTAAAGATTTTCTGGATGGTAGCTCATTTTGATGTGCAGGAAAACTTATCCACATATTCGACCCCTTAATTTTGACCAAAAAATTTTGCAACAAGCCTAACTTTGTTCTCTTCAAGTGACCAATCGGCTTTATACTTGTTCTTTTAGACCCACTTGCAACCTATTGGTTTGGTTCCCAATGGAGGATCAACCAGCTTCCAGGTACCATTCTTTATCAAGACATCATATTATTTTTGCATCGCTTCTTTCCATTAATCATGAGAAGAGGCTTCTTTGAAAAAAAATAGTTCAAAATCTATAGGCAAATTCAGTTTACAATCATAAGAAACATCCATATCAACAGGTGAATTAGAATCATCTACATCACCTCCATTTTTCATAGTTTTGCTTCATGTTCTTTCATTTCCAACCTCCTCGGGACAAACACTTTCAATTGTCTTTTTCAGTCGTTTTGGAGGACCTTTCTGAGATGGCCTAGGCTGCTCAGTTGACTAATTTGGGGCTGAAATAAGATTTAGTCTCCCAATTTTGTCAATCACGTCACTCAAAGTGTCATCAATGGATGGAGATTCAACTGGGGGAGAGAGTTCTTTAAAATAATATTCCATAGATTGATCCATTATAGGAATCCCCCCTTCAAGTGAAACCAAAGAAGATACACTTGTAACTCCTTGCACCGATTTTTTTCTTTTTTCCTTACGTATCAAGGCATAACAGGTGGAACCAAAGACCCTGAGATGCCTCACCGAAGGAATGTGTCCATACCACATTTTATAGAGAGTCTTGTTTTTTATAGAATTATATGGACACCTATTCTTTATATACACAACACATAGAACTACATCAGCCCAAAACATCAGTTTAACATTCTTTAAAAACATCATGGAACGTACCAAATTTAAGATGGCACAATTGTTTGATGTTTGATCCCATGTTGGCGAAGGTAGTTTTAAAATTCATTTGAAGTGTACTATTTTCCATTATGGCAGTATGAATAGAGCCAATATGAGATTGTGCATCATTTTCAATCCATGCAAGAAAGTTCTTGAATGTTTGAAAAGAAACATATTTATTCTACAATAAATAAACCTAACATAGTCTAGTGTAGTCGTCAATAAATGTCATCATATATGTATTACCATTTATAGAAGGAAAAAGCATTGGCCACATAAGTCTAAATGAATGAGTTCAGGTTCTATGTGCTCTAGAATGAGAATCATGAAAATATTTTTTTCTATGCTTTCCTAAGATACAAGCATCACAGTTCTTAAGTTTCCTAGGAATTGTAGGCAAACTAGTAACACCATTTTTCTTCAACAAATGAAGGTTTTCATAGTTCAAGAGTCCAAATCTAGCATGCCATAAAATACTTGATGGAAATGTACCTTCATCATAGTGAGAACTATATATGAAAAGTTTTGTTCATGAGTAGAGGTACCTTGCAGCTTCGGAAGTATTTATTCTTCTATCCACGTCATGACAAGTGAGTGATATGATGTTTTTCTAACCTCGAACTTTCCATCAAATATATGAATGGAGTGTCCTTACTAACGGATGTGGACCAAATATAGCAAGTTTCTCCTCAGCTATGGGTGGTATAGAACATCATGTAGAAAAAATTCTGGAATACCAGGAAGTTTGTCACTAATGGTGCCAAGCCCTGATGGATTGAGTTTTGACTTGTCTGCAAAATATACTACTCCATCAACATTGTTAGTGAATTCTTAAAAAAAAAATCTCCTAAAATTTATGTGGCAATTTTCTCCTAAATCAAGCAACCAATCACCTTTTTATGAAGCAAGTGAAGAATTGAATAAGTCTTCAGTTACTCCAACGTTGCAATTTGTCACAACATAGTGAGCAGATTTGGGTACTTTACCTTTCCCTTTGTCATTGGTTTTTCCTTTTCCTTCATTTATTTCCTGCTCAAATCTGTCCCAAGGAAACTTACACGTGGGTGCATCATGTCCATCTCTATTGCATCATATGCAATGATGATCAGACTTTTCTCCATGTAACCATCTACCCCCCTGCCTCTAAAATTCCTCCTTCCTCTTCCTCTTCGGCCACCTCTTCCTCTAGAATAATCTTGTGCAAGATTCTTCTCTCTATGTGCAAGATACACAACTTCTTCAGAAGACTGAGGAGTTTTCTTCTTCCCAAATCCTTCTCTCTTTCAGCAAACTTCTTCTCAAGGTAGCCAAAGGTAATCTCCTTAAGGTTTCCACTTTCTTGCAATGACTCAAGATAATGTGAATAGGTGGGATATAGTGCCTTGACATAAGCTATGAGAGGAATGTATCTTTCAACACCACTAATTTTTATATCATGCATAATGGATCTTACTTCTGATGCTAAGGCAAGAGGATCATCATCTTCCAATTCAATACTAAAAAACTTAATCATCAATTGAACAAATTCAAGTTCAGAGTGTGAGTCATAAAATTGCTTCAACTTATTTAAGGCATCAAAAGCATTTGAAAATGGAAAAATATGGCGACTCACCTCTTCATTTACTGATGTTTCAAACAAGGAATAGGCATTGTTGTTCTTTTTTTCCCAAATGGCAAGCTCCTTATCTGATGTGGGTTTTTCAAGTGCATTGTCTCCTTCTCTTTTACAAACCCCTTTCCACAACTCATTGAAAATGAGGGTGTGTTTTATCTTCCGGGACCACTCAGAATACCTATATTTTCCAAAGAGTACCACTCCCACAATATAAATTAGTGAATGCATCATAAAAACTGATTTGGGCTCAAAATACTTGCAAAAATATTGATGTCTTTGTAAATTTATTGGGTACTTTTTTTTTCAAAAAAATATTAATAGTAAGAGTATAAACCCTTAATATTCCTCCAAAATCCATGTCATTTTATACCATGTAGATAATAGACCAAAAAAAATTTCAAAACCTTCACTTTATAAACCATGATCTTATAAAATCACTCAATGCACTTTATATGCCACTTATACCACCAATACATTCACCATACAACAATTTTAATATATGGACCAATCTTAAAAAGGAGGAGTATCGAGCACAACACAGTCAACATATATCCATATTATTTTAAAAAGAGTGTACATACCATTCACCGCACCAATTTTCTTCAACACAAGACTGCTCCAAGGCTTCACCATGCACCACAGACACATTGCACAAGATTTACCAATTTTACCAATTTATTTGGGGAAAAAATCATATAGATTACTGATAATTATAACACCCTTGTGATTCTTAATCCACGCAATATCGCAACCTGACCTTCTAGATTTTTCAATTGATGTCGATCTTCTTTGTGATAATTTTCAACGAATTTTCTACAAGTCGAAACTCAGTTTTTCAATCCCATATAGACGAATTTCTCCAGTAAGTTTGACACAGAGGTTCCTATTTGCATAAGGATTTGATAGCATAGCGACTTGGAAATATGAAATTTCATAAGGATACATCTGGTGGATGTTCAATTAATGGTTCCCGTTGAATCTGTATTTTCAATGCACTAGAGGATTGAATATTCAGTACACAGAAAATAGAGGCACACTATTACACGACCATAATTTAGGTTATGTGTATGTACATGTGGAGAAAAATACTAGAAATGGATAAAAGAGATCAATGCCCATATATTGGATCATGTCAAGACCTTCCGAGGATTCTGTATATACTGGAATGGCATGAACAAGAGAAATTAGAGGGAGATAATAATTGATAAATTCAGCAATAATTTTTGTGCATACAGTTAGATTCTCTTTGCCAATAAATCTTATCCGCTATAGAGTTTCATATCAGAATGGGACATGAAAAGAATAGACAAATCCATGTAAATCCTACTAGTTTCGTGATTCAAAGGAACTCAAAGATCCTTCAACACCTGGATCTAATTAATGGAGGAACGTGAAAAATACTAAAACATAAGATGCAAGAGGTAAGCGGAGTGCGGGAGAGTGGAGATATTTTGATTTGCAGGATAGAGGTGACATTTCTGCAGAAATATGCAGAACATAGGCTAGGAGGGAGTTACAAGGGCAGAAAGGAAGCCAAAAATAGAGGTCAGGACATGTGCTCTAATACCATGTCAGTCCAGGAGGTAACTCCTCAAAGAAAATTGTGTTTCTGCATTATGATTGATCATATATATATACATGGAGGGAGATATTATTGGGCTTCATATCCTAGTGTTTCTTCATATTCCAATTCTCCTTATTTTCATTTACAATATTTTACAGGGATTTACCTAATCCCAAATATTAGGTGTCCACAACCCAAGTACAACAGATGAAGTGTGTGCGACTAAGACCAAAAAGTGTCAGTTAACAACAACAAAGATGTTACGACCATGAAATGCACTAAATATGTTCTAATAAATGCAACGACACTTAAGAACATTAAAGAATACTCAAAAAACATAGAATGACATGAGACAACACTTGAAAATCAAGGAAACACTAGATATGATAGTAAAGTACGCTCCAAAATTTGAATGTAGTGAAATTTTTGGAAGGTGTTGTAGCAGCGACAATAAAATCTGATGTCTTAAGTTAGTTTATTATAAAATTATCAAGTCCTCATTGAATATTGGTAATTACTAGAGTTTTTAAACCCTATATAGCACATATGAAATAATTACTATCATTCACTCGTTTCCTATCTCACAAATGTCTAATGTGTATAGATAGTTAGATATATATGTCAATCCTTGATCTGGAGATCAAAATAGGCTCAAAAATGAAAGTGCTTGAAATCTCCCAAAACCAATGCCATATCATAGTGTTGGTCATCTTGGTTCCAATGTTGCTTTAATCACCTCAATCTAACATCGTATGAAGAATTTATCACATTCTGAAGTTTTGGCCCAATAGTGAAAAAATTCAACATCAGGGTTCATTGGGGCGTTGACTCGGCAGACCGTACATCTGATGTCATGCTGACATCAGCATGCTAACTGGATGTATGAAAGATAGGAGGACCAATCCCAACTCAACACGTGTTAGTTTTATATTGGGATAGGTGGTGAAATTTCATTGGTTAGTTTGGTTATGATGTGGGCCAATTATGAGGTGTCATGTGGCCCAATGAGAGGGCACCTTGTGGCCCTCTATGATTGGTAAAAAAAATTATATAAGGGTCGAAGGTGTAGAAATTTATTAATACTGATGTATTACTGGATCCTCCTGATCTAACAATATTTATCTTCTTGCTAAATACAGAATCCTTCCACTGTTAAACCTGTGGAAATTTAAAACTCAATTGCAAACACACGTGAATAAATTCAATCGCACATAACACAGTTGTTTAACGGGAAAGTTTAAAGCTAAAAACCCCAACTATCATATATTATGTATATCAATGGAATCATGTAATAATCTCATACAAATTTTAGTACATCAAGCTCTCAGTACAATGTAGATTCATTACACACTGTCATGCAGAAATTTGCATCTCTATGCACCAATTTCTCGCCTCCTAACAGCCTGCCTCCACTGTGCAATCCCTGCTGAAGAAGACCTTTGAATGAATTCAAATTTTCCTTGCCTTGACTGCGCAATCCTCATTGGCAACTCTAATGTGTGTCAGATGCATTGAATGCATCACTATAGTCACAACGAATAGTCCATCTCACCCTTTCACCTATCTCTCCACTGGGTCTCCACTGGAACTGACATGCACTATAGTTAACTGCAGTATCTATTCAGTTGTTAGTGAGTTAGTAGTTGTGAAATAATTAACTAATTAATTCACTTAACTCTCACTAGTGTATCTTTCAGTTAGACTAGATACAACTAGCTCAACTGAGTTTAACTCCATTAACTAAGTTAAACTAAATAACAACTCCTATAACTACTCTTCCAACTCTGTCATAACTTTGCCACTTCAGTTCTAACTGAGTGCTCCATGCATGAGTCACCAACCACCCTAGGAATTGCATAATTTCTTTAGCCCACTAATTTTCCAAATATATTCACTGAAATAAAGTTCTCCAAGAGAATAAGTTGATGTTTATTGTCGAATTATTATTAAGAGCTAATAATAATCAACTTCGCCCAATATTCTAAAAATAGAATTTCATCCATTTTTCCAACTTGATCAACCATCTACAAATAGCATCCTAAAACTTATAGAATATGCTCACCATGTCTAAAAATAGACATACACCTAAAAATAGCCTGCGGGCCCCACTTAGTGAAGGTGCTTAATTTTCACTAAGCTTGTCATCTTGTTGAATCTCAACACTCCCTCTCAACAAGATAGGGATTATCCTTCACCCTAATCTTGACTCTATGGGATTCAAATTTGCACCTGTCAAGCGCCTTTGTCAGAATATCTACATCTTGATCTTCTGTAGGAATGTACTAAAGCAACGTGATATTCCGCTGCACACAATCTATGATATGATCATACCGAATATCAATATGTTTAGATCTATCATGAAACATAGGATTAATCGAAAGTTTAATGCAACTCTAATTATCACAATGTATCACTGTAGGATCTAAATGTGAACCGAACAAACTGACCAGGATTTTCGTCATCCAGATAGTCTCACATGCAGCTTGACTTGTTACCATGTATTCTGCTTTCGCTGAACTGAGTGTCACGGATCTTTGTTTCTTGATGTACCAAGAAACTGTTGTAGATCCGATACTGAAAACCCCTCCTGATGTGCTCTTTCTGTCCGTTGGGTTGCCTGCCTAATCTGCATCAGTGAAGCTATGAAACTTCACCTCATCTGTTTGTCTGTACCATAAGCCATACTCAGAAGTGCCCTTGAGATACCTCAGGACATGCTTGCCTACCTTCCAAAAGAGCTTATTAGGCTTAACCATCACTTGAGAAATTTGGTTCACCACATAGCATATGTCTGGTCTTGTATTAACTAAATACATGAGTGAACCCACCAAATGCCGATAAACAGTGGCATCCACTACCTTTGTCGATGTAGCATACTCTTTCCTCCAATTTCCTAGAAGAGGAGTATCCATGGGCTTGCAGTCCTCCATGTGAAACTTACCAAGTATCTCCCGAGCATACTTGCCTTGAGACAGAAATAGTTCACCTTCTCGCTGCCATATTTCCAATCCAAGGAAATAATGGAGGCCCAAATCCTTCATCTCAAACTCCTTTGCAAGATCTGCCTTGCTTTAGTGTATCAACTGCTCATCACCCGTTAGTATTAAATCATCAACATAAGAACAATGATTAAAAGCTTACCCTCCACCATAATTTGGTACAAGTTTGCATCCGCCTCACTCTTGGTGAAGCCAAGTCCAGTGAAATAGTTGTCGATCCGTGTGTACCAAGCACGTGGTGCTTGCTTCAGCCCATACATCGCTCTTTTGAGTCTGCACACATGCGACTTGTTGCTGAAGATCTCAAATCCTTTAGGCTTCTCAATGTACACCTCTTCCTCAATGATCCCATTAAGGAACGCAATCTTCACATCCATCTGATGAATGTGCCAACACATCTGCGCTTAGAGAGCAAGGATGATTTTTATGGAAGAATACCGTGCGACAGGTGCAAATATATCTTCATAATCAATCCCCTCGATCTATGAGAAGCCCTAGGAAATAAATCTTGACTTATACTTCTCGACACTCCCATTAGCAACTTGCTTTACCTTGTAGATCCATTTCGAATCTACCACTAATTGTCCCACCGACCTTGAAAAAATATCCCAAGCACTGTTTCTAACAATGGAGTCATACTCCTCCACCATGGCATCTACCCATGTGGGCTCCTGCGATGCTTCTTCAAAAGAAGATGGCTTTGTCATGACACACTTGCTCATAAGAGCCATGTATCCAGTAAATCGGTCAGATGACTGTCTCTGTCTGCACTGTGATGTAAGGACTCCTACATTCTGTGCCGCATCAAGCTTCAGTCTCTCAGCTTCTGCGGTATTCTTTTTGCTAGTTCTGATGTTTGGCTCTGCATGAGTGGACTCCTCCACTCCATGAACTTCCTCCTGTGACTAATCCACATCTGGAGGCTCATCTTTCGGAACGAGTAGTTCCTCCTCTGCATGCAAGTTTAGCTCCCTCTCAAGAATAGCTCATGCAGCACCCACGATCATTCTGTTCTACCTCTCCACAACCCCATTCTATTGTGGGTTATGAGGTGCTATGAGTTCTCTTCGAATTCCTTCTTTTCTACAGAAGTCTTTGAATTCGTTCGAGATATATTCACCACCATTATCGCTTCGCAGAGCCTTCACTTGCTTCCCCGACTCCTTCTCCACCAATGCTTTAAACTCACATAAATTTGAGAATGTTTCGCTCTTCTTCTACACGAAGAAGATCTGGCATCTACAAGAATATTCATCAACAAAAATAACATAATACCTGTGTTTTTTTGTTGAGGCAACCGAGAAGGGTCCAAACACGTCTGTGTGAATTCTCTCCAGGATCACCAAAGCACGATTCTCCTTCTCATGAAATGTGGTATTCACAAACTTACCCATAGTACATCCCTTGCACTGATCTAACTGTGCAAGAGTGCCCTTGGGAATTCCAGTATAAATCTGCTGCAAAATCTTCAAGGCGCCATGGTGAAGATGGCCCAATATCCTGTGCCATAATTCGCCCTCATCCCGGCTCACCATTTCTTTTGCTTTTCCCATCATTGCAGCGCAGCCATCTACATCCAGCTTGTAGAGATTCTTAACTCGAATCCCTATCCTCTTGGTTTTACCCGTTGTTTTATTTCGCACGAAGGGTTTTCCCTTGCTAAAAACAACTTCATAACATTGCGACCAAGACCAAGTTCTTCTTCAGGCCTGAACCATGCAAAACATCTTTCAACAAAAATGGTTTACCTGACTCCCTCTTAAAGGTAATGGTCCCAATGTCGGTCGCATTGTATCTACCATCGTTGCCCATCTCTATATGCATTTGGAGATCCTTCTCCTCCAAGTCACTAAATAACTCCTTGTCTCTCGTCATATGGCAAGGCACACCACTATCAAGATACCACACCGATCCCATTGCGCTTGAAACCAAGCATGCGATCAAAGAGAAATAAATTTCAAATTGCGAGGCTAAGGCCTCTCCATCTGTAGCTCCAGTAGCCTTCTTTTTTTTCTTTTTCTGTGGGCATTTACTGGCGAGATGCCCATTGTTAGTATGAATCTTAATTTCAATTGTACAAACAAATACCACTTTATTTGTGCATAACAAATAGCCTTAACAGCAAAGATGGATGCCAATATCTTCAGATTTGCAATTAGGTAATTGAGATAAATGCTGCAAAAATCTAGATCTATGGATCAAAAGACATTAAGCAGTAATAAAAACAAGATTTAATCCATGCGTCCAATAGACAAGACAATAAAATGTTGAATGAATTTTGTACTAAGGGCACCTAGGAGAAAAACATAGAAGGATGTTACCAGTTCTCCTCATTGGGATGGGTTCTTGCAAGTCCTCAGCACTTCAAATCTAAAATCCCTCTCTCTTGATGGTTAGAAAACCCAGACAAAAATGGAAGAAAATATGACAATGATGGTGGATCAAATTCAAACCAAAAGTATATATCCAATGTGATCTTTAGGCAACAAAAGGTGGTAAATGAATGGAAAAACCCTTCTATTTATAACAAAATATTGAGTTAGTCTAGATATTGGTGCATAACTAAAATATTATTAACCAAATCGAGATCCAACTTTTATGAAATATTTTATCATATTTGTTGGGGGGAAAAGGAATTTGACTTGGGTCAAATCCCTTTATTTGTAAATAATAAATAAATAAATGATTTATTTATCATTTTAAGGATGTGGTTGAGTAATAATAAAATAAATAATGATTTATTTAATTATTTGTGGGTGATTTAGTCATATTTAACAAAGAATATTATTTAAATAAGGTTTAAATAATTATTCCTAGAAAATAATAAGATAAATAATGATTTATCTAATTAATTTCCCTATTTTGGGTTAAATATAACCAGGAATATTAATTAAACTGTTGTTTAACTAATTATTCCTGGAGAAAAATCAAACAAATGTAGATTTATTTAATATTTCCTCATGGGGTTTCCTGTTTAGACCATAAACAACTTAATAAAGGTGATTTACTAAGTTATTTTCATAGTGAAAGAAATTTTACTTAAGGTAAGATTGGTCTTACATGGTGTACTTGGTTCCATCTAATAATAATAGGTTGGATGACCAAAAAATGGTGTAACAGATTTTCCCCCAGCGTGCGAGCGTTAGGAGCTAATCGTATGACCGAAGTATTTTGTAATAACTCAATCACTAGACACCAAAGGGGAAGTCAGAGAGAGAGAAATATAAGGTAGACCAAAGTGCTAAGAGGACTAGACCCTGAGGAGGCAAGACTTACAGGTGCGACAAGTCTCTTTTATGACTGATTACCTGTGCTATAGGTGGCAAGGGAGGCATACCTATGCCCACCGAGACAAAGTACAAAGAATAATACATCCAGTAAACAAGGGACTGAAAAATATAGTACATGTTGGCATAAACATGAGCCAGATAAAAAACATGATAATGAATCCCACATACATATTGTGCCTGGGATAACAGCCAGGACTTGTACAATAATATATGAGTACATGAGATACAAATACAACCCAGATGCCCCTATAAATAGGAAAGGGCTCTAAAAATCTGACTGATACATGCAATCAAAAATGCGTTGCAAGCAGCTGAGGCCGACATCATCAAATATATGGAGCTGCATCGATGGTTGAAATGAAGAGGTCATCCGGGCATGTGTGGGGCTACTTGTAGGGCCACCCCCTCATGAGGGTTGAGACATCTCTCACACACCCGGGAATCACCGGTCCAATCTGCTTCATCACTGAACCATCAAGTATACGGATCTCAATCATGCTGAAAGGAGCTGGAGCTGAGAAACAATCAAATCAAATGGCTATAATGAGTCCCTTTGCCTGATCCAAGGCATTGAATAAGAGTGGAAGTTGGAACCAAGGTACAGCGCCCTCTAGACCTGTCTTCTGGAATAAATGATCTGATTTCAACATAAGGAGGTCCACCATAGGTGAGGTAATAAGGGGTCCTCAACTACGGCACGAGAGAAAATAGTAGAGTAATTGATAGACGGACACCAGGTTTGATGATGAAATGGCAGGTACTGAGTAGCGGACGAACAAATTCCCTTGTTAGAGCATAAAGGGCATGGATGACCTGGTAGCGACTGACAAAATATCATGAGGGATAGGGGACAGTGGGACTGGAGGCCATAATTTGTGACATGAGAGAGGGACCAAGCAATGACGGATGTAGGACTATAGCAGGATACAAAGGGACTCGGGATAGACTCCATGAATGCGATGATGACTCAACTCGGATGCTCTAAACAAGGGCAACTCGATGGTGCTGCCACATAGTAAAGGTCCAATGGGGGACCATAGAAACATGAGTACAAGAGGGTAACTCACGATGTAAATCGACACAAGCATTGCCAAGTATGGGGGTGAAGTGGTGCCCCACATACAAGTGTTGCAAGTGAATAAATTCGATTTTGAGTGGTGAAGTGACGCTTCATGGACAAAATGTTTCCTGGTGAAGTGTCAAATCCCAAAGAGTTATGAGTTGGCTACCTAAAAGAAATAAAACATGCATTTCAAGAGGGAAATGCTAAGGGTAATATTTCTTAAGGTAGAGTGCATTGTGAGGGTTAGGAAGGGGGTGTCCTTCGAAATCCTCTAAGATTTATTCCCCCTTTCCTAAATCCTTACTAATGATGTAAGGGCCTAGCCATAATGAGTCAAATTTCCCATGACCAAGGACATCATGGGCCTATTCATACACTAGAACAAGATCACCTTCGTAGAAAGTACGAGGGTGGACTTTTCGGTCATATTGAGCTTTGGTGTGTTTCTTAGCAGCTTCAATGGTTTGCAATGCAACATGACGGTCTTAGGAAGTGCACTCAAGCATGATAAGTATTTGTTCCAAAGGTTGAGTGTCAGGGAGAAGTTCGAAGGCTAGATGAAGGAAAGGGATTTCACACTCAATTGGTAAAACTGCCTCCTCTCCGAAAACAAGGTGGAAGGGAGTAAACCCAGTGGCGGTTTTAATAGAAGTTCTATAGGCCCAAAAAGCAGGGAAGATCATAAGGTGCTAGTTGGTTTTGTGCTTATCCATCGTCCGTTGAAGCATGGTTTTAAGGATTTTATTGACTGCTTCAACTTCGCCATTACCTTGGGGGTAATAGGAGGAGGAATATAGGTGCTCAAAACCCAACAGTGAGGATAGCTCATGCCATATCTCATCTTCAAAATTTTGGCCATGGTCAGAGACCAATTGTTTCGGAACTCTGAATTGAGCGATAACATGGTTAAATAAAAAGAGGGCTGCAGTAGCTGTCGTGTTGTTAAATGTTAGCATGGCCTCGGCCCATTTTGTGAAATAGTCAATTGCCACGATGATATACTTGTGGTTACTAGCGGATGAAGTTCGACACTCCATAAAGTTGATGGCCCACTTACAAAAGGGGCTAGCTGAGATGACGGGATGGAGGGGAGCTGGAAGAGCTCGTGCCTTAGGGGTGAAATGTTGGCAATTGGAACAGTGTTTGACTGCTTCAATACAATCATCGAAGAGAGAAGGCCAAAAATACCCAGCGCGCATGATTTTTTGGGCAGTGGCAAGACCGGAGAGGTGGCCACCACAAGCGTCACTATGGAAGGCATTGAGGGCTTGCTCAGCTTCATCGTGTGTGAGACAACGACGAAGGACAGTATCTGCACCACGACGATAAAGGTCGTCACCAATAAGAAGGTAGCGGGGGGCCTGGTGTTGAATACGTTGTCAAGCATCACAATCAAGATGGGGGGCGAACTTTTGGTTTCGTAAGTAAGTGAGGATGTCACCATACCAAGGATCGTCTGTGGTAATGGCGAAAAAGTGTTCATCGGGATAATCATCATTAACTAGAGGATCCTGCGTACCAGTAGGTAATTTGGAAATGATTTCAGTGAGGGCTAAACCCTTCTTACTTTTAGGTGTGACAAATTCAAGATCGAATTCTTGGAGAATAACGATCCAACGGGCGTACTTCCCATTGATGATTCTTCGACTCAATAGGAAGGCCATAGGGTTGGAATTAGTCACGACCTTGGTGGAACGCATGAGGATGTAATGACGAATTTTTTTAACCGAGAGCACGACAGCCAGTGCTAATTTATCTTCATGTGAGTAGGATACAGGAGGACCTACAAGGTTCTTACTGACATAATAGATAACATGCTCAATTCCATTGTCATCTTCCGGTATAAGGACTCCAGCAACTGAATAGGTGGAAGCGGAGATGTACAGGATGAATTCCCTATCAAAGTCAGGAGGACGGATCAAGGGAGCGGATGTGAGAGCATGCTTTAGGGCATCGAAAGACTCTTGAGCATGGTCATCCCACACAAATGGAATGTTAGATCAGAGGAGTCTAAGGAACCCATACATGGTGGTGGAATAGTC
The DNA here is from genome assembly GCA_034641835.2 of Pinus albicaulis. NCBI lineage: Eukaryota > Viridiplantae > Streptophyta > Pinopsida > Pinales > Pinaceae > Pinus > Pinus albicaulis. The sequence continues at coordinate 2,001,584,768 of CM076578.1, forward strand.
AGGGACAAACCGGCGAAGGAAATTAGCTTTGTAACTGGCGTAAGGTGTGAGGGATAGGAAGCTCAAGAATGGCTTGAACTTTCAATGGGTCAAGTGTTATACCATCTTTAGACACAATGAAGCCTAGAATACGGTCGGTAGGAACACAAAAGACACATTTCATCGAGTTGAGCTGAATATTATACTTGCGACATCGGAGAAAGACAGTATGCAAATCATGTAGGTGTTGTGCCCGATGTTTAGAACGTGTGGTGAGGTCGTCTAAATAGGCAAGAATAATATGGGCTGGGTCATGAAAATAGTAATACATGGCCCGCTAAAAAGTGGCTCTGGAATTTTTAAGGCTGAACGGCATGACCTGATAGGAAAAGGTTCCCCGCGGACTAATAAACGCAGTCTTAAGTTGATCAGCATGATGAATAACAATTTAGTTGTACCCGGAGAAACCATCCATGAAGGATAGAATCTCATGCCCCGCACACTCATCAATGATTTGGTCAATGAATGGTGTGGGGAAGTTGTCTTTGCGACAGGCTTTGTTCAAGTTGTGAAAGTCAGTGCAGACACGGATGGTGCCTTGTTTCTTGAGAACGGGAACCGGGTTGGACACTCAAGTGGTGTATTCAATAGGATATATAAAACCAGCCTACTTGAGCTTATCAATTTTGTCTTTTACAGCTTCTCGTCTGGAAGTATTAATGGGTCTCAACTTTTGACGGACAGGATTGGCATCAGGCCATGTATCGATATGATGTTTGAAAATGGCAGGATCAAGTATGGGAATTTCTAAATAGGACCAGGCGAAAATATCATGAAATTCTTTGAATAGCTTGGTGTAAGCTTCAATTTCTTCCGGGGTGCATTGGGAACCCAAGGTGATATTTTCTTCAACCCCTGGTTTTTCAGAAATGTCAATTTTGATGGTAGGAGAGATATTGGCCATATTTCCTTCTTCGAAAGCATCTGGTGCAGGGATGGGACTTCTAAACCAATCTACTTCATCAGGAATGAAGTCTTTAGTTTCCACAGCATATTGGTCATGGGACTGTTGCGGGAGGAAGTACGCATGGTGGTGCATATCATCCCACGAAAATTCAAGGATGGTCATGGCTTCCATAATGTCTTCATTAGAATATAAAATGGGGTGACTGGAGGAAGAGAGACCACCTGATGCGGTAGAGCTACCTGACTCATCATCACGTGAAGAAAGGATCACATGCACAACATCATGAGGGATGACGGAAGAGTAAGAAGATAAAGGATCTACTGATGTTGAGCCCAGGGTGATCGCTGAAGGGAGTCAAGAAAAGCATCAGGGGAAGTCTCAAGGGGGGCTTCCACCGAGGGTCTCATGGATGATGATAGGTAGAAAATGGTGGCCGAAGGCTCCATAATTTCGACATCAAGAGGGGGAATGTCAATAGGAGCAGGCAGGTCCTCTAGTTCTACCGAACCAGAACTCGCAAACAAGGGAGAAGTGAACTTGTTATGCTTGGCCTCGAATTAGCAGAATGCTTCCAAAGAGAAATGATACTCCTCAAGGCGGGGACAGAGGTGAGTGTAGTGGCCATGGAAATCACACAAAGCACAAGGGTGTTTTGTGTGCAAGGTTTTGAGTTTCGGGATTGAATCGGGTATAGTGACATAGACCTCAAGGATATCAGATTCTGGAAACGTCTCATTGACCATGGGCTTAAGGTGAGGCAATTCAGGACACGTGTGAGTTGCATGACTGAAAACATCACACAAAGCACACTGGATAGTACGCTTTGGTGGCCGAGGAGGGGCAGGGTTTGTCAGTGCAACCTTGTCTTTAGTTGCCTTTTTGTTGGCTTTGCCCCCATTACCTGAAGTTGTCACAACAGGAGATGGTTCCTGTTGAGGTGTATGAGGCACTGTAGCAACGGGAGAAGTCATAGGGACCGGTTGAACCGGTGTCAAAGCAAGATAAGGTTTGGGTTGACTAGGCGGGGTAGCGGCTGGGGGATCAAAGTACCAGATGAGAATCCCCGGGGTCAGGTTAGGAAGAGAGAGAGTAGCCATAACAGGTACTGTGTACACTCCAGGAGGGGGAGCTCGGAACGGTATCTGACCGAAGGGGTAATGGCCAGGCGGGATGGCTCCAAGATGGTTAAGGCCTAGAGGAACCGTTCCAGGAGGATAAAGAGGCTCATGGATTCTAGCTGTAGGTGAAGGGCCAGGCGGAGGAGGTCTAGAAGGCTAAATTGAAGGGCTAGGATTAGGCCACAGAGGGCAAGGCATTTGCTAACTAACCGAAGCGGGTCACCTAAGGGTAGCCTGAGACGATTGCATCATGCAAACATTCGATGAGCTGGGATAAGAGATAGGAGGAGGAAGACCAGGGAATGTACCAAGAAAAGAGGAGTCTTTGTAAACTCCAGGTGAGACACTGGTCAAAGGGTCAACGGTTTGCTTATTGGCCACCAAAGAGATGATGGACTCAGGGGAGGTCTGAGACTTCGGTTCGTAATATGTTAACTGGTCAATGGTGACTATATTTATGTTATGAGGGAAGGAAATCTTGTGGTGAACCACAGATGGGACATCATACATTGCATAGGTGTATCTATGACCCATTAGAATGTTGTAATCTAAGGGGGCATCAATGACTTCTAGGTTAACGCAAACAGTCTTGCCCGCAAGAGTAATAGGACAATCGCGGAACAGGCTAATGGGCTGGGAGGCGTGGTCATCCCACACTCAAAGAGTGATCGTGGAAGGAGCCAGCTCAGGTGATCCAAGTTTCTTCCAAACCAAAGCGTACATCACATAGGTGGATGCCCCCTCATCAATGATACACAGGGAAACGTTGGCGTTCCAGATTTTAACTAGGATTTGGAAGGTGACGGAAGTAGGAAGAGGAGGATGTTCTAACTGATCAGCATCGAAGATGATCAAGCGATCATCGGTAGGATCTACAGTGCCCATGGAAAATAGTAGATATTTTCGTTGTGAAGGGCACGACTGGAGGAGTTCCAATGTTGAGATGGCAGTAGGAGATTGCGCCAAATCATCTACTATACTATACGAATGGGAAACTTTGCCAGAAGCAACATTTCGGCGTAGTGGCCCCTTAGGGATCTTGGTATGAAACTCTGCCTTAGGTTGAGGGATCTGCAAAGCACCATTAGGTGTCGAAAGAGGCTATGTAGAACCTAAAGGAGGTGGCTCGGGGGCAGACGTAGTGGGAGACTTGTTCTACTGGCGAGACCGAGTCTGAAGGTTAAGGTCAATGATAACAGGTTGGTCAGAGTTCATCATGATAATCTAGTAATCAGAGGTACCAGATGGAAGAGGTTGAGTGGCCGCCTAACCTTCAGGTGGTTGGGTAGCCAAAAATCCTTGTTGAGGGAAAGAATTAGTAAGCGCAGCTGGTTGACTAGGCGTAGGACTAGGAGGGACGGAAGGATAGGCTTGTTGTCCTCGCAATACTGCTTGAGACTCCCATATCTGCCACATCTGTGGTAAAAGAGGACAATCGTGTGTGTAATGACCAAAAACACCACAACATGAACAAGGCTTATTCGTGCGAATAGGCATGTCCTGCTTGGGCTGAGTGCCCTGTTGCTGGTTCATAGTGTTAGGAGCATTACCTTGATTAGGTCCAGGATTACCAGGGGCATATTGATTTTGAGTGCCTTTCCTCTTCTTTTTGGAAGGAGTAGGATTAGTCGTGCCCTATTGTGCATACACCTGCCCCTGAGGGGGCGGTGGCTATTGTTGCAGGGGTTGAGAAGGCAAGGGAGGTGGAGGTGCTAATGTTAGAGGAGCTAGAGCACCAGGCTGCGGATACGGATAATATTGAGGTTGGGTAACAGTGTGGTAAATAGGAGTTTGGGAAAAAGGAGGAGGCATGCCGTATCCTGGATACATGCTACCGGGAGGGGGAAAACCATAGCTCATAGGAGTTTGAGCATATGGATGAGAGAGAGCTCCAATGATACCTTCGGCAGCATGAGATGCCCCTGGTGCGATGGAACCAGTGGGTCTAGGAAGATCAGGTATAGCGGTATAAACATAACCTAACTGAGCATAGATCAGGTCATATTTTAAGGCAATCTGGAGAGCGGCTTCTTCGGTTTGAGGAAAATGCGATGTGACATCTTTGCCAATAGCAGGAAAGAGAAATTTAAGGAACCAGTGCATGTAGACACGGTCTTTGAAGGTAGGGGCTCGACATAGGCTCTTTCTTCTCCGCAATTCCTGGACATGATCGGATAGGCGGGTCGCAAACGATTGACGAAAAGAAGTTAAAAGTTCGATATCAATGTCATAACAGAGGGGAAGATGGAAGTAAGATAGAAAATCCAGGGCAAGAGTCACAAAGGTGGCATGAGAGGAAGGGGCCTTATCAACATACCACTTAGAAGCTTCACCAGTAAGTGTACGTTGGAACAACCGAAGACGGACAAAGTCATTGGTAATGGAGTTATACGAACACCACATGTGGAAAGATCGAACATGATTTGTAGAATCTTAAATAGCAAGACCTTCAAACTTGGGGATGTCGGAAGGGAGCTTGGTTGGCATTGCAGGCCAACCAACATTAGGGTGTATAGGGTCATTTATCAACTAGTCAAAATCGGGAAGACTGAGGCCTGCCATGTAGGGGAGCAAGGGAGCAGCCAGGGTAGTATCTGTTGCGGTCCCACTAGTAGCATTCCCAGCATTAGGTCCGTGGTTACCACCAGCATTAGGCCCCTCGCCTGACATGGTGAAGGTGACAGGAGAAGAACTGGCGGCGAACGAGAAGGAGAACCTAATGAACTAGAAGAAGAGCCAGAGTGCGGACTCGGTGGAGGACTAACTCAAATCCTACATAGAGGAGTAAGTCTTCCTACTGGAAAATGAGGATGAAGGCCAAGAAGTCTCTGAGATAAATACCTTGGTGGTGCAATGATGACGACACAAACACGACACAAGGGAAAAAGAGACCAACAAGGGCAGGGAGGTGCAGGATCAACTGATTACAATGTCAGAACAAGGGTAGAGAGGTGCAGGATTAATTGATTTCAATGTTTTAGAGTCTTTGCTTGCCGATGTTAACCAAGCTCTTTTTCGCTTAGGGTGTGTGTAAAGTGTGTAAATTTTAATTTCTAAACCCAAATGTTTGTAGAGAAAAATAAAAAGTGTGTTGTATAGCTGCAAATAACAGTATATGAAAATGAAATAATAGAAAATAAACAGCTAATAATGCAATAATCTAAACCCAAGGAGGCGGGTATCTCCACAACTAATCTGTAGGTGGGAAAAAAACTAGTCCAAACACATTGAAATATCCAATAGATCTAAGGTCGGGATGGACAAGGATCTAAAGGTAAGATCTGCTGGAAATTGGTGCAGAAAAACAGCAAAAAATCAGAGGATAGATCGTTGTAAATGAGGTGGAAAAAGGCTATGTCCTGGAGGGAAGCGGAGGTGACCCTAGAGGAAAACCAAAACAAAACTAATGCAGGTGTTTTGGATGGATAAATAACCAATCTAAAGTGGATCTGAAGGTAAGGTATCAGATCTATAAAAAAAAAGGGTTGAACAAACTGAAATTTCAGACATCCTACAACAGCAAAAACTCTTCCACAAAAATTGGAGGGTACTGAAGCCCTAGGGGGCTAGTTTCCCACTTATTTGAGAAAAACATAACAATTACAGGTCCAAAATGGGCATAGACAGAGGTCAGACAACCCTGAACATAGGCTTAGACAAACCCAGAAAACTTTCAGAAAAACTTTTGCAAAAAAGTGAGGTCGCAGTTTCTGACCTATTTCTTGCTGAGGTTGCATTTTTTGGGCAGATTTCCGCTTCCTGAAGCTCCAGGTCACGGGTTTAGGGCAAAAAAGTGCTACCTACACTTTTGGCACTCTCGGCGGAAAATTTTAGAAAAAAGTGTCGTCTCAGCTGCTGTTGATGCCTGTCACCTGCGCAATAGGTCCGAAAACACACGGAAGTTAGAATTTTTAATGTTTTATGGTTTTATAAGTTAAAAAAAACACCAATAAAATAAAAACAAGAGGCTGAAGAGAAATCCTAGGGTTTGAAATAGCTGGATATGCAAGGATCTGAAAAACGACAGCGGTCGTAATCGTAAACCCGTGTGGAGTCGCCAGTTGTTAGTATGAATCTTAATTTAAAGTGTACGAAAAAAGACCACTTTAACTGTGCATAACAAATAGCCTTAACAAAAAATATGGCTGCCAATATCCTCAGATCTGCAATTAGGTGATCAAGATAAATGTTGCAAAAATCTAGATCTATGCATCAAAAGACATTAAGCAGTAATAAAAATGAGATTTACTCCATGTGTCCAATAGAAAAGACAAGAATATGTTGAATGAATTTTGTATTAAGGGCACCTGGGAGGAAAATATAGAAGGATGTTACCAGTTCTCCTCAATGGGATGGGTTCTTGTAAGTCCTCAGCACTTCAGATCTAAAATTCCTCTCTCTTGATGGTGTAGAAAACCCAGACAAAAATGGAAGAAAGTATGACAATGATGGTGGATCAAAGTCAGACCAAAAGTATAGATAAAATGTGATCTTTAGGCAACAAAAGGTGGTAAGTGAATGGGAAAACCCTTCTATTTATAACAAAATATTGAGTTAGTCTAGATATTGGTGCATAGTTAAAATATTATTAACCAAATCAAGATCCAACTTCTATGGAATATTTTATTATATTTGTTGGAGGGAAAAGGAATTTGACTTGGGTCAAATCCCTTTATTTTAAATAATAAATAAATAAATGATTTATTTATCATTTTAAGGATGTGGTTGAGTAATAATCAAATAAATAACGATTTATTTAATTATTTATGGGTGATTTAGTCATATTTAACAAAGAATATTATTTAAATAAGGTTTAAATAATTATTCCTAGAAAATAATAAGATAAATAATGATTTATCTAATTAATTTCTCTATTTTGGGTTAAATATAACCAGGAATATTAATTAAACTGTTGTTTAACTAATTACTCCTAGAGGAAAACCAAACAAATGTAGATTTCTTTAATATTTCCTCATGGGGTTTCCTATTTAGACCATAAACAACTTAATAAAGGTGGTTTACTAAGTTATTTTCATAGTGAAAGAAATTTTACTTAGGGTAATATTGGTCTTACATGGTGTACTTGGGTCCATCTAATAATAATAGGTTAGATGACCAAAAAATGGTGTAACACACATGTTCGTGACAGTGAAAACACTTCACTTTGAACATATCCAGCTTCTTGCTTTTAGCCTCATATTTTGGATGGGATTCCTTCCCCTTTCCTTTCCTTTCTTTGGCAGCCAAAGCACAATTCTCTTCATCATCATTCTTCGATGAAGAGCCATCCTTGGTACTTTTCCTTATCTCCTCTTGCACAAGATCCGACCAAAGTCGCTCCCAACCTGGCAGTTTCTCCCGTCCATTGACAGAGTCTTCGTAGCTATGCCAACTCTTCGGAAGCCCAAGGAGAGCCAAGCTCACCAAGTCATCATCATCAACTTTAATCCCCACACTTCCCAGTTCATCCCTATAGTGGACAAACTTCGTGAGATATTTTGGAATATTGTCGCCCTTCTCCATTTTTATTTTTTTGAGCTTATCTTTCAGTGCCAAATTCCTCTGGTTGCTGCTGCTTTGGAAAAGATCTGTCAAAGTCATCCACATTGCAAATGGATAGGATTTACCATGAAGGCTTGACTCAATATGGTCCTTTACACCTTCCAATAGAATTCTTCTTGTCTTTGCTACCTTCTTTTTCCATGCGTCAAGTCCTGCAGCATCGCTAGAACCAGGCTTAAGAACATCACTATCGATGAACTGCTTTAGTCCATTATCTTTAAGCACCGCCTCCATCCTATCCTTCCAGGATATGTAATTCGAGCTACCCTCAAGAGCATACTCCAATCGCAACCCATTGAAATACATTTCAATGAATACTAAACTGTGGCACAAAGAAATTTCTGCAGCAAATTCGAATTGTCCACCAGCACAAACTCAGCAATTTATTCACAATTGTAATCTCTAGTAATCAATACTGCACTAATACCATGTAGAAATTTATTAATACTAATGTATTACCAAATCCTCCTGATCTAACAATATTTATCTTCTTGATAAATACATAATCATTCCATTGTTAAACTTGCAGAAATTTAAAACTCAATTGCAAACACATGTGAATAAATTAAATCGCACATAACACAGTTGTTTAACAGGAAATTTTAAAGCTAAAAACCCCAACTATCATATATTATTTATATCAATGGAATCATGTAATAATCTCATACAAATTTTAGTACATCAAGCTCTCAGTACAATGAAGATTCATTACACACTGTGATGCAGAAATTTGCATCTCTATGCACCAATTTCTCGCCTCCTGACAACCTGCCTCCACTGTGCAATCCCTGCTGAAGAAGACCTCTGAATGAATTCAAATTGGCCTTGCCTTGACTGCACAACCCTCATTGGTAACTCCAATGTGTGTCAGATGCATTGAATGCATCACTATATTCACAACGGATAGTCCATCTCACCCTTTCACCTATCTCTCCACTCGGTCTCCACTGGAACTGACATGCACTATAGTTAACTGCAGTATCTATTCAGTTGTTAGTGAGTTAGTAGTTGTGAATTAATTAACTAATTAATTCACTTAACTCTCACTAGTGTATCTTTCAGTTAGACTAGATACAACTAGCTCAACTGAGTTTAACTCCATTAACTAAGTTAAACTAAATAACAACTCCTATAACTACTCTTCCAACTCTGTCATAACTTTTCCACTTCAGTTCTAACTGAGTGCTCCATGCATGAGTCACCAACCACCCTAGGAATTGCATAATTCTTTTAGCCCACTGATTTTCCAAATATATTCACTGAAATAAATTTCTCCAAGAGAATAAGTTGATGTTTATTGTTGGATTATTATTAAGAGCTAATAATAATCGACATGCATCTATTTTTAGATTGACGATCAATAAACAGACTTCGCCCAATATTCTAAAAATAGAATTTCATCCATTTTTCCAACTTGATCAACCATCTGCAAATAGCATCCTGCAACTTATAAAATATGCTCACCATGTCTAAAAATAGACATACACCTAAAAATAGCCTGCGGTCCCCACTTAGTGAAGGTGCTTAATTTTCACTAAGCTCGTCATCTTGTTGAATCTCAATAGAAGGGCCTCAGCGGTTTCGACCCTAGACCTCTGAAAAACGAACCTCCAACCTTATCGTTATGCCATCGCATTATTTCTTAACCAATATAGAACTTTGGTTATATTATTGGAGTTGTCAATGCAATGGGGGAAAGGGGTGGGGAAGTTGGCCCCAGCCCCGGGCTTTATGATTGTACACATGACCATCGGCGGTTTGGACAAAGGGGCAGGGAACGTGGCCCTAGCCTGTGATCACACGACAGTCAACATCATCACGGAAAATGATGGAGGGGGCGGGGAGTTGGCCCAGGCCCCTTGCGCTACCGACCTCACCATAACCATCGGCGAGAGTTAAGAGGAGGGGTGGGAGGATAGGCCTAACCCCCAATCTCATTAATTCTCATGTCACCATGACCAACGGACAATGGAGAGCTTGGAGACGGGGTGAATGGTTAGCCTCGACCCCCAGCCATATTGCACCATGCGACCAAAACCTACCGAAGTGGGAGCTAAATCGGCGAGGGTGATCAGTTAGCCCCAGCCCCCGGCCATTTGATGCTCCACGTAACCCTGACCCGATGCTTAGTGGTTACAGCACATTTTAAACAGGTGACCAATTGCACCTTTTGTGGCAAGAATCATCTCGGTCCTAGGTGAAATTGTCGCTCGGTGGACTGTGCAAAGGCAAAATTCATAGAACAGTTAGCATTATTTTCAAATTTGAAGAACAAGTAACAGAGCTTGGTTCCAAGAAGCATATATTGCTCATTTTTAAACCCTTTTGAGCTAAAAAATAGCCTAGATAGTGGTTTTCGAGTGTCCTGAACTCAATGGCACCTCAAATTTTTTATTTGAGAATTGTACGATGTAATTTTTGCAGAGTCAAGTTCTTTAGCGTTAAAGACAAAGATAGTTTTGAGACCATATACAGGCATATTTGAGCATGGAAAGAGCCTAGTCGGATTTTTTCCAGCATTCCCATTTCATTTGGAGCAGACGTTACTTCAGTAGAGCATCTATTTTTAGTTTTCTCTCAATGTGTTTATGATAAAATCCATTGTTGGAACTTCATTGTGAAGTAGTTGTGTGTTTATGTTATTTTATTTCAGGTATAATACAAGGACCTATTGTGAGAGAGTCATTTTCCTGTTGACACAATCATGACTTGTTGTAGGGAGACATCTTATTGAGTGAGAATTATTTGTAGGAGAATTTTTCTTTGTAGGAGAAATGATGCCACTCTGAAGTCAATTTGTAATGTGCTCATTTGTTGTTGAGATCAATAAATGTTGAGATTCAATAAGAAAAATTCAGCACCCACGCCTAGTGCATTAAGCACCTACACTAGGGTGGGGCCCACAGGGATATTTTAGGTGCATGTCTATTTTAGTTATCCCTTAATTAAGATGGACAATAAAATGTATTCTAGTCTCAAAAATAACTTGTAATAGTTGACTGAGAGTGATAAACTCAATTAGCTCATGGATTTTGAGTTAGAGGTAGTTGGTGAGGCATGTAGAGTAATTCTAGTTGTAACAGATTTTGAAGTGCAGTGGTGCATTAGTTAATGCAGGTTGTAATTATTTTAACTCAGTTAAGTGGGTTAAACTTAGTTGTGATAGTTGTAACTTCTTTATACACTAGTGAGAGATCAAGTGAATTAAATATTAATTAATTCACAATCAGTGATCTCACATGCAACTGAGGATTTACTATTATTAGTTGCATGCATGTCAGATCCAGTGGAGACCCAATTGATATCTAGGTGAAAGGGAAGTTGACTATCAGTTTTAGGATTATTGGGTTTCACCCATGCAACCAAACACCCATTGGAGTGCCCATGATATTTGCGCAGTCAAGGAAGGCCAAAATTCCTATTCTTTATGGATTTCATTCATCAGGGATTGCGTAAGCAATGTAGGTTGTCTGGAGGCAGTAAATTGGCTAAGTATTTGTCAGTTTTTGTATGATAATGTGAGACAATTAGGTGAGTACTAGAGGGCTCTTGTGAGAAGAGTTTGTATGTACTTGTTTCATGATTCCATGCTGAATATATTATAGAAGATAGTGGGGATTTAAGCAGCAATATTTCCCCAGGAAGTTATCTGTCTTGTGTTTGATTTGATTCTTATTTGCTTCATGTGATTGACGATTGTGTTTTTAATTCCACAAAATATTTGTAGAAGCGATTCAGTATTTAACTTTAGTACATTGTATGATCGGATTGAATCCAAGATATACATGCTTGTTGTATAATTTCTACATGGTATCGGAGCACAAGAAATCACAATTGTGAAGGAGGAGCTGAGTTTGTGACTGGATAGAATTTGAATTTGAAAAAAGACTTTCTTGGTGCTACAACTGATTCAGGATCGAATTGGCTTTCAATGGCTTGAGGTTGGAGTATGCACTCGAGGGCATCTCGAACTATATTTATTGTAAGGACATGATGGAAGAAGTATTCGAAGACAATGGCTTGAAGGAATTCATTGAAAATGATGTTCCTAAACCCGTTGTGACAGATGCTACAAATCTTGATGCATGGAAAAATAAAGTGGCAAAGGCGAGGAGGATCATGTTGGAGGGAGTATGAGACCACATTTTCTTAAGCCTCCATGGGAAAGCCACACCATATGCAATTTGGAAGGATTTTACGGATCTATTCCAAAGCAATAGCGACCATAGGAAATTATCGCTCAAAGATAAACTCAGGAAGATCAATATGGAAAAGGGCGACTCCATACCAAAATATCTAACAAATTTTTTCCAATTTCTGGATGAACTGGGGAACGTTGGTATAACTATCACTGATGATGATTTGGTGATCTTGGCTCTCCTAGGACTTCCCAAGATTTGGCATAGTTATCAAGACTCTGTCACTAGAAGGGAAAAATTGCCAGATTGGGAATGACTGTGGTCGGATTTGGTGTAGGAAGAGTTCAGACGGAACACCAGAGATGGATCTTCATCTAAGAATGAAGATGAATAATATTGTGCTTTGGTTGCCAACGTGAAGAAGGGGAAGGGGAATAAATTCCATTCCAAATCCAAGTCCAAGAATGATAAGAAGTAGGAAATTTCCAAGGTGAAGTGTTTTCACTGTCACAAGCATGGGCATTTTTCTACTAACTGTACACAAAAGAAGAAGAACAAGAAGGTTGGAGGATCTGCAGCTAGTGAGGCTTTGGCCTCGCAATTTGAGCTTGACTTCTCATTGATTGCATGCATGTTGTCAAGTGCATTTAGATCTGTGTGGTATTTGGATAGTGGTGCTTCCTTTCACATGACAGGAGACAAGGAGCTTTTCAGTAACTTAGAGGAGAAGGATCTCCATATGCATATTGAAATGGGTGATGACGAGCGGTACAGTGCTACCGAGATTGATACCATTACCTTCCATAGGTAGTCAGGTAAACCCTTCAATTAAAATATGTAATGCATGTGCTAGGTTTGAAGAAAAATTCAATCTCACTCGCAATGTTGGAGGATAGAGGCTATGATGTTGTTTTTACTGAAGGAAAAGCTTTCTTGCGACACAAAACATCAGGACAAGCCAAGAGGATAGGGATTTGAGTTAATAATCTCTACAAGCTGGAGGTAGATGGTTGCACAGTAATTATGGGCAAGGAGAATCAAGTGGTGAGCCGGGATGAGGGTGAATTATGGCACAGGATATTGGGCCATCTTCACCATGGAGCCTTGAAAGCCATGCAGCAGATTTATAATGGTTTTCCCAAGGGTACACTTGTGCAGTCAAACACATGCAAGGGATGTACTATGGGAAAATATGTAAAGTCCACCTTTCATTATAAGGAGAACCGAGCTTTGGGGATCCTTCAGAGAGTTCACACAAACGTGTGTGGACCATTCTCTGTTGCTTCAACAACAAAACATAAGTACTATGTAATATTTGTTGATGAATTTTCTCGTAAGTGTTGGATCTTCTTCATGCAGAAGAAATATCATACATTCTCTAAGTTTCTTGAGTTTAAGGCACTGGTGGAGAAAGAGTCGGGGAAGCAAGTGAAGGCTCTTAGCAGCGATAATGGTGGAGAATACATCTCTAGCGAATTCAAGAACTTCTGCAGGAAAGAAGGATTTCGAATAGAACTGATAGTGCCTCATAACCCACAGCAGAATGGGGTCACGGAAAGAAAGAATCGAACGATCATGGGTGCAGTAAGAGAGATGTTGCATGATCAAGGCCTATCGATGCATCTGTGGGTGGAAGCATGCAACACTGCAGTGTTTGTGCAGAACCGTTGTCCTCATAGGTTACTTGGCATGAGTACACCTGAAGAGGCTTTCACTGGTAAGAAACTTGATGTTTCACACTTTAATATTTTTGGCTCGTCTATTTATGTGCATGTGACCAAGTACACCTGGAAGAAGCTAGAACCGACAGCTGAGATCGGGATTTTTGTGGGGTACACTGAAACACCCCATAATTATCAAGTGTATTTTCCAAATAGCAGAATGACTGTTGTGTGACGGGATATAAAATTTGATGAGGAGAAAGCCATGCGGTTGTCCCTTGAGAGTGAGTTGGACTTGCATGTAGAGGAGGAATTGTTGGTTCCCAAGGATGAGCCTCAAGATGTGGATCAGCCACATGTAGAGGATCATGGAGTGGAGGAAAACACTCACGCAGAGCCATCCATCATAAATGGAAGAAGGTGCACCACGGAAGTTGATAGATTGAGACTTGATGCTGCAGAGAATGTAGGATCCCCTACTTCATAGTGCAGATAGAGATAGTCTCTTGACCGACTTACTGGATACATGGCTCTTATGAGTAAATGTATTGTGGCTGAACCATCTTCCTTTCAGGAAGCAGTGTAGAAACCAACTTGGGTTGATGCAATGGTGGAGTATGACTCCATTATCAAGAACAGTGCATGGGAGATTGACCCAAGACTGGTCGACAAATTAGTGGTTGGATCGAGAGGGATCTACAAGGTAAAGCAAGCTGTTGATGGGAGTGTGGAAAAATACAAGGCCATATTTGTGGCCCAAGGATTCTCACAGATCGAGGGGATAGATTATGAGGATACTTTTGCTCTTGTTACAAGGTACTCTTCCATAAGATCCATCCTTACACTCTCAGCACAGATGGGTTGGCGCATTCATCATACGGATGTGAAAACTGCATTTCTCAATGGGATCATTGAGGAATAGGTGTACATGAAGAAGCCTGAAGGTTTAGAGATCTTCAATAGTGAGTTGCATGTGTACCGACTCAATAGAGCACTATATGGGCTAAATCAAGCACCCCGTGTTTTCACACACTCGGATAGACAACTATTTCACCGGACTAGGCTTCACCAAAAGTGAAGCAAATGCAAACATGTACCAAATTTTGTTTGAGGGTAAGTCATTGATTATTGTTCTTTATGTTGATGATCTAATTTTTACTGGTGATGAGCAACTGATACACTCATGCAAGGAGGATCTTTCAAGGGAGTTCGAAATGAAGGACATGGGACTCCTTCATTATTTCCTTGGATTGGAAATATGGCAGTGGGATGGTGAAATTTTTTTTGTCTCAAGGAAATTATGCAAAGGAGATACTAGGTAAGTTTCACATGGAGAGCTGCAAACCCATGGATACTCCTCTTCTAGGAAATTGGAGGAAAGAGGATGCTACTTTTGGAGAGGTAGTGGATGCTACTATCTACAGGAAGCTAGTTGGTTCATAGATGTATCTAGTGAACACCAAACTAGAAATTTTCTATGCAGTTAACCAGATGATTCAAGCTATGGTCAATCCTACCAAGCTCTTTTAGAAGGCAGGGAATCATTTCTTGAGATACTTTAGGGGAACATTAGAGTATGCTCTATGGTACATACGAACAGAGGGATTAAAGCTTCAAGGCTTCAAAGATGCAGATTGGGCAGGAAATCCATCAGACATAAAGATCACATCAGGAGGGATCTTCAGCATAGGATCGACAGCGATTTCCTGGTACAGCAGGAAAAAATGATCAGTGTCACTCATTTCAGCAGAAGCAGAATACATGGCAGCAAGTCAAGCTAGATGTGAGGCTATCTGGATGAGAAAGATCTTGGTTGGTTTGTTTGGTTCTCAGATGGATCCAATAGTGATTCATTGTGATCATTAGAGTTGCATTAAACTCTTGATTAATCATGTGTTTCATGATAGGCCCAAGCACATAGATATCTGGTACCATCATCTCAGATATTTTGTGTAGAGAAGAATAATGTTGCTTCATTACATTCCCACGGAAGATCAGGACGCAGATATTCTGACGAAGGCACTCACCAGGAGAAAATTTGAATACCATAGAGACAGGATCGGGGTGAAGGATAATCCCTTTCTTGTTGAGAGGGAGTGTTGAGATTCAACAAGAAAATTTAGCACCCACACCTAGTGCATTAAGCACCTACACTAGGGTGGGGCCCATAGGGCTATTTTTGGTGCATTTTTATTTTAGTTATCCCTTAATTAAGATGGACAATAAAATGTAATCTAGTCTAAAAAATAACTTGTAATAGTTAACTAAGAGTGATAAACTCAGTTATCTCATGGATTTCAAGTTAGGGGTAGTTGGTCAGTGTTACACAGTAATTTTTCACCGTCCCTACCATTCCCCGTCCCGTACAATGGAGGACCCATTATGTGACCTGTGAACACTGTCATGCTTTGAAAACATCATCAATGCATCCCTCTGAGTATGAGCTTCATTTCCCCTTGAGACATCTCCTTGCAAAATCCATGAAAAACAGCTCTTTTTGCATTGGCGCGGGTAGGCAGTTCAGTGCTCGCGCCAATCAGGGAAATCCTGTAAAGAGGTCGCGCCACTTGGCGCTCTGTCATAGAGCAGCAATCGCGCCACCCATTTTAGGGACTATTTTTTAAATATGGATGGCGGAAGTTGAGTTCAAACAAACTCACAACCATTGCCTATCTTGAGTTGGGAGGTTTGGCTGCGGGAGTTCTATGGAAGGGAAGTGGTTTTGCCACCTTCTATGGAACCTTCATTGTTGATAGGGCCAATCCCATAATAATAGGGATCCCAACTCCCTCCTTCCCCATCTATAAAAGCTTGCTCAGATCCATGGCAAGCTAGTCTTGAAGTGCTGAAGCTTTGCATCTCCTATTCCCAAGTGCCTTTGTGCTGAAAAGAATCCCTTCTTTCCCTTAAGGCCCATTCAAGCGAGGAGACCATTGTTACGAGACTCTGGAGAGGTTTCCCTTTCCCTTGGCGAGCTTTGCGAGACGTGGACGACCGGAGACCCGTCCGAAGGAAGCTGCGACGTCAGAACTTGGTTGTAACTTCTATTCGTTTATCATTTTAATAGATGACTATGATTATGGTTCCACTCCTTTTTCCATTATGTTAATGCGAGTAATATCTTTTCTGACCGATATTTAGTTATGTATGCTGGTTCCTATGCATGTATCTGTTCGTTTCTTCTGTGTGCAGGTGTTCATCCACGGAGATCGTGGAAGGATTGTGATCTGCCAGGGCTGAAGGACGGGGACATCTCTTCTTCGGATCATAGCGTTGGAATCCAGGTAGGCTTCTATTCCAAGTCTTTCATTCGTAACTAGGAGCTTGCGTCATAGCATTGTTTGTTTGTTGCTAGACCCCTGCTGGGCTAGTAGGGATCGCCTCTGTCCGCAGAGGGGATTTACCTCCTCAACAAATTGGCGACTCCACTGGGGACCGTCCGGTCTTCCTTGTCTTGTTTATGATTGTTTCGCCTTGATTGTTTCTCCTTGCTTGATGAACCTTCTGGGTTGGATTCTTTCATTATTTTAGCTTCTTGGTTTGCTTAGCTTGTATTGGTCTTCTTTCAGAATAGCTTGTTTTTTAATTTTTATTGAAGAACTCGACTGGCGCGGGTTTTAACCCGACAGTCGCGCCACTTGGCGCTTGTTGCATTTGTCTGTCTCGCGCCAATCGGCCTCTAGCGCCAGTTTCAAGGCCACAGTCGCGCCACCCCTGTGACTTTTTTGAGTTTCTTCATTTTTTGGCTTTCTGAGCTTGACCAGTATTTTTCTTCTTGATTTCTTGATTGTCTGAGTGTGTTGGAGTCTTGTTTGGCTGGAATTCACCGCTATCCTTTGGTTGTTTGCCTCTATCTACCGATTTCACGTTTTGAGCCCTAGGGCGTCTAGTGGCTTAGTGAATCGAGCCCTCCTTTGGAGTTTTGGTGTCTTGATTGTCCTGTCAACTTGTTGATTGATTCTCCACGCTCTCTTAACATTATTTGATCTTTTTGCTGCGTCTTTTGAGTGATCGTTCATTCCTTCATTCAGAATTCGTTTGCCCTTGCTTTGGACATAGATCACACGGTCCATTGGGAGTTTTCGAGTCTTTCTTTGCTTTGAGGGACTTTGGGTCGATTTAGAGATTTGGTTGCTTGCTTTGTTGAGTGAATGTTGTTTGTTTCGCTCTCTTAGATATCATTTCTCAAATTGTTCCTTTTGTTTTCAGTGCACATTAGCCATTAAACATTGAAAATCAAAAAAAAAATCTCTCTTGTTTTGATTAATTAGTGCAAATTGTGATCTTTTCCATGTTGCTAGTGATTGGTGTTTGAATGAAAAGTGTGCAATTGCATTAGTTACATTAGAGACATTCTTGTTTGTATTCCGTTCATTTCGTTTGTATAAAAGCTCTCAACTCTCATTTAACTAGTTTTCATCGAACGAAATGTTGCATCGTGGCATATAGCTTGCATTTAGGAGACACTACATACGATAGGGCCTGGAAATTGAAATCTAATTGAAGATCAACTGTAAAACTTATTCAATTAACCTAAGGCAACATTGGAACTTAACGCAACATATTTAGAAGGTCTAGGCTAGAGACGTGTTCCGGCGTCGTTAAACCTAGCAGTTGTCGCTCGCCTGTTGGCTTTAGACAGCGCTAGTACGGACTTGCGCTCCCCGTACCGTCGCGTATATAAAGGGAGACCCCTCTAGGTTTTCAATCCTTTATCCACAGGAAGCCGAGTCTGCCGCCCTATACCCGTGATACACCGAACACGGCATTCGGGGAGACTACCTACACGTACGGAAAGTCCTTGGTCGATTTCTGTTTCATTATTGAAACCAAGGTGTATATTGCAGTTCACGGATATTTGGTACACCCTTTGTGCCTAGTTTTTCCTGAGCAGTCATTTGGTCTTTTCTGACTCCATAAACTTGAAAAGACCGTCAAGCGCTTGTCCTTTCACGCTTGTTTCAACTCTGAAAGAGATAGAGTCATCTTTTTATCGTTTCTCGACTCTTAAAACATGAAACGGTAGAATTTGTTTATTTTCCAATGTGGTAAAATCAATCTCCCACGATTACACACCCGTTTAGATATTGCTTGTGGCTGTTTGATCGTGTTTCTTAACTCGTTTTCAGCCCGTGTGTGTGTTTGCTCTCTTCTTTTAGTCTTTTGTCACGGTGGCGGAACCTTCGGTTTCGTCTACTGGTAGTCCTTACACGGACGATTCTTCAGAGGCTTCTCAGCCTTCTGTTGAACCACAGCAGCCTGTTGTTTCCGAGTTCCCTGACGGGGGACCGGTCCTCGCCGAGCAACCCTTTGGAGAGCCATTTGAGTTCAACTGGCCCTTTTCGGACCCTGTGTCTGAATTGAGATTAGGAGCTGATTTCCTTTCTCTTACATCGGGTTCACCGTTTGTTGCTGCTGTTTTTCCTCCTAGTCCTCGCCGTCTTCTGCGTGATTTAACGGCGGGATCAACCATGAGTGATTCTGGTGAGGAAATTCCCGGGTCTGATGACTATCAGCGCATCCCTCGTAGATTGTTTGAGGGGAGACGATTCTGAGCTGGCTACCACATCGTCAGCTGGTCCTTCTTTGCCGCAGGGATACAGATCTCTGGGTCAGATTATCTCAGCTGCTGCCTCTATGGGAATATCATCTCCTGCTTCGAGGCCAGCTGCCACTACACCCGGGGTGTCACCTTCGATGCCCGTCACTTCTGTTCCCGTGCGGCCCACTGTTTGTGTAGCTGCCTCTTCTGCTGTTGTCTCAGCTACCAGGGCTGGGAAAACTCCTGAAGATGTCTATCTAGCTACTGCTATTCCGGAGAATATCTCTCCGGAGGAGTATCGGTTGTTTTTGCAACAGCCGAACGTCGGGGCTGGACAAATTCCCGAAGATCCTTACCGATCTTTCTTTTCGCACTATGCACAGGACGGCACTCCCGTGTATGGTTTCCCGGGTCAGCTTGATGAGCATGGGGACATTTTGCGTCTTCCTGCTCCTGAGGCTTATCTGTATGTTCAATTTTTACCGTACAACCAGGCTCAGAACCTGCAGGAACAACCTTTCCAAGGTCAACCTGCAGGCCAACCTGGCTATCAGTACGACCCGCAGGGACAGCCCAATCAAGGCTACTCTGCGGGCCAGCAAGGGCCATTCTATAATCCGCAAGGACCATATTATAACCCTGCTGGTCAACCTGCTCAGCCTCAGCCGGGATATCAACAGGGACCGGCCTATGGTCCTGGGGGGCAAATCCAGCCTTCTTTACCGATGCAACCGCAGTATCCTGTTGTCTCTAACGTTGCATATCAGCCAGGACCACCTCATGGTTCTGCTTCAGGTCAAACTGGTTTCCAGCAAGCACCTGGTCCTGTTCCACCACCAGGCCAACCGGGTCATCCGGTACAACCTGGTGTCCCGCCTTCAGGCCAACCGGCTTATTCGATGCAACCTGGGGCTCACTTACAACCAGGTCAACCTGCGCGACCAGCGCCGCCTGTTTATCCGGGCCAACCTGTTCATTCGGGGCCGCCCCCTCACTCGGGTCAACCTGTTCATTCATGGCAGCCCTCTCATTCCGTTCACTCTGCTCAACAGCCTGCTCATTCAATGCCGCAGCCAAATCAACAGTTGCGCCCTACGTACCAGGCTCCGCAGGGTTCCACTTATCAGCAGTCTACTCATCCTCAGAGTGGTTATTATCCTCATGGTCAATCACAACCGAACTATAACCACTCTGGAGGTTCTCAGCATCAACCTCCTCCACCCGGTTCTAACTATGCTCAGCAGCCAAATCCAAATGCTGCTTATACGAGGCAAACGCCTAATCAGGGTACGAACTCTGGTTATCAGGCCCCACACAATGGTTACCGAATCCAAATCAGTCTGGCTATACGAATTACGCCCCTCACGGTCAGAATCCTACGGGACAGAACCCATGGGGGTAGGGATATTCACAACCATCGTGGAGCATGGGTACCGGACCTTATTCTGGGACTGGCATGGGAATTAACCCCCCCTTGCCGTTCCTGGCTACCTTGGATCTTCCGGACGTTTCAAAGTTGACCAATGATCCGATTTCTCATAATCCATATTGGCCTCCGGTTCCAACCAAGATACCAGGAGATTGTCCCAAGTTTGAGGGAAAATCTGGCGAAGACCCCCAGGCGCATGTGATGACGTATCACCTCTGGTGTTCGTCTAACTCTTGGACTGACGATTCGGTTCGTTTGCGTCTTTTCCAGCGTACGTTAACAGGAGCTGCTGCTAAGTGGTACATAGAGCTATCCCGTGGTATTTTTCAGGATTTCAACTCGTTAGCTATGGCTTTCCTCACGCATTTTCAGTTACCAGTCCGGTATGAGACTGGGACGCACCTCCTGTCTTCCCTGAAGCAGGACTCGGCCACTCACATCTCGGATCACATCCATGAGTGGCGGCGCCGTCGTCGACTGATCAAGTTTCACATACCTGATCAGATTTTGACTCATTGGTTCACCACCTCTTTTGTCAATAAAATCGCTCAGGATATCGCGATGGGAGCGTGTGTGACGGAGGAACAAGCTATCGCGCGTGCCCAGTACTTGGATCTTGTTTATTCACAATCTGGCACGCTTTATGACATCCTGCCTGATGCTCCACGGCCTGGAGCCAAGAAGGCCCCGCCTACCCCCACGGTGGATGGCGTCATTGGTTCCGTCTCTCAAAATTCGAAGAAGTCTTCGAATGGGAAGCAGAAGGCTAATTCTTCCAATAATACCTCTGCTAATCCCGCTTCATCCGATTCTGGTAAAACCGCGGAGGTAAATGCTGTTCAGGCCAATCCTGCAGATAAATCCTCCAAGGGGAAGAAGAAGGGCAAAGGCAAATCAAAATCTGATGCCCCAAAACCGGAATCTAAATCTCGATCTGAGGATGGCTCCCAACGTAAGCCGAAATTTCCTTGCCTCATCTGTGAAGGTGACCACTATACTAAGGATTGTCCACGACGATCCGATATCAGTCAACTTCTTAAAGGCTCAAAGGGAACTCCGGCTGTTTTAAAAGAGCCATTTCCATCTCAGCAGACCCAGATGGTCGAACAGGCGTCACCGTCTGCACCGTTTGGGTCTCAGGTTTTCATGATGAAGACTAATGCACCTATCACTATCGCTACGCGGTCGAAGGACTACAGTGAATCACGGCAGGCACCCGGGAAGGCGGTTGCGGATGGACCGCCTCCCCCACCTGTTTCTGGTCCATTGGAAATCGAGAAGCCGACTCTCGAACCCGTTGTGAAGCCACCTCCCAAGGGTGTTCTTCGGAGATCCTCTTATAATCCAAATGCTCGTGCCGCTCAACATTACAGTATTGTTGAGGATTTGGCACAGGCGCCAAGTGCTATGTCTGCACTGGAGGTTCTTCAAAGTTGTCCTTCGCAACGGAAGGCTTTACTGTCTGCCATCGGTGGTATCGATCCCGCCGATTCGAGCCTTCTCACCTTCGATCTGGAGAATTTTACTCCCCGGCTTCCACATCAAATCGCTTTGGTTATTCAAGTCGGGATTAACGGTCTAAATGTTCATAGGGCCGTCGTAGATGAGGGTGCATCCAACTGCGTTATGTCCTCCGCCTGTTGGAAGGCCATCGGCTCTCCAACCTTGTCATCGTCTCCTAATGCCCTTGAGGCATTTGATGGCCGGGAATCTAAACCCCTGGGAGTTCTCGAGAGTCTTGCGATCACATTACAGGGAAAAAATGTCAACGTAGAAGTGGAAGTGGTTGACGCTAAACTCAACTACAACATACTTCTTGGCCGCAGCTGGACCCATGCCATGCTCTGCGTGTCGTCTACCGTCTTTCGATTTATCAAGTTCCCTCACGAGGGCAAGATTGTCACGGTAGATCAGTTGTCATTTTTTACCTCTAGCTCTGAGAACAACGTGTCGTATGTGGATCAAATTCCGAATCCCCCAGACAGCATAGGACCTGGTCTTTTTAAAGACCCAGTCCTCATGGGTATTTTCCTTGCGCCGCCACCGAATACCGCTCAAGTCAACATGCTGTCCAGGTCTGATGACCCCTGGCTCATTCCTACACCTGAGCAGGTATATGAGTTTGGATAATCCATGCCTTTAACGCCAGTAGAGATCAGCTACTATAAGATTGTTGCCGCATCGGATCCTCCACCTCCTCAGCATGCTCCGATGAGCATGGCTCTTGACGTCTACTCACAATCCCCCTGGCTTGGTCAGGCTGATTCGCCTGATCCTCTTAGAGAGACTTTTCCTTCAGATGAGGCTATCATCGAAACTATGTCTCTTGAGGAGCTACCCTGGGGCGATGGGCATCATCGTTCCTCGTTTATGCCTAGCTTGGGGGCAATGACTGACTGTCTCGAGCGCTATGCTACTCAGGTTCCTTCCCCTCCTCTTCAAACACCGATCTTGACGCATGAGGTCTTTTCGGAAGGCAATCTGAGTAACATTACTCAAACGGTTCCTATCAACATCTCTGTCAAACCAGGGATTGTTGAGAACATTCATGTGGGTGTGACCTGTTCTCCTGAAGAGATCCGGGTCTATACGGAACTTTTCAAAGAGTTCAGAGATGTTTTTGCATGGTCCTACGAGGAAATGCCGGGAATTGATCCTAGTATTGTCGTGCACGAGATTCCAACCTACCCGGGTGCGAAACCCGTGCGCCAACGCTTGCGTCCCATGCATCCTCGGAAAGCCGCCGCTATCAAGGCAGAGGTTGAAAAACTTCTGAACGCGGGGTTTATTTATCCTATCCCCCTTACAGAATGGGTGTCCAATATCGTCCCTGTCGATAAAAAGCAGGGTACCATTCGAGTCTGTGTGGATTATCGCGATATCAATCGCGCCTGTCCTAAGGATAATTATCCCACTCCGTTTATCAACCAGATTATCGACGATTGCGCCGGGAGTGAGATTTATTCTTTAATGGACGGATTCTCAGGTTACAACCAGATCAATATTGCACCTGAGGATCAACATAAGACCACATTCATCTGTCCGTGGGGCACTTTTGCATATAAAAAACTCCCGTTCGGCTTAAAGAACGCTGGCGCCACGTTTCAGCGAGCGATGTCATACGCTTTTCATGATATTCGCCATATTGTCCAGCCTTATCTGGACGACTTGCCTGCCCATTCAGGTAAGCGAGAGGATCATCCTGAGCATCTTCGCCAGATATTTCTTCGTTGTAGACGCTACAATATTAGGCTCAATCCTCATAAGTGCGTCTTCTGCGTCGATTCTGGCCGTCTTTTAGGCTTTATAGTCTCGAAAGACGGAATTCGCCTCGACCCTTTGAAGGTTGAGGCCATTATAAATCTCCCGTCACCCTCCTCCCTTTATCAGTTGCAGAGTCTGCAAGGGAAAGCGAATTTTCTTAGGCGCTTCATCCCGAATTACGGCGAGGTGGCCAAAGGATTCACTCGTTTGTTAAAGCAGAATGTTCCCTTTCATTGGGACGAAATCGCTCAAGAATCCTTTGAGAAGCTGAAGACATTGCTAGTCAATGCTCCGTTGCTTCGTCCTCCGGACTACCACCGCGACTTTACGTTGTATCTAGCCGCCGCATTAAGCACCATCGCCATGGTCTTGGTGCAGGATGACGAGAACAGTGATGAACATGTTGTTTATTACCTCTCTCGGAACCTTCTCGACCCGGAAACGCGTTACGCACATGTTGAGAAGTTGGCCTTAGCAGCCGTACACGCTGTACAGCGCTTTCGCCATTACATCCTTTTGCGCACGATAACAGTGGTTTCAGACTGCAACCCCATGACATATATTCTTTCTAGACAATTGCTGGGGGGCAAGTACTCCAAATGGATCGTCATCCTGCAGGAGTTTGACTTGGAGTTCACCACTGCCAAGTCAACTAAATCACTGGTCTTCGCGGATTTGATATGTTCTCTCCCTACAGACTCTGTTCCTTCACACTCAGAAGATCATATACCGGACGAAACGCTGTTTCTTATCGATACTCGTGATCCTTGGTACGGTGACATCATAGTGTATCTTCAGACCGCGACGTTTCGGTCTGAGTTGGATAAAGCTGCACGCCGTCGGATTCGGCACCAGTCCCAACCCTACCGCATAGTAGGAGATACCTTGTATCGTATTGGAGTAGATTCGGTGCTCCGACGATGCCTTACCTTGGACGAGGCTGAAAAAGTCTTGAATGACTGCCACAGTGGCGCCTGTGGTGGAAATATGTCCGGATATGCCACTGCCCAAAATATTCTGAGGGCAGGTTACTTCTGGCCGTCTATATTCAAGGATTGTATCACTGCAGTCCGAAAATTCCATCCGTGCCAGATTTTTCAGCGCAAGATGCGTGCGCCGCCGTTGCCTTTGCATCCCGTTATTACCATCGGCCCTTTTGCGAAATGGGGCGTGGATTTTATGACGTGTAACCCTCACTCGGCCGGGGGGCATGCGTATATCATTTTCGCCGTCGACTACTTCACCAAGTGGGCCGAGGCGATGCCTACACTAGCTGCTGACGGAAGAACGGCTGCTTCATTCTTATTCAACCATGTTATTGCACGATTCGGGGTTCCTCAAGCTATCGTCACTGATCACGGTACTCATTTCCGTGATTACATGATGGCGGAGCTGACAGCTGCGTTGGGCCTGCGTCACGACAGCTCAACGCCATACTACCCTCAAGCGAACGGTCAGGTTGAAGCGATGAACAAGGTTTTGGTCACTATGCTTCAACGAACAGTTGGGATTCATAAATCCAGTTGGCATCTCCAACTGTTCTCAGCTCTCTGGGCGTACCGAACATCTGCTAAAAGTGCAACCGGATTCACGCCATTCCAACTGGTGTACGGTCTGGAAGCTACTTTGCCGGTTGAATGTGAAATTCCTTCGCTCAAATTAGTTGTGGAGCTCTTACCGGATACTTCTCCTGAGGAAGAGCGTCTTCTGTATCTCGAACGGTTGGATGAAACCCGTCGTCTAGCTGCTTTGATCATCGAAGCACAAAAGAAGAGGGTCAAATCCCATTTTGATCAATCTGTTTCTCCCCGTTCTTTCATTGAAGGAGACCTAGTTCTCTTGTACGACCAGGCACATGACAAGCTTGGTGCCGGGAAGCTCCAGACGATGTGGCATGGTCCCTATATAGTAAAACGTGTTTTGAAAAATGGGGCCTACGAGCTTATAGACTACGAAGGAGTTCCATTGGCGCAGCCCAGAAATGGGTTGTACCTTAAGAAGTACTACGCCTGAAATGATTTTTGGTGTGGTGTGTGTACATAGGTGTGTGATTGTCATTTGTGTGCATGGTGTGGTGTGCTTTGTAAACGTCTTTCTGCTGATCGGGTCTTCCTGGTTGTGCAGATGTCTATCCATCCATTTGTTGGTTTCGCGGATGGTGCCTCCCGTAGTACCAGGAATCTGTCTTCTGCAGCCTGGGTAATCTACGATCCTGCTGGTGAGTTGATCGATCTGCAGGGTGTGTGTTTAGGACGTACCACGAACAATATCGCGGAATATAGCGCCGTGTTGGAATTATTAACCGAGGCAGTCAACCTTGGTATCCGTGAATTGCTCGTGTACCTAGATTCACAGCTTGTAGTGTTGCAGCTGAATGGGCACTATTCGGTAAGAAACCCGTCCATTTTGCGGTTGTATTTGCGTATTCGATTACTGGAAAGGAATTTTGAATACATTACATATCATCACATACCGAGACATTTGAATACATTGACAGATGCAGTAGCAAATTTGGTGTTAGACAGGCATTTGCCAATTTATAAATCATCATCACATGTAAAGAAGACTCATCCAGAAATAGATATGCATATATATATGTATCGGAATGTTTACATAAAAGTGTGTCACGTAAAACTCAAAAAATATACATAATTGTCTTAATACATCCGGAGACACTGTGTCTCTCAAAAATAGGTGTGGCTAAATCCTAGAGACTAATCAGCATGGTGCTCATGATAGCACGTCACTGCACGAACTAGCCGCCTCAGGATTCGGTGGAGTCGGTTTGGAACTCCCACCGTATGGTGCTGGTAATCCAGTGGTACATCTGACAGTCGGGCATAGTCTGGGATCCCATGGACGATCCCCTCGAGGTTCTGAACCAGTGCCCCTCCTCCGGTGCCTTCCCCCTGGATCTCAGGGGCGAGTTGTGTCCTCCGGGAGATAGGAGACATCCCGGCTGGTCTCTCAGGTCCTACATCTGCATGCATTTATAATTGTGTTTAGACAAGTATGTATTAACAAAAAACATATAAACATAAAATCAAAATATGAGGTCTTACCCAGCTCTTCGTCCCAGTCGTCTCCTTCTGGCAGTGGGAGATCTGGGTCCCCTGTAAAGTCGGTTCCCGCATAGGGCCAATCTTCCACAACGATCAGTTGGCGCCATAGCCACCTAAAGAACTCGGGCTTCCAGGACATCTGTTGCCCGCCTCCAGATCTGGGCATCAGTGCTGCCCAGCGAGCCATCCTCGGCTCTCGTGGTACCGGACTCGCCACATGGGCCTCTTGGCCCTGGAAGGTTGGTATGCGTTCCAGAATGAACGATACCAAGATGGAACCATACCCAAACTGCTTCAGTTTGCCCTGTTTGCATTTTGTCAGCTGCCTTTTCATGTTGATGGTCACAGCTGTTGCCCAATCATACAGTCGGGGACCCATGCATTCTGAGGCCAGTAAGAGTTGAGTCTTTGTAGCCTCGTGCGGTGCCTGCGATCCAGCAGCCCGCGTAATGGTGTGGAGTACAACTCTCAGTGCTAGATCCGGGATGGTTGAGATGTATACCTTCTTACTCCCTGTTCCTGTTTGTGCCCCACGGCACACCCGCGCCATTACTTCTTCCATCTTTTCCCCTGATGGTCTGCTCCCGGTCAGTACAGGGATTGGACCCCTGTGGGATAATCCAGTAACGAAATAAATGTCGGTGACCTCCAATTCCAACACCTGGTCTCGTATTCTGAATACTTGGTCGTTTTCATCCCAGAGGTTGATCAGATATTGGAGGAGCTCAGGCTGAGCTCGTAAGCATGGCGTGAGGAAGAACTTTTTTAAGCCACAGTCTCTTAGAGCATTCATGCAATTCTGGCTTTGCATGGCCTCTTCGTCCTCATCTCCGTGTTCCCGTTCCTTCCATTCAATTTCCATTCTGACTGTTTATCTGCATTCACATGGTCCAAAGCCCTTGATTAGATCTTTTGTGAGCTTCAAAATTCAAGAAATTTGGCATAAATGGTGGAATTTTAGGCGGAAATTTGGGTTCCGCCGCTGGCGCGACTGTTTTGCTGACAGTCGCGCCATGTGGCGCGGGCGCTTTGGTAAAAAGAGCTTAGTGGCGCGGGTCCGTGCCCGATACCCGCGCCACCTGGCCCGGCCCTAAAATTTCAAAAGTGCCCTTACAGAGCTGATTTCTAAGGGAAATACATTAAAAAATGTATGGAAAGAAAGAGAAAAGGAGCGCCACTTACCTGTCACAGACGAGACGCTGAATGGTTGCCTGGATTGGTCGCAATCGCCGTCAGAAGATTCTGCTCCAAATGGACCACTGTTGCTCTCCACAAGGTAAATAGTAAAAAGTAATTTCATTTTTTACCATTGGACATATTTATAGCTTTTCGACGTTAAAATGAGTTTTAAAAAGTTATTTTTGTCAAATATTTGCATGTATTATGTCGAAAATGAATTTTACGCTTGTTGGGTATGTGCAGTGGCAGGTATTTGCGACTTAAAAGATGGAGACGAGTTGTATTTTATACTTTTTCGGACTCGGTAAATACACGAAAAAGTCACTCTGGAGTCATCTTTCAGCTCTTTTCTGACTCTCTAAATATGAAAAGATTGCCGAGGCCCTTGTCGTTTCGATCTCGTTAAAATGGACACGAATCGACATTCACCCGGTATAAGTTTAACCCTTTTTCGGGCTGGGCTGGATCGATTACGAAAAAGGAATACCCTAGCCTATCGCGACTAGGAGGTTTTCCCGGATATTGTTTTCTACCTTTTCGGATCTGGGGAACTATTTACGAAAAGGGACCTGTGGAGTTTTCTTTTCCGCTGTCTTTTCAAACTCTCTAAACATGAAAAGACGCCGAGTTCTTCCTTTGTCGGACTCGTTAAACCCTGATGACATTGGATTCCGTCGAAATGACGTTCTCCGAGTTTCTCCTTCCTAGGACTCGTTAAATGCACTAGGATGGATTCGCCCGAAGGGCGGACTTATATCACAAGCATATGCTATCCCCTTCAAGCTTGTTATCAAAAATAATTGGGGTACTCGCCGGAAATGGTGGGGGAAAAATGGAACCATCGTCGTTGTCGTCGGCAGTATGTCGCTCTTGAACATGGCACTTGTCTGCATTCGTGTCGGGTTGGGGACATCTCATCTCGTTGCTTCACTTTGCTTCCATGGGTTTGGGTAATCTCTTTTGACCTCTCATCTATTCACTGCCTCGTCGCCATGACCTTTGATCCGTTGATGTCAAATACTGCCAAGTCCATTGTCGTGCCGTTCATGTGTTCAAGAGAAGTTGGCCTCTGCGAATTTCAACCTTCCTCTGTTTCTCATATGGTCCTGATTCACAAACAAAACATTATGTTCCTCTGTCTCGTGTCGATGATGTGGGAATCATTATGGCCCACCTTCGATCAAGGTCACTTCCTGTCGACTTCAACTCATTATCCAGGAAGTTGGTCTAGAGACTCCTTATGGTACCTTGGAGCCTGCATGCCTCAATGGCGGGTTCGTCGCATTCGACGAGAGGTTTACATCATTGGCCTCCGATCGAGTGATTCTGCGGGTGTTCGACATCAACTCATTTATTCGCACGCCGTAGATTGTACCTGTAGTACCTTGAGGACCATTGTCATTATTGGTGGTTTCTCTCGCGTATGTTAACGGCTTTCATCATTGGCTGGTAATCAGACGATGTTCTTGCATGTTCGACATCAGCTCACACATTCACATGCTCGAACTTGTACTTGTTTGGGTCGAGATGGAGCGCAAGACCCTGGATTGTGTCTGTTGTAATCCAGGCTGCGATTGTGGATTATTGTCATTATGTACGTGACTCGATGATTGGATGGCTGCGACCATACCTGAGTCTATTTGATCTTAGTTGGATGGCTGCGCCCATACCCTGGATCCGGATTATAGCATACTCTGTTCGGATGGCTACGTCCATACCATATACATCATGTACTTGAGATATCAGTTATATCTTTCTGCGCAGGTTTTCCGACGGCGGGCCTTCGGTTGAACATGTTCTCGTAAAGCATTTCACCCCTCTCTCTCTCTCGGGCCTCATGCTTTAGGGGGCATCTGTTACACAGTAATTTGTCACCGTCCCTACCATTCCCCGTCCCGCACAATGGAGGACCCATTATGTGACCTGTGAACATTGTCATGCTTTGAAAACATCATCAATGCATCCCTCTGAGCATGAGCTTTATTTTCCCTTGAGACATCTCCTTGCAAAAATCATGAAAAACAGCTCTTTTTGCATTGGCGCGGGTAGGCAGTTCAGTGCTCGCGCCAATCAGGAAAATCCTGTAAATAGGTCGCGCCACTTGGCGCTCTGTCATAGAGCGGCAATCGCGCCACCCATTTTAGGGACTGTTTTTTAAATATGGATGGCGGAAGTTGAGTTCAAACAAACTCACAACCATTGCCTATCTTGAGTTGGGAGGTTTGGCTGCGGGATTTCTATGGAAGGGAAGTGGTTTTGCCACCTTCTATGGAACCTTCCTTGTTGATAGGGCCAATCCCATAATAATAGGGATCCCAACTCCCTCCTTCCCCATCTATAAAAGCTTGCTCAGATCCATGGCAAGCTAGTCTTGAAGTGCTGAAGCTTTGCATCTCCCTATTCCCAAGTGCCTTTGTGTTGTAAAGAATCCCTTCTTTCCCTTAAGGCCCATTTAAGCGAGGAGACCATTGTTACGAGACTCGGGAGAGGTTTCCCTTTCCCTTGGCGAGCTTTGCGAGACGTGGACAACCGGAGACCCGTTCGAAGGAAGCTGCGACGTCAGAACTTGGTTGTAACTTCTATTCGTTTATCACTTTAATAGATGACTATGATTATGGTTCCACTCCTTTTTTTATCATGTTAATGCGAGTAATATCTTTTCTGACCGATGTTTAGTTACGTATGCTGGTTCCTATGCATGTATCTGTTCGTTTCTTCTGTGTGCAGGTGTTCATCCGCGGAGATCGCGGAAGGATTGTGATCTGCCAGGGCTGAAGGATGGGGACATCTCTTCTTCGGATCTAGCGTTGGAATCCAGGTAGGCTCTTATCCCAAGTCTTTCATTCGTAACTAGGAGCTTGCGTCATAGCATTGTTTGTTTGTTGCTAGACCCCTGCTGGGCTAGTAGGGATCGCCTCTGTCCGCAGAGGGGATTTACCTCCTCAACAGTCAGGCATGCAGAGTAATTATAGTTAGAACAGAGTTCAAAGTGTAGTGATGCATTAGTTAATGCAGGTTGTAATCAGTTTAACTCATTTAAGTGAGTTAAACTCAGTTGTGCTAGTTGTAAATTCTTGATACACTAGTGAGAGATCAAGTGAATTAAATATTATTTAATTCACAATCAATGATCTCACATGCAGTTGAGGATTTACTATTATTAGCTACATGCATGTCAGATCCAGTGGAGACCCAGTTGATATCTAGGTGAAAGGGAAGTTGACTACCAGTTGTAAGATTATTGGGTTGCACCCATGCAACCAAACACCCATTGGAGTTCCAAGGCCAAAATTCCTATTCTTTAGGGATTCCATTCATCAGGGATTGCGCAAGCAAGGCAGGCTTTCTGGAGGTAGTAAATTGGCTAATTATTGCTCTGTTTTTTTATGATAGTGTGATACTATTAGCTGACTATTGGAGGGCTCTTGTGAGAAGATTTTTTATGTAATTTTTTCATGATTACATGTTGAATATACAATAGAATATAGTGGGGTTCTGAGCAGCAAGCTTTCCTCAAGAAATTATCTGTGTTGTGTTTGGTTTGATTCTTCTTTACTTCATGTGATTGGCGATTGTGTTTTTAATTCTGAAAAATATTTGCAGAATCGATTCAATATTTAAATTTAGTACATTTTTAGATCGGATTGAATCCAATATATACATGCTTGTTGTCTAATTTCTACAATAAAGTGGCCTAGCCAATGGAGCAGGACCCGAAGTCGTAGCCCAGGAGGGGTGAAATATGTTAACACTTCTTGGTTTATTCTTTGCATGATTATCATCTTATATTACATATGAATTTGTTTCACTTTTAAGTTCATGTGAAAGCTAAACCACTTATCTTTGAAGAGGTTGCAAAATTAATTTTACATTTAAAGACCGAAGTTATCAGGCTTGCAAAATGTTAGAGGACGATCGAGTTTTCTTTCATTTTCAGATCAATCCTTGAACAAGAATTAAATAATTTCTAGTTTTTGTATTCATCTTCTAAATTTTATTGGAAACCCTAGATTATATTTTTTTTCTTGCATACTTTTGAAGGTACTTGTCAAGAAAATGTTGTAGGTATATTCTAGAAGGACTAATCTTGCAAATATAAGATATTGAAACCAGATTAAGAGGGATTCTTCAAAGGATAACTTAGACAATCTTGAAAGATTTGTAAAAGGAGAAACACTAGGTATGCTCAAGACCACAAGATTTGTAGTTAATCCTCTTCATTATAAGGTACATTCATTTTTGAAATACTTTATATTACTAACTCTCTTATGTCTAAGGTTTTCAATCATTAAGATTATTTTTTAACATGATTAATATTAGATTAAATCAAACTTTTCTATATTATCTATATTTTTTTTACTTTAGTAAAACCCTAACCTTTAGGGTTTGTTGCAAAACCCTATCCTTATTGATGCTTAGGGTATGTTGACAATAATAATGAAACCCTAGTCTACTTAGGATCTATTGATAAAGTCTAGAACATATAATTATATCCTACTCTCTTGATGATTATAATTTTAGTAATGTAATGAATAAACCCTAGCCTTTTAGGCTATGCAGGTTATATGATGAAATCCTAAATTTTTAGGATTTGATGAATTAGTGTTTATAAACAAAACCCTTGTAGGTCATAGGAATTAAATCCTAGGTGGATGATATTTTGCATAATTGAAACCCTATTTTGGTCAAATTGTTGGATCCTGATGTTTGTATCTAAGGTTTATGATAAATCTTATTAAGAGATTGATATAAGAAAATAACAATAAAAACCTAGGGTTTTTTTCGCTCGCTGCTCTGCCTAGCCGCGCTGTCACGCCCTAGCAGCTGCTCGACACTCCTGCTACCTTCTGCTCGCTTCTTGGGCATGGCCCCTCCGGAGTCCCCCCCAGAGGCGGTCACTTCTCTGATCCAGGCCTAGACCTTGGCTTTCTCTATGCTGGTCAACTCCTTGGCCCCTCCTTGACCTAAGTCGGCTCTCTCTAAATTTTTTAAGAAGCTTGATGGCTTGCAGGAGGTTTTCCTTCCGCCTTCTCTGCCTCGCATGGCTGCCCTCTCTCTCTCAGAGAAGGGTTTAATTGGTCAATTCACCGAACTCTAGCCCTCCCCGAAGACTATTCAAAGGCGGGTCGAACGGAACTGGGCTGATAAGATCTCCTGAAAATTTTCCATCCGCTTCTGTGGAAGGGTCTACTTCACTTTCCACTTTGAGATGAAAGAAGATAAAGATTTGATATTCAGGAATGGTCCCTATTTTATGGACACCAAGGGTCTATACCTCAACAAATGGACACCAGATTTTTATCCTGAACTTGAAGTTCCAAATGATGTTCTTGTCTGGGTCCGCCTCCCACACCTCCCTTTACATTGCTGGGGGGATGATTATGTCCGAGCTATTGGGAATGCAGTAGGAAAATTCATTGATCACAGTGAACCTAAGGACAACATGCAAGCTTGCGCCAGGATTTGTGTCGAGGTGGATCTTGGCAAAGGCCTTCCCGAGGCTATAAAGCTAAAAGTTTATGAATGGACGCATATCCAGCAACTCGACTATGAGCAGATCCTATTTAAATGCAAGGTATGTCATGATTATGGTCACTTTTCCAATCGTTGTTCAAAAATTATAGATGTTGAATCTCCTGAATATGATTCACAATGGGAAACTGTGGAAAGAAAGAATACCTCCTCTAATCCTAAAAGCAATCCCCCCAGTTCCCCTCCCCCAAAATCCAAGCCCTCATCCTCCTCTGCTCCCAAGATCCCGGATCCAAGCCATCAGGCTTCGGTGCCACCCTCTCCCCCCCCCCCAAATCTGCTTATGATCAATCCAATCCATTCTCCTCCGTCTCTCCTCCTGACGATGAGCCCCCCCTCCTCAACTCCTCCTCCCAACCTGATTCCCCTCGCCCCTCTCCTATCTTCCCTGAACCTTCCTCCTCCTCCCAAGAACCTTATTCCATCTGAATCACAAGGAACTCCGTGAAAGAGCATGGAGCTACTATAGAAAACACTAAAAAGCATGACCTAGGAAGAAATTCATTCAAACAGCACCGAGATGAAAATGCCCAAAAGGATATAGCAATGGGAACACAGAACCCCATCGAAACTTATATCTTGGGACAGAATAGCAAGGATACAACACAAAAGGAACAAGGAGAGAGAGAAACTCTCCAAACAACCCTTTTGCAATGATGAAAGTCTTGTCATGGAACATTAGGGGTTTAGGGCACCCCTCCAAAATAGCCGACCTGAGAGACCTAATAAATCAAGAGAAGCCGGAAATCATACTCCTTCAAGAAACAAAACAAGGAGATCTGAAAAGAAAATAAATTTTGGACAAAATGAAGCACTATGGAGGCACCCTGTCTGAATCAAGAGGTGCTTCTGGAAATCTAGCCACCCTTTGGTAACATAGCATATGGACACATAAAGCCACAACAAAAACTCCAAATTGGATAAAAGTGACCCTAGAAAATTTCAAAGAGAAAAAATCAGTCATTGTTTATAATGTGTATGGACCCAATCACTATAGGGACAAAGATTTATGCTGGAGTTCCATCAAGGAAGACATCGATAATGACGAGGGCAGCAACATAATAATGGGGGGAGACTTCAATTTAATCCTCCATTCAAATGAGAAAAGGGGAGGTTGTTTCAACCCCGACTCCTCTAGATATTAGCTAGAAAACATAATGCAAAACTATGAATTGGTTGACATTTCCCCAAAAAACCGAAGATACACTTGGAGCAATAGAATAATTGGGAGAGGGAATATAATGGAGAGGCTTGATAGAATTTTGGTTGTTGTCTCTCTTCTTTCGCAGTATTCCATCGCCACTGCCAACATCCTCCCCTTTGCAGCCTTGGACCATTACCCCATCACCCTCACCTTCAGAGATCATCACTCTCTTGGGCCCATCCCCTTCAAGTACAATCCGCTCTAGAATGATATTCAGGAGAAAAATCAGTTGGTTCGCAACGTCTAGATGCAACACATTGAAGGTTCCCCCTCCTTCATTTGGGAAACCAAATTAAAAAAAAAAAAATCAAACTAGCCTTGAAGGAATGGGCCACAAATCATTACAAAGAATCGGAAAAGATCAAGATTGACCTCAAGTCACAATTGGATGATGTTCTCAGCAGCATCGAAACTCAAGGTCTCAATCAAGATCGCCTTGCTCAGGAAAAATATCTTTATTGGAAACTCTACAGAGCCAATAGGAAAGAGGAGGAGAAATGGAGAATTAAATCAAGGAACCTCTAGCTTCAAGCTCGAGACAAAAATACTGCCTTCTTCCACAAGCAAGTTGTAGTTCGAAAAGCCAGGAATAATATAGTTGCCATCATTGATGCAGATGGCCATATCTAGACTGATCATGAAGAGATTAAAAGCACTACCTTGGCACACTTCAAAAGCCTCTTAATAGAGACCAATATGCTAGAAGACTACTCTGACTTCTTGCAGAACCTTCCAACCACGATCAATGAGGAAATGAACAGTGCTCTCAATCAGGAAATTAGTGAAGAAGAGGTCAAAAATGCAATCTAGGACTTGAATCCGGATAAAGATCTGAGGCCAGATGGGTTCCCAATCAGCTTCTACATAAATTATTGGGATCTAATAAAGAAAGACCTTGTCAAAATGATTCAATGGACCCAAAGGAAAAATAAAATTGGGGGCTACACCAACTCTACCTTCCTTGCCCTTATCCCCAAAGAGAATCACCCCTCCTCCTTCTCCAGATTTAGGCCCATCTCCCTTTGCAACTCCTCTTATAATCTCATCACCAAAATTCTTGCCAAGCGCCTCAAACCTCTTCTCCATAGTCTTATTTCTGCAAATCAAGGAGGCTTCATCTCCCAGAGGCAAATTACTGATTCCATCCTCCTTGTTCAAGAAGCCATCCATTCAAGAATTTCCAGAAAAGAAAAAGGATTCATTTTAAAGCTTGACCTTGCCAATGCATTTGATATGGTCAGGCATTCCTTTCTTCTTGTTGTGCTTAATAAAATGGGCTTCGATCCTAATTTTTGTGCCCTCATTAACTCCTGCATCTTCGCGCCTTGGATATCTCCCCTCATCAATGGCAGACCAACTCCTTCATTTCAATCCTCACGAGGCTTAAGGCAGGGTTTCCCTCTTTCTCCCTACCTTTTTATTCTCATGGCAGAATCCTTCAGCAAGGTTCTGGATCAAAAAAGGCGAGTGGGTGTCATCACTGGCATCAAGTTTGGAAACAGTGTTAAAAATATGAATCACTCTCAATTTGCAGATGATACTCTTCTAATTGGAGGAGCATCTAGCATAATTGCGCATCGATTCAAAATTGTCTTGGACAAATTTATGCTCTATTCTGGAGGCTTGATAAACTTTCAAAAAAGTTTTATCTATGGCTAGAATGCCTCCAATCATATCTTACACAGCATTGCTAATATATTCGGGGTCACTTGCAATCTGAATTGGGATCACTTCACCTACTTGGGCATGCCTGTGAGTGTTGGTCCTTTAAAGGTCGAAGTCTGGAATGTCACTATTGACAAAATGAAGAGAAAAGTTCAGCAATGGGGCTCTTCTTGGCTCAATCTTGTTGGACGCCTTATCCTCCTCAAATCTGGTCTCTCGTCCCTACCTTTGTATCACTTCACTCTCCTCCAAGATCCGACAATCATCCACCACAAGTTCGAAGCTATCATTAGGAATTTTTTGTGGCAAGGAGGAAATAACGAGAAAAAAATACAATTTGGTCAAGTGGAGACAAGTTGTCCAAGACGAGGAACACGAAGGAATTGGAATCCGCTCTCCAAGCTCCTAAACAAAGCCTTCGAAGGAAAGATAGTTTGGAGCCTCATCAATGGGGATCAAGCTTGGTGGAAAAAAGTCTTGGAGGTTAAATATCTCAACACCACCCAGTAGCACACCCTAGACTTTGACATCCCTAATGGGCCTTGTTCCAAAATCTGGGCTTTCTACAAAAAAGCCATTCCCTTCTTAGCCCAAAATCTCTCCAAATTCCCCATGGGAGGTGACTCCATCAGCATCGGCAAGGACCAAATTATGGGCCTTTCTCCCATCTCTGACAGTGATGACCTCTAATGCATCATCTCTCATCTCAACAATATGGGCCTTAGTTACCTAAGTCAAATTTCCAAATGGGATCCCCAACCTCATCAATGGACTGGTTGGCTCTTTCCCAAAATACCAGCCCATCTAGATGCTGAGCTTGACAACCTCAAATCCCTCCTCCATGGCTTAGCCCCCATCAAAAAGGATAGTATTGATGATTTTAGATGGGACCCCTCGGGCTCAACCTTCTCCATCAAAGCTGCGTACCAACATCTCTGCAATGAATACTATCAAGCACCTATTTGACCAAGTTGGAAAGCTGTGTGGAAATCTGAAGCAATCCCCAAGATTAAAGTTTTCATTTTGACTCTTTTGAAAGAAAGAATCCTCACCTCATAAAACCTTAAGAAAATAGGTGTGCTTGGGCCCTCAATGTGCCCAAACTGTCAAAATGCTGAAGAAACTGCTCACCATCTCTTCATTGAGTGCCCCTTCATTGCTCGATGCTGGCTTGAGCTCATTCCCTCCTATCAGCCTTGTTGGATGCCTCTATGTTATATAGCTAAGTTCCTCCAATCCTAGAAAAGTAGCTTCCCCTAGGGGAAAAAGAAGAGCAAAATTTCGAAAAGGATCTGGGACACTCTCCCTTATGTTGTTTTATGGAACATTTGGCTTGCTAGGAATAGGAATATTTTTAGCAACAAAAAGCCTTCTTTTAGGAAAGTTTGCAGTAAGTCTTAGAGCCTCACCCTTGAAGCTATCTCGGACAAGTGCAACAGCAGAATTGACTATAGCGAACTTTATGTTGAGGAAAGGAGTTTCCTGGGTGATCTGTGGGATAAAGCTAACAGCAACATACCTCCTCCCATTCAACTCACCAGAAAAGATACAAGCTAGAAGATCAGGTTCAATGAAGCAGACTTCGCTAAATGGGTGCATAGTTGCGCCAAACCTACCCTTTTCTTTTATGGGGCCTTGAAAATGAATCTGTGAATTGCAGGAGCTGGAGGCATCATTAGAAGTGCAGAAGAAACCACCCTTATTACTTATGAATGGGGTCTCGATCCCCTCTCAAAAAATAGAGCGGAGGCCTTTGCCCTCATCCAAGGTTTGTATCAACCTAAAAAGCTCAACATCTTTACCACAATGATCTTTGGAGACTCCTCCATTATTATCAATATGATGAAGCATGACCAGTCTATAAAAAATATATCCATTCACCAAACGATCAATAGATGTCACGGTCTTCTTAATGATATAAAAGATGCCACATTTTATCACATCCTTTGCAAACACAACAAAGATGCCGACTTACTTGCCAGATAGGCCTGCGCACAGAATCTGGGGCATATATTATGCAATAATGTTCTAAATCTTTGCCCCATGCCATGATCTTGCTACAGTCTGGCTTTAGATCTCATGCGTCTCCTCCCACTGTTGCCTTTGCTTTGCCTCACTCTCTTTGTACCTCCTTCATGCTTCCTCTCATGACCCTAGCTCGTTGGTTTTCCCCCCAAGCCTTCTCCCTCTTCCTCTGCGGGCCTATTTATCTGATTGTTCCCCTCTTCATTTTCATCACTCCTCCTCTTGTTTTACTTCCATCTCTTTGTGGTAACACCCTCCCTTGCTCTGCTCGTCGTTCTCCATTTCTGAGTCTTCCTTCGCGGCCCTCCCTTGGTGTTGTTTTTCTGACATCTCGCCCAGCCTCTCCCGCGCTATCTCTTTTGCCTTCCTTGGGCGTTACTCTCCCTCCTTTGATTTTTCTCCCTGCTCTGCTATTCTCCCCCATCGCACCTGCTCTCTCTCCCCGCCTCCTTCCTAATCTGTGTATTTTCCTATTCTGGTCTCTTAAGGACTATGCTCCTTTTCTCTTCTCCGCCTCCGTTCTCAGCATGGCTCGTAGCGAATACTGTCTTCACTGCGCGGAACTTCAAGTCTAACTTGACCAAATCAGAACTCATCAGCAGATCCTTGACATGAAGCTGCACACAGAGGTAAAAAAACATGGATGAAAAGCATGAAGCAGATGTCAATATCTTTCTTCACAGGGTCTCTTCTCTTCAGAATCAGTTCAACAATCTTTCTAATCGATGCACTCATGCAGAGGAGTCTGTAGAAATTTGAATAATTTGTTGAATTATTCACCAAGATTATCCTGGTCACATACTATTTGAGCTTCATACATAACACATAATCTCTTCTACACATTAATCATCACATGCGGAAATAAAAACAACAAGCGGTATTGAAAACATTCACATGCGCACATAGAAATTCAACACATATAACACAGTATGTATACCGGGGAAAGCTTACAGCTGAAAACCCCCTACTGTCTATATATTATAATGAAGAAGAATCATGTAACAATCTCAGTACAATACTCTTCACAAGTACTCAGTACTGTCTCCAAAAGTTACACACAAACTAGCTCAGTTTTTGAACAAGTCACGGGTTCAAAACTCCTCCACTGTTTGCCTGCCTCTACTGCGAAATCCAAGATGAGAGAATGGATGGAATGAATTCGAATTACCTTGGCTTTAACTGCGCAATCCTCATTGGAAATCTCCTCCAATTATTGTACAAATCTCATGCACACTATAGTCACATCTGATAGTAGACTCCACCCTTTCACCCACCTCTAACACTGGTCTCCACTGAACTGTCCATGCATTGCAGTTAACTGATGTGTTCTTTAGTTGATTTATGAGTTAATAATTAGTGAATTAATTAATAATTAATTCACACCACTCATCACTAGCGTATTTTTCAGTTAGACTAAATACAACTAGTTCAACTAAGTCAAACAGAACACAACTCCACCAACTGTCTCATCAACTCCACCAAACTCTGCCACATGAGTTCTAACTGAAGTCAACCATGCAATAGCTCAACTAACCCTTAGGAAATTTGAATTTCCTTCTGCCAGCTGCATGTGCCACATCTGTAGCTCGAACTGAAGTGCTCCAAGAGGATAAGATAATGTTTATAGTCCAAATATTATTAAGGGTTAATAATATTTGACTGACCTATTTTTAGACAGGCAGTCTAAAAATAGACTTCGACCTGTATGTCTAAAAATGGATATCCATATATTTTACCAAATTGACCAATCATCCAATAATAGCATCCCACAACTCCTAGACCATGCTCCATATGTCTAAAAATAGACATAGTCTAAAAATAGACTTTTCGAAAAAAATCACATGTGTGGTCCCCACCTAGTTTAGGTGATCACTTTCCAACTAGGATCAGGAAAGATGTTTCAGGATGCCTCCTTCACTGTTTCTTGTTGCCATTTTCAACACTCCCTCTCAACAAGAAAGGACTGTCTTTGCATGCGACATGCAACTCCATGCATTCGCCCTGCAACCTTCACAATCGCCATGCAACTCCATGCATGCGACATGCAACTCCATGCATTTTCCATGCACCCTTTGCATGCGCCATGCAAACTCATGCATGCACCATGAAACTCCATGCATGTTCCATGCACCCTTTACAAGCGCCATGCAACTCCATGCATCTTCTCTGCAACTCCTCTGAAACTGAATAG
Organism: Pinus albicaulis; assembly: GCA_034641835.2. Classification (NCBI taxonomy): domain Eukaryota; kingdom Viridiplantae; phylum Streptophyta; class Pinopsida; order Pinales; family Pinaceae; genus Pinus; species Pinus albicaulis. The sequence continues at coordinate 2,001,625,287 of CM076578.1, forward strand.
GCTCCAAACAACTCAATCAATCTGATGCATCTATCATCAAAGTCTTCGACTTCTGCTTGGCCAATTGCACATGTCATCAGGAACCACTGTGCTGTTGATTTCTTTCACCCATGCACTCTGCACTTGCTGTCAACTCTGATCCGCGCTCCAGTATCCGACACTGTCACTTTGATCTGCCTGCATCAATCCAACTGATCTGCTACTGCTGCGCTGTGGGCACCTCGTAGCTAGGTTCAACTCATGAGATCCACACCATCTCATGAATCCTGCCCAGAAATCTCCTCTTGGGATTAATCATGCATGTCGCCCCACCTCTCACCTGGTGGTATAGCTGCATGCACTCCCTCTGCCCATCTGGCACAAAATTTCTCTGCATGAGTGGTTTCTTCCACTCCATGATCCTCTCGTGGCTGCTCCACATCCCGAGGTTCACTATCACTTGCATGCAAAACTTGTTCCTTCTCAAGCATCAGTTGCATGTCTTTCTCATACTTCCCAACAGTAGGAAGCTCCGTAGACATCCTATCTACTTCAAGTCTGTAGAGATTCTTTGCTCGAATCCCAACCTTCTTGACTTGTCCAATTGCCTTGTGCCGAAGGAAAACTTTTCCTTCACTGAAGACAACTTCATACCCTTTATCCTCTAACATTGCGACTGAGATCAAATTCTTCTTTAAACCTGGAACATGCACTACATCTTGTAAAGAATGAGTTGCGACTCCCTGCGAAAGGTTATGGTACCAATGCCCGGTCGCATTTGTATAGATCCATTGTCGCCCAACTCCAACATGCATGTAAGAATCTTTCTCCACCAAGTCTTGAAAATATTCACATCTCCCCAGATCATGTGAAAGACGCCACTATCAGAAATACCACCCCGATCCCAATGCACTAGACACCATGCATGCGATCAGTAGAAGTCCGGCTCAAATTGTGGCAAGAGCCTCCAGCAGCTGCCGACTCCGACGGCCTGCTTGTTCTTCTTCTTTTGTGGACAATTCGTGGTGTAATGTCCATGATCGTGACAGTGAAAACACTTCACTTTGGACATTTCACGCTCTTTACCATCCGCACCAGATTGAGAAGCATTCTTCTTGCCCTTCCCCTTCCTTGCTTTGGCAGCCAAAGCGCAATCTTCTTCATCAGATGCCTTTGATGAAGATCCATCCCTGGTACTTTGCCTTATCTCCTCTTGCACAAGATCAGACCACAGTCTTTCCCATCCTGGCAATTTCTCCCGACCATTGACACTGTCCTGATATGCATGCCAACTTTTTGGAAGCCCGAGGAGAGCCAAGCTCACCAGCTCCTCATCATCCACACTAGCTCCTACACTGCCAAGCTCATCCCTACAGTGGACAAACTTGGTCAAGTATACCGGAATAGTGTCATTCTTCTCCATCTTTATTTTCCTGAGTTTATCCTTGAGTGCCAACTTCCTTTGGTCACTCTTGCTCTGGAAAAATTATGTCAAAGCTTTCCACATCAAGAATGGAGAAGCTTTACCATGCAGGCTGGATACTATGTGATCCTTCACGCCCTCCAACAGAATCCTTTGACACCTTGCTGTCTTCTTTTGCCAAGCTTCAATCACAGCAGCATCCGTAGAAGTAGGCTTTGGAATTTCTTTCTCTATGAATTCCAACAGCCCATTGTCATCTAACACTGCCTCCATCCTGTCTTTCCATGCAATATAATTCGAGCTTCCTTCCAAGGCATACTCCAATCGCAATCCGACGAAAGACATCTTTGCTTTTGACACCAAGAAAATAATTCTAGAAATTCGAATTCCACAAGCTGAAAACTCGACCGCTTCCGATCTACACTTGAGAACAAATTATTTCTAGCACAGAGATCGACTGTAGGGGCATTTACTGGATATATCACCTTTCAAAGAGAGGATGGATCCAGAGGCTACCTGGCCCGCTTACAGACTCTGTCTACCGAAATAAGTTTGTAATCACCGTAATAGATCTGATGATCAATATAGCTCTGATACCATGTAGAAATTTGAATAATTTGCTGAATTATTCACCGAGATTATCCTGGTCACATACTATTTGAGCTTCATACATAACACATAATCTCTTCTACGCATTAATCATCACATGCGGAAATAAAAACAATAAGCGGTATTGAAAACATTCACATGCGCACATAGAAATTCAACACATATAACACTGTATGTATACCGGGGAAAGCTTACAGCTGAAAACCCCCTACTGTCTGTATATTATAATGAAGAAGAATCATGTAAAAATCTCAGTACAATACTCCTCACAAGTACTCAGTACTGTCTCCAAAAGTTACACACAAACTAGCTCAGTTTTGAACAAGTCACGGGTTCAAAACTCCTCCACTGTTTGCCTGCCTCTACTGCGCAATCCAAGATGAGAGAATGGCTGGAGAACAAAGTTCAATCTCTTTGGCTTGTACTATGAATCCCTATTGGAATCTCAATCACCGTGTGGTGCAAATCTCATGCACAACTAATGTCGCAACTGATAGCTAACTCAACCCTTTCATCTACCTCTTTCACTTGTCGCCACTGAACTGTCCATGCACTGAGTTAAACCGATGTGTTCTTTAGTTGAATAATGAGTTAATAATTAGTGAATTAAATAATATTTAATTCACACAACTCATCTCTAGTGTATTAGCCAGTTAAACTAAATACAACTAGTTCAACTAGTTAACCAGAACACTACCTCCATTAACTCCTCAATCAACTCCACCAAAACTCTGCCACATGAGTTTAACTTAAACAATCATAATACCAACTAACCCATAGGAAATTCGAATTTCCTTCTGCCAGCTGCATGTGCCACATCTGTAGCTCGAACTGAAGTGCTCCAAGAGGATAAGACAATGTTTATAGTCCAAATATTATTAAGGGCTAATAATATTTGACTGTTCTATTTTTAGACAGGCAGTCTAAAAATAGACTTCGACCTGTATGTCTAAAAATAGTTGTCCATCTATTTTTACCAACTTGACCAATCATCCAAGAATAGCATCCCGCAACTCCTAGACCATGCTCCATATGTCTAAAAATAGACATAGTCTAAAAATATACTTTTCGAAAAAAATCACATGCGTGGTCCCCACCTAGTTTAGGTCATCACTTTCCAACTAGGATCAGGAAATATGTTTCAGGAGGCCTCCTTCACTGTTTCTTGTTGCCATTTTCAACAGAGTCAGTAGAAATTCCCAAGTATATGCTGGAGAAGTGTGCTGCTCAGCTCCAACAACATAAAGGATGCTGGCAATGAAGAGAATCTCGATGTTTCAACAGCGCGCCATATCATTCATATTAGCAATTAACTCCCTCTCTTCTATTTTCGAATGTCTTTTAAATTTTTGTTTATGTTATCTCAGTTTGCATGCTTATATGCACTCTCTCTTTTTCAGCTCTTTTCGAACACTAGACACAAAGGAATTGTAGCATTTTTTTGTAGCTACTTCCTCTCCTACACTATGAGAAGCTCAGTATGTAATATTGGAGTTTTCTCTCCTTCTTTTTGGAATACAGAATAGCAACCAATTCTGTTAAAAAAAAAAAAAAAAATGAAAACCTAGATATGAAATGCTAGTATGTTAATTTGATATTCTTGATGAAATCTAAGGTTTGTGATAAAACCCTAGTAGAACTTGAAATGAAATTATAGGGCATAATATTAAAGCCCCTGATGCAAAGTGCTATGATTTAATTATTAATATTTAAGGCTTTAAGTCTCAATGATGAAATCTAAGGTTTTTGACAAAACCCTAGCAATTTGTTGAAGTCCATAATATAAGATATGTAACCTTTGTTGACTATGAACCTAACTAGGTTTAGGTATTTGATTTCTAAAGCTTGATTGTTTTTATGCTTCCATTGTAATGACGTGATTTGATATAGTTGACTTCATGATTCTGTATATTTGGTTGTACTTGTTGAAGATTTGCAGGTACACAATATTCAAGATGTTGAAGATGTTAAAAATTGAAGATGACTTGATAATAAGGATGAGCATAATGAATGAAGGAAGTTGTAAAAATAATGATGAAATAAAAAGAATAGATAACCTTGTTTCCATTAAAAATAATTATGCCCCTCAAGAAATGAAGCTTTGAAAGGTAGAAGTTTCTCCAACGTTATGAATTTTTTGATATCCCTAAGTTAAGATGGAGCTTGGATGAAAGGAAATGTATACCTCCGTAGTTAAGAGGGAGGGCATAATGTGGCACCTACAATAAAGGCCTTTGAATAAAAAATAAAGATCATGCCTGAAGCATTAAAAATAGATATTCGTGAATGGAGAAGTTGTAAACAAGACTTAGATGTTATGAAATAAGTGTTAAATTTGAGTTTGGTGTGTTGCAGAAGTTAAAGAATAAATATTTTGATGAAGATGTGTTTCGATAATATAATGATGACCTAAGCAGCATTAGTATCTTTAAGAACCTTGAAGGTTTGAGTTAAATTATAATTTTATTACTAATTTTTGTTGTGATTTTGCAAGATCTCTCCGTAAAAAGGTTGAACATTTGGAGCATGCTTGGACTAGTGGATATACCTTATTTAGTTTATAGGGAGAGATGAAGCTTTTGTTGAAGAATGTAACTAGTGTCGATCTTCATAATTGTATTTGAGTCATGATGTAATGTACTTGTCAAAAGAAAGTGTTAGGCCTCGGAATTTTCATGTTTAATTCACATTCTCACCCTATTCTTACTCGTGATTTTCATTATTATTACTATCATTTTGCGCAATTGTTGGGCTAGTATCTTAAACTTGGAGCATGATCAAGCAATTGTTAATTATTTAACCTATTTCCTTTATTTTGAAAAATATTTCCATAAAAATGATTATTGATGATGGTTCTTGTGTTATTTATGAAATAAAGATCAAATTTACACATGCATCAACAATTAATTAAACCAAGTTCTTTTCATGCACCAGCACTCCTACACTAGCATTCTTGCACTGATTTGGGGCTTCCACATCTCGGCACGCTTGTGGGGTAAACAAAAGATGGTTATTGTCCAAAATGATGTTATAACACCTTCCCATAAGTTCTATTTCACCCATGTCGAACATGTCGGTCTCTAGAAGCAAATCAACATATCTGGTCAAAATTCACACAGTTTCAAACTGCCAAGTTTGACCTCGATTTTCGTGCCACTGGAGGTGAATCTCGAAAATCCGAAAAAATGGTTTTTTATCAGTATAAAAAATTATCTATAACCCAAACCGTTTCCCAAGATTCACATTAGTATAAAATTTAAATGCAGTTCTTTAAAGCAATTTTATAAATTAAAAAAAAAAAAAGACTTTCTAGAATTCTAAGATCTTGGTACACTTTTCAAATTGCCAAGTTTGACATTGATTTACGAGAATTTGGAGGTGAATCTCGAAAATACGAGAAAATGAGTTTTTTACCATTGTAAAAAATTATCTAGAACCCAAACCGTTTCCCAAGATTCACATTAGTCTAAATGTTACATGCGGGTCTTTGAAGAAGTTTTATAAAAAAAGACTACTTTTCCAGAATTCTATGATCTTGCCATTATTTGCCAAAAAATGGAAAATTCGTATCATATTTTCATTTTCTTGATGGTGAAATGGTTGTACTAGTCTCCTATTGATGGAAAATAATTTGGATTCACTTCCTTGTCTTGTTTTGTAATGGATTGGTTGGCCTAAAGCCAAATTTATATCATGAAATGTATAAAAATAGAGCTATGGCTCCAAGCCTAAGAGGAGCAAACCATTTCTTTGTATCTTGATGTTGTTGAGCCGAGTGTTTGGGGTTCTACCCCCTTCCCTTTGATCAATTGGAGTTTGGACTACTGCAGATGTTGTAAAATACTGAGATTTTAATTTAATGTCAAGTTCATGTGTCTCTTATGTTTATTTTATGTATTTCTAATTTTGCTCACATAAGTTGAGAGTTTTCCTTAAAGAGAAACGAGTTGGTTGGCTAGGGCCCAGCCAACCCAACTCATTCTCCCTATATTTCATAGTATTAGATCTAGTTATGTTGGTGTGAACAGAGTAATTTCATTTACTTTCTTGATCTTGCAGATTAGTGAAGCTCTTGTGAATGTTTTCATGCATAATCTCAGATATGAGGAGTCATTGTGTGTGTTGGGTTGATTTTTATTTTTAGTTCATTCTTTTATTTCTTCCTGAAATCATCGCATTGTTCTCTCCTTTTCTGAGAGAATTTTTTGAGTTATTTCCAAAAAGTTAAGTTTGGTTGTAAGTTTAACAATTTAAGTTGATTTATTTCCTTACAGCATAGTGTGCCCTCATATGAATACAAGTTTTGGATACATGTTAATAGCTTTTTGCATAAAGTTAAAACTGTAACGATCTCCTTACATATGCTTAAACGAAATATTATGGAGTATCAGAATCATTTATGGCATTTTTCTGGGCGTAAAGGTTTTATGAAATTTATCTTCTAAACGGAGCATATTTATTACCATGACAGAAATCTGAAGAGGGTTGAGTTTTGTATTTTGGATAGCATACTTTCATTTCCAGCACAAGAGTCTTTTCCTTTCTACTATTGTGAGAATTTATTTCAGTATTTGCAATTATTTGCATCGAATTCTTACTTTGGATTGGGAGTCTCTTTCATTAACGTTCAAGTTGAATTTTTTCTCTGTTTTGTTCATTTCTAGTCTACTAGTCATAGTACATTAATACATGAGTGAAGGACGATTGAAAGTAAGTTTGGTCTATTGCAGAAATAGTGAGTTCTTAGTGCAGGAACAGAACATTCCAGTACGAGAACAGAACGTTCAAGTACATCAACAAAGCATTCTAGCACCATAACAGAGTATTTCAGTACAGGAACAGGGTCATTTTGGTACATGAACATAATTGTCATAACATAAATGAACTCACTCGGTTTTCCTAGTACACGAACCACAATATAGGAATAGATTTACTTTTCGAATATTTTGAGTTTTGCATTTGATTTATTGAGTGGCATGAATTCTGAGTTTATTTATATCTTTTAAGAAGTATTTTTTCGAGTAAAATCATTTCTTTCTATTTTATGAGTGAGAGTCAAGTTTCCAGTGTGGTGTGAGCAGTTTCTACACAAGTTAGGGTTTTTTTTGTAGGTTGCTAGAGTCCTTCTCTGTAATTTCCAATGTCGCACCTCGAATTTCATGAACTCCCGGATTGACAATTAATTTTTGGTCCATTAATGTTCCATATACTACACCCAACATTTTCGCACCATTATCTGGGAGGCGCTTGAGGGTTAGGGCCTTGGTGATCTATTATGCTCTTTTTCTTTCTTGAAAATGAATTTTTAGTGTGATTTTCTTGCTTGTTGAAGCATATTGGACGGTATTTCTAGAGAGCTCATAAGCTTGGTTTGTTTCCTTTCTTGCAAATGAATTTTTAGTGTGATTTCCTTGCTTTCTTAAGCGTACTGAATGGTATTTCCAGAGATCTCACAATCCTAGTTTTTTTTCCTTCTTGCAAATAAGTTTTTAAGTTTTTTTGGGTGTTGTAATAACCCCCCTATATGTTAATCCATGTGTTAATGGGATATTCTAGCTAGCATATGAATAATGACCAAATGCTTTACAAAATATGCACTCTGTTGTGGATCATTATCTGCATATCCTTTTTATATTTTATTTCAAAAATCTAAAAAAAAAAAAAAAAAAAAAAATTCGAAAATATGCTATAGTATGAAGTTATTAATACTTTAGCATAAAAAACAAATGCAATGTATTTCGAATGATTGATGTACATAAAGTAGTCATAAGCTTTATTTCAATATGTATGATTTCAAGATTAAGCCCCGAGCAGCTTCCCGAGCGGAAGTCGTGATCACAGAAAAGGGCTTATGGATAAGCTATTGCAGGGGGAGAATTAGCTCGTCGGTTATCAAATCCCGACCCCCCGTAGTTGACTAGTCAGATCTTGGTTCTGTCGTGATCAACGGCTTGGATTTATTACGGGGGGTATGGGTTAAAGTTTTCCGTCGTACTCAAAGACCCCCTGCAATGACGTCATCAGGTGAGGTGGAAAGCAACTGTCATCCACTCTCAACTGTTTTTCCACGTCATTCCAGCATTTATTACGGATTCCCGTAGCCTATTAAAGGGTTCTTCCATCCCGTTTTTGTCTATGTGTGACTATTTTCCCTTTTTAACCGTGTCCCGCCACCTTTTCATTATCCGTTACCCCGCTAATTGCTTTCAAGTTCCTGTCAGTCATGGCAAAACGAACATCTTTGGCTGGTTCATCAAACCTCAGTCCCCTCCTGGATAGTGAAAAGGATGTTCATGATACCACGTCGTCCGTCAATCATCCCCTACTGCATTACCAAGTAACCCTAAACATTGAAAAATCCCCTGTGTTCTCTGCTATGAAAAGTTCTGGTGTGTTGTCCGCCTGTGTTCCAAAAACTCACTTCTTCCCCGAGTTCATCTCATGGTTAGTCTCATCTATGTACCCTGGAAAATGCTTCGTCATCAATTCTCAGGGGGAAAATGTCCTGCAGGTATCAACACAATTAATGCGCCAAGCATTATGTTTTCCAGAAGATGAGTCTCCGTTACAGTTCTCCGAAGATTCATTGGTTCAGTATTTTGAAGATCTTTCAAACGAAGAGTTCAGTCGTTGTATGTCATTTTTGAAATCAAATCCAGAGAAAACTCAATTTGAAGGAGGAAAGTTCAGTTTGGAGGCGTTCAGTGATCAGTATAGGCCAGTTCTTAGCTGCATTACGGAGATTTTGGAAAAAGACGATGACCACGAAATTGATAAATCAGTCTTGGGGATGTTCGCACTGATGATGAAACCAGGGGTGGTCCTTGACATTCCGTCTTTTTGGCAGGAAGTAGTAAATTCCCAATTGATAGCTTTTCCTCTAACAGGTTTCTTCAGATTTCCATCATTGGTTGTTTACTTATTTTTGTATCAAAATGTTGAAGAGTTCATGAGTTTGGGTTTAAATATAGTTGATAGTAATAAAAATAAGCAATCAGTTTTATTCTGGACCGATATGGTTAGAAAAGAAAAGAATGAAGCAAGGCTGTTTGAATTTGCTGACCATTTCATGTCTACTGCTTATAAAATTTTGAATGGAACTCTTCCTCCATGCTTTCTACCAAAAGCCAGGGAGTTCCTACAGTTAGGACCCAATTGCAAATTTGGAGATTGGTTTGTATTCGAAGAATACTATGAGATAAGGCTGTATGGAGTTATCATTGAGCCCTATAGGCTCCCAACCTTTGTTCCCATGCGAATTTTCGCCCTGGAATTCATAAGGAAAAGTCTTAATGTAGACCAAGTTCATTTTCTTCCCATGAAGAAAGGTTTGATGTACAAATTGCCTATGAGTGTGGGACCTTTTGTGGTCAACACGAGACAAGCTTTTGATGAAGTCTCAAAAATGTTGGAAGGGACACAGTTGTTGTTGGGAGAAAAATGGCCTTATGATCCGCATGGAATAATTTCTCAGAAAAGGGTTGAGAATGGGTATTCTGCATTTTCCCATGTAAGTAAACCTGATCTAGAGAAACTGGCTAATCCAGGTGAGTCAAGTTCATCAAAGACCAGCATTCAAACTCCTGCAGTTTTGGAAAGAGTAAGAAAAAGAGGTAGAGAAGATGTTATTGAAATAGATGATGAGGAGCCCCGAGAGGAAAAAAGAACCAAACTAGCATAAGACCATTCTTCCAATTCACCTAGTTTTACTCTCCAGGTCAATGAAGAACAAGATTTCCCCTCATCTCCTAGAAGACAGGAACTTCATTTGGAAAAGGCTCCTTCAGTAAAGCAAATGTTCACACAGATTGAGGAAAGGAACCAGAGGATAAAAGCCAGTATAGAAGCACAAGCAGAGCACCACATAGTTGCTGACCAGACCAGATTATTGACTGTGATGGATCTGGAAAAAGATCAGTTTAAGATGGCCCTGTCACATCCGACAGGAATGTCCCTTGGATCTTCGGGCAGCTTTACGGAGGTAAACATAATCATGGATGTTAAAAAGATCCCCTCGTGGGACAAAATGAATCTTCATATGCAGACCGGGCAGCTGATTGTAAATGATTTGAGCAAGACCAATGCTACAGAATTCAAGACTGAAAACATGCTTGCAAAGGTCATCAGACAATGCAAAATGGAGAAAGCTAATTCAAGGGCATTAACAACTCAAAATGAAGAGTTGAAGAAGATCATTATGAAAATCGGTGTGGATCCAAATGATAAAGCTGCAATTCAAAAACTTATGAAAAGTGCAGAAGTGGAAATATCCTCACTAAGGAAAAAGTTAAAATTACCAGCTACAGAGCACTCAATGGCTGCAGAAGTAGCTGAGGTTGAAAAGGAGAAAGAGGAATTGCGACAGCAGTTGTTGAAGAAAGACGAAGAACTCACTAAAGTGAAGCAGACTGCTATATCTTTACAGAACCATATTGAGAACCATACTTGTACCTTTGATTTTTCTACAGGTGATGCTGATCCTCAAGCCCAGATTATTCAGCTAAGCACAGAATTAAAGATGGCGGAGAGAGATTGTAAACAAGCCCAATCAGAATTGGAAACAGTTACCAAGATGATGCAAGGATGGGAAGAAAAAGCACATGAGAACAAGCAGAAACTACAGAAAGCTAAAGATGAAATCAAAGAGCTCAAGGAGAGATTAAAAGGTAATATCTCTCTTATTAAAGCTAAGGATATCATCTGGAATGAGATTATTTCAGAAATGCAGTCAAAATGGGATTCCATGAATATAATTGCTAGAGAGAAAAGCATTGTTTCAGAGCATGAAAAGGAGCTATTATCTGAGAAGCAGGCCGCTATTAAAAGAGCGAATTGGACCAGAAAATTCATGAACTTTATCAATGCCAAGACAGATGAAGAGTTAGGAGATATGGGGATACAAGATAGATACTTTTGTGTTGAGGAGGTGAATAAAATGATAATCAAAAATGATCTTCGGAAGGCCGCAGAGAAGCGGTTACTGGGAATTAAAGAGATAATTAAAAAATTTGATATATCATTCGACAAATTGACGAGAACGGGTTTGCCTTCATGCTGGATGGAGAAAGGGGATATCATGTCATGGAAGTTCTATGAAGATCAGTTGATATTTGCAAAAAGCAGAGCAGATGGCAGGCATGAAAAGACACAGGTTTTAAAGGGAGAAACGGTATTTAACTTCTTACAAAGGCATTTCCTCCTGCTATGGATGGTGAAGACATTATTCATAGGTAATCTTACTCACAGTCAGGTTGTTGCATTTAGACTGGAATATCATCGTTATAAGAATGCTTCGACGACTCAGGATAAGCTCTGGAAAGAATGCAAGAGATTTTCTATGGACACAGAAAAGGGAACTCCAGCCACTCAGCCACAAGTAGCCGTTCAACCACAAATAGTCATTGAGACAGCCACTATTTCAGGAGCATCAGTTCACTTAGATTAGAAATTATCACATTTTATCATGTTTTAAATGAAGTCATGTAAATGTAATAGAACTTTTCCGAGGCATGTACCTCCACTACAGTGAGTAGTTAAGCAGTTAGAGTTAGTTAGAATCAGTTTCGTTACTGGAAAACATTTTGGTCATATTGTATTTAAAGACAATTTGAAGAAGAAAGAAGGTTCCGAGTTTTGGACCTTGAAGCCTAATTTTGTACTGAAAAATATTGAATCAATGAAAAGTTTTGCAAGTTTCCATTATTCTATCTGTGTTGAATAGTTTTCCAGTTATCATTTCGTTTCCATATCTATGAATAAAGTAGAGTGATTTGAGCTGCAGGTCTCTTGATATTTGTGTATCTAAGAGTTAAACATCCTTAATGGGCGCTCCTCTATTTTAACTTTATTATTGCTCACTTCTTCAGGGTTTTATAATGATAGATTCTGTTTTAAGCAGCATATCAATTTAAAGTCCTTTTCTTTCTTCGTCTTCCATTCATTCACTTCAGCATAAAGAGAACATGGCATTGCAGAACTTGTAGGGATTTGATATTTGGAGATTATATTATTAATATTTGAAGGTTTAATAAACAGAGACAGATATATACTTGTTTGTGACATAATCTTTAATGTCTTGAGCACGGATTCCTTTACACAGCAAGGAATTGTTTCTCAAGGAACAACACACTCCATGAGCTTTCTTAGATCTTGGCAGCAGTTGGCATCTCTACTTCTCGGGAGGAACAAATCTTGGCAGAAGTCAAGAGCAGATCCATATTTTCAGATGTGATAAAGGAAAAAAATACCCATGAGTCGTCCCTTCAAGAAGGTCGAGAAGCTTTCTTTTAATATATTTTTCAATATAATAAGAAAATTGAAGAATCATGGATCAAACTTGATGAGGAGGAAGAGCCATTGGAAATAGAGAGTGAAGATTTCTTGACATGTCTATCACAATATCTAGCATGTACTCAAGAAAAAAATCAAAAGTATTGGGAAGACTGACATGATATAACAGAGGAGGAGACACCACTAGTTACTAATGAATCAAAAGACCAAGAATATGTGAACTCCATTGAAAATTGGTTCCAAAAAATTGTCGATACACAGTGTTCCTCCATCATTCAACAAATCTTGGTACCATCTCAATTAAAGAAATTGGTTTCTCATACTTTAGTATGTGTTCAAGTTTATTCTTTAAAATTGAGTGTGAGTATATTTAGCATTATGTTACATGCATGGTTACATGGGAAGTACTCCTACACTTGAAGGAGATATTCCTCTCTTTAAATTAGGGTAGGGTAATATAGAAACAATAAATAAAAAATCGATTTGGAATAAAAAATTTATAGGCGCTACCAACCAGGAAAAATGGTGATGAAAAATGGCTCTGCAACACCCTCAGCAATGACCTATGGTTTTCCGAGCCTTGGGCATGCAGTTGCCCTGCCCGCTCTTCCCCCTATGAGATGCAATCCTAATCTCAGGCACGGGCTCGAAAGGGTGCATCATGGTGGATCTCCATGGGGGGACGATGGATCCCCCCTCCTCTGACCCTCCTCTCGCCGACGCAGCTACAGAATATGACAAATAATGACAAACCAATTCCACCATGCATTTTGGCCTTCAGGGAATCCTCCATTGATGAACTCCCATCCTGAAAATGTAGCAGCAGAAGCTACATTCACCTCCTCCACTTGCATTCCCAAATATATAGAGAGCCTAAAGATCTAAATCTCGGCACACCGAATCAATGCAAGAATCCAATTTATGAAGGATCATGCTCTGATCGGAAAGTTTATGGGGTTTTGGCCAACTGAAAAATCCCTTCTTGGCTGGATCGCAGCCAAATGGAAACCTAAGGAACATATTTACCTACAGCTAGGCTCAAAGGGATTCTTCAACATCATTTTTACATGCTTCGAAGAAAATAACATAATCATGGACGAAGGCCCATACTTCTTTAATTCGGTCGACCTCTTCCTCCGAAACTGGGTGGAGAGTTTCAATCCCGACAAGGAAGACTTTAGTTGGGCTCTGGTTTGGGTCTATCTCTACTCTCTACCTCAAGACTACTGGGACAATAAAACCCTAAGAGAATTTGGCAATACGCTGGGATAATTCATCAAAATAGCAAACGAAACATGAATCCTTCTTTCAATATTCATTCAATTTCTTGTCCTAAATATGGATCCCCGTTGGGATTAGAAACGTCGACCAATGTTTTATAAAAATGTGGATAATCCAGATATTCCTTCAGGAAACACGAATTAACAAGCACACGGCCTACGCAAGGATATGTGTCTATAAGCACATTGCCAAATCTCTCCCTAACGAGATAAGTCTCCTCCATGACGATTTGAATGGATTCAAACTGTGGATTATGAACACGTACCATTCAAATGCAGAAAATGCCACATGCATGAACATTTATTGTGGGATTTCCCACTCAATCCAAGCACCTCCATGCACAAGGAAACAACATTGAAAGATCCGAAAGGATTCACAAAATTCACCAACAAAATAAGGCACACCATAAAGTCCCACAATGTGCCCTCAACCAAAGCTCCCACACCCAGAAATAGCTTTGGAAATTTTGCCGATCTGAACACAGATACCTCGGCTATCCCCAACACCTCAAACACGCATATGCAACCAAATGATTCTCCCAAGCAAACTCAGACCCAGACTCCTCTCCAAGAAAACGTGGGTAAAGGCAAAGGCTCATCCTCAGATCAACCAACGGTGATGGAGGAGGAACTAAAAAGCATATACCATGGAGATCTGGACATATTAGGACGTGAAGATGAACGAAAACGGAAATACTATCAATCAATCCCCAACCAACATATCTAGCAACTGGAGGAAGTCCTCAATCGAGCACAACAACTTCCCACTCTAGGCATTCAAGGGGGAACACTACTCAACACCAAGATCATTCTGAAATAATCAAGAAAAATGGGAATACGAACAGATCTGCAAAGATTGATCATCCTGGGAGAAGAACTAGTAGGATCTGGCAGATATCCAAAGCTTACCATATTCTACTCCATCCTTCCTCCAAGTTTCCAATGAAGCTCATCTCCTGGAATATAAGAGGGCTAAACAGTCCCTCTAAGAACCGATTAATTAAAAAGAGAATAGCTGAAGAAAACCCCACAATCTTCTTCCTGCAAGAAACCAAATACTCTAGACAATATACTCACCAAGCTATGGAGAGGTTATCAAACTGTAACTGTAGATGCTCATGGAGCCTCGAGAGGGTTGGTGATAATCTGAAATCCGCAACTGATTATTCTTGAGAAATTTCATGCTACCTGCAATTTAATTCAAGCATCTTTCCATCTTATGGGTACAAATATTCATGGTATACTCACAAATGTATATTTTCCTCAAGCAACCACAACCAAAATAGATCTGTTGAATGATATTGAAACCCTTAATCTACAATGCACCCTCCCTCTGTGGGTGCTCGGAGGAGACTTCAATATGATAACAACCAGGAAAGAAAAGAAAGGGGGAAGGAAAAATCTAGACACAGATAGCCTTAGATTCAAGGAATTCATTAATTACATCGAATGATATACATCCACAGCTCTAATGGGGTCTACACACGGAACAAAAAATGTGGAGACACACATCAAATCACTTCACACTTGGATCGTTTTCTGATCACAGACAACTTCATACAGCTAAGCGGTGAGTTTAATTCCACCATCTCCCCAACAGCAAGCTCATACCACTGGCCCATCCAGCTACAATGGGTCAAGCCAGGATTTTTGATGCGCAAGCCATTCTGATTCGAAAATTTCTGCTTCAATCATCTAGGATTCTGTTATCACAAAATTTCACTTGATTGGATGCTAATCAGACAACTTCATGTAATTGTTTCAAACCAAATTGTAACTGAAGCTTAGCCTCTTCAGTCTGATAGGGCTCTCTCAAAGGGTTTAATGATATTTAATAATGATGAAACTAGATGGCTAACTCTTCTTGGAAAATAACTTGCTTGTGATGTGTGTAGGTTGAAAGGAGTACAAGTCTACAACCATTGGGCTTATGGAGTCAAAAAATCAGTAGTTCAATGGTAAGGTCTCTTGACATGGAAGCTGAGGCAAGTAAGAGTTTTTAGCAAAAGTGAATCGCACATAGAATATGAAATAACACGGCCATTTCATCAATAAAGGAAGTCAGAGCATACACCTATGAATTCTGAGTATTAAAGATGAAAACCAATGCAAATGGTATACATAAAAAATATAGATCATATAAGCACTAAAAACTCCCTGAGAATCTCAGGCTGGTCAAGAAAAAGTCCTATGTATTACTGATATCAGTCAAATTACATAAAGTTGCAGTATTGCAAAAAATCTCCAACCCTTTACAATTTCCAATATCTGCCCTTTAATAGACCTTGTTACATGAGCGATCGTCTACCTCTTGGCTAGATTCATCAAACTTTTCCTAATGACACCTTGAATAACAAGAAAACATGTGTTTTAATGAGAAAATGACAGCTACACTATAAAATAGTCATTTTCCTAATATGACTCAAACTTCTAATTATTACATCAACTACCTTATCTCTTTAAACAGTTACACATATGACAACTAATGATTCACATGTTCGAATGAGCTATTACAGAACTCATCACTACTTGACATCGTAATTACCCTCCTCAAAATCTGGAAACAAACCCTATTTTTACGAAAACAGAGGTCTATCCTCAACGAACGATTAAGCTGATGATTTGTCTTCATTTCATGGTCTTCAAGCCATGGATGATTGTTGGAAAAGCCCCTAAACCTTTTGAAATTTTCCACCTATCAAAAAATGCTCATAAACCTACTCAGAATCCTTCAAACAGCTCGCTACGAAAGTATGGCAGTTTCGTAGCATACTTTCGTAGCGTACAAAAAATGACTTTTGCAATCAAAATTTATGTTTTTTTGCTCTTTCATGGTGTTCATCATGGCCTAATACATCCTCCCTATCATTTCCTCTCCTTGAGAGCTACCAGAAGTGGTTTTATAAGCAAAAATACAGCTACAAGTGGTTTCATAGCGTTTTCCTGACTTCAAGCCTAGGAAACGCTACAAAACTGTGGAAAATTATGTAAATTCCAGATTTTTGCCTTGTTTCAAAAATGTACCTTCCAGCTATATAAATTTGGTTTTAAACGTGCCCTTGACCTTTCAAAATATAAAACAACCCAAACTAAGAGTCTTGAGGTGTTTCTTCTTCATTGATGATGAGTTGAGCTATAGGCTCCTCAACTACTGTCATTTTTAGACCCTTCTTCTCCAACTCCTCATGGATAAATTATAGGTATTCTTGGAGGTATTTAACTTGGTTCTTCAACTTTATGTTACTATATGTAAATTGCAGTTTTACTCTTCTGACTTGCTTCACTTCTTTCCTTAATGGCATAGTCCATTTGATTAATTGTTGTGTGTTATCTAGGGTCTTTGATACACTGTCAACCTGCTCTTCCCAAACCTCTTTCATCTTTTCAAACTAAACCTTCTGAATATTATGTTTCCTTGCCTCCTTATTCATGACTGCTATTTGATGATTATCTAACCTCAATTTTTCTTCAAGAACTTCCAACTCTGTTTTTTTTATGACTTTCCCCTTTCCTTTATTTTGCTTGTTGACTGGATCTTCTTCTGCAGGAGATGAAAGGTCAATAATGTTTTGTGGTAGTTGGATAGTGTCAGTGACTGGATGAACTTCTTTACTATTTTCCAAGAGTTTTATAGCATGTATTTTCATTGGCTTCCTATCCTGGAACATAAAACCTGCATCCTCACCTTCAAATTCTAACCTCTTTTTTGGTTTTTAACCTTAAAATTCAAATTCTAACCTCTTTTTTTATTTAGCTTTCTTGAGTTTATGTCCACCTTCATCTATATCCTCAGCCTGGACTATAGGAGTCTCTTCAATTTCAATGGCATGTAGTATGTCTTCTAAATTTCCTTTAGCCACTGTTTGGCTCCTTGTAAGAGCAAAAAAGCATGTAGTATGTCTTCTAAATTTCCTTTAGCCACTGTTGCCTTGTTTACTCACAGTTGGCTCTTGTTTTGCAGGTTTTCTCATTATTGACTATTGTTTTGTAGGTGGAACTATGGGTGTATCAATTCTCTGCAACTGCTCTCTTTCCATCATTACTGGTTCACTTTTCTCTTCCACTAATGGTGATGGTATACCTCTAGGTTCTTTTAGGGGTAATGATATTCATTTCAAAACCACTAAAAGAAGACCAGATTCTGCCTAGTCTTTGTAACTCATCTAAAACCAGCAATTTTATTAAGCCATGATGAAAAAGTGAGGTTTCACTTCCCTCATATTCAGCTTGAACTTTATCTGCCATTTTTTTTAAGCTTCTGTGTAAATATAAAGGTATATCAAGAGATATGTTATCAACAAAGTGTAGGAGAAGCTTGAAGTGGTAAGAATAGACTTTATGATATCTCCCTTCACAAATGAAATATTTCTGGATGATAAGTAGTAGCTTTGAGAAAGTATCCTTCATGCAGCTCCTTGGAATGCCACTTGTAAGGTCAAATTCACTATTTTTTGGCTTCATAAACTCTTTACATTCCTCCATGTTGAATTTAAACCCTTTGAACCATTTTTCTTGTCCTCTTGGAATCCCTGTTGTTGTTGCAATGATCTCTGGTGTTATAGTGAGATTCATCATTCCCACTTTTGTAGCTATTCCATTGAAGTTTAGGGAAAATTCTTTAGAAACCAGTACATGGCATCCTTGTAATCTTTCACAAAACTATAAACATCCTGTTCTTCTGAAAACTTATACAGCTGTTGGGTCTTCATTTATCAGGTTCATATCTGATGGCTCATATCTAAGACAGTGGCCACCTTTGTTGGTCTTCCTCTTTGTAGCCATGGTTCTTTAATGTCTTCTCTGCCTTGCTTGATCAGTTATACTTGCAAAACTTTTAAAATACCAGCCACAACTTGGACTCAGTGGAATAACTCTCTAGAGCTCAATAACAAGCAAAGAGGGAATGGAGAATGACAAATGACTCAATTTGGAAAGATTTTGAAGTTTGATGACAACTCATAGCATAATGATGACTCATACATGCTTAAAATGGCAATGATGACTTCAGCCCTAACCATTTACCTTGATCTTTACCCTAACTAACTCGAATGGCATCTAACTTATCCTTTTCAATCATTTTATGACACCTAACAGTTAATTTGACAAGACAGACAGGAATTCTTACTTTCGTAGTGTTCCTAGTGTATTTCTAGGCATTTTCGCTACAAAAGTATTAGTAGTTTTGTAGCGAAAAGTGTGTTTTCTATATGTGTTTCGCTACGAAAGTGTGGATTCTTAGCTAAAATGACTCTTTCGGTGCTATAAACTTGGGAAATGAGAAATGTCAGAAAATCATGACTGATGTGACATGAGAGGATTTGAATGAGGGTGTGTTTATACATTAGGATAGGCTAGATAAGAAAAAAATTAAAAATTTCTTGACCAAGTGATGAAAAATGAATTCTATGGCCCTGCCTTTGACATATGAACCTCTAGGACTTTGTCAAATGATGCTTCATTTTTTTCGAGTGATAACAGATTCAAAGACCTCATCACAGAATGGTGGTCATCTCTCACACCCCCAGATGGATTGAAGATGTTCCAATTCCAGCAGAATCTTAAATTGCTCAAAGGCAAATTGAAATTTTGGAACCATCATACCTTTGGAAATATCTTCAAAAAACAAAAGGGGATCGAGCAGCAAATGGCGAATCTTCAACAAAAAATTATTCTAGCAGGGCGAACAGAGGATTCTAATGCCATGGAAATCTAAACTCACTACCCAACTGGAAGAAACCCATCTACAAGAAGAAATTCTTTGGAAACAGAAATCAAGGATCAGGTGGTTAAAGGAATGAGAAAGAAACACAAAATTCTTTCATTTCTCGACCATTCAACACAAAATGCACAAAAAAATCTCAGTCCTCAAAGCCTATAATGGAGAGCGTTTGGAGAGTCATGAAGACATCGAAGAAGAGCTCCAGGATCACTTCAAAGACATCCTAAAAGAGCCCAATAATCACCGAAGGAAGGCCATCGATAGTATACCTCATAATATACCTAGGATTGTCACTAAGGAGCACAACCAAATGCTTCCCAAACCAACCACTCTACAAGAAATAGAACTAGTATTATTTCAGTTAAAGGAGGGTAAAGCCCCAGGCCCGGATTGGTTCACTACTTCTGAGACATCATAAAGCAGGAAGTTTGGGAGCTAGTGGAATAATCTCGCAAAATTCCTTGCGTCCTTCCAGCTCTAAATGAAACCTTCCTCACTCTTATTCCAAAGGAGGATTAGGTAGTGACTCCAGGTAAATATAGACCTATTCCCCTTTGCAATGTCATATACAAGATTATTTCCAAAGTTATTTCTAATTGGTTGAAGCCACTCCTTCCTTTGTTGATCTCCCTGAAGCAAACTAGCTATGTGGAAGGTAGGCAGATCTTGGATGGCATTATTCTCACCCATGAAGTCATCCATTCCCTTAAAACTTTGAAAAACCTAGAATTTTGCTCAAAATTGACTTATGCAAAGCCTTTGACAAGCTCAGTTGGGCCTACATCAAACAAGTTTTCCTAGCCTTTGGATTCAGTCATACATGGGTTCGTTGGATCATGAGTCTGCTTACATCCCCCTTCTTCTCGATCCTAGTCAATGGTATCCCTTCTACTACCTTCTCCCCTTCCAGAGGTATCAGATAGGGAGATCCTCTCTCGTCATTCCTCTTTGTCCTCATGGTTGAAGATCTAGGCCGTCTGATCAAGAATGTTGTCCAAAATCAAGATCTCAAGGGAATTCTTATCCATAATCAACCTCCCATCTCACATCAGCAATTTGTGGATGACAACATGATCATGGGCCATCCTTCTGTACAAAAAGCTAGAATGCTTAAATCACTCCTGGACCGCTTCTTCGAAGCCTCATGAACCACCTTCAATGCTGATATAACCCAAATTTTCCTTTTTAACATGCCCCTTCTCACTCAAAGGAATATAGCTAGGATCCTAATATTCTCGGTGGCCTCCCTACCCTCAAAATATCTTGGAGCCCCTCTCACCACCTTCGCCATAAAGCACTCTTCCTGCAAATAATTTCTAGAAAAATTGGAAGCCAGACTCTCCTCTTGGACTTACAGATCCCTGAACATTATTGGTCACCTAGTCCTTATAAATTTTGTTTTACATTCCTTGCCCCTTCACCTCTTTTCTATCCTTGCAGCTCTAAAATGGATCCTCAAAAATATCTGCAATCTCCAGTGATCCTTCTTATGGGGCGGAAATGGGCCTTGGTTAAGTGGAAGGAAGTTTGTTCCCAAAAGGATCAAGGCAACCTTGGACTTAGAGATCCAGAGCAAAGCAACATTATCATGGGCACAAGAATCTGGTGGAAATGGGTTTCCAAACTCATGGGCCTTGGACTGAATTATAGAAATCTAAGTATGTTGTTGCGTGGACCCAAGAAAACTTAATTAGATTCAATCAAGAGACTAAGGGTTCCCTGATATGGAATGCAGCTAACCAACACAAACACCTTATTCAAACTCACAGTTTTTGGGAAATAAGGCCAGGCTTGCAAGCTCGCTTTTGGGAAGACTCCTGGCAGCAGATGTCAAGTCTTTCATCCATCTTCCAACGTCCCCTATGGAAATCCATCCTGCAAGAGAGACAGAAGAACAAGGTTCACCACTTCTGGACGCATGAGGACACCAACGGATTCCAAAATTGGATTCTAGCAATCAATTGGCAGGGATATTGGCACGAACAACAACACCTAGATATAAGAGAGAATATAGATAAGTGGAAAATCAAAGTGCGGGATGGATCGGATATCCTTCGGTGGGGATACTCACCACGTGGCACCTTCTCTACAAAGGAGGCCTATCAAATTCTCCATCGCTTGGATCCTCGTCAACCAAATAACCTCTGGAAGAAGATCTGGAAAGCTAAAATATGGCCCGAAGTAGCCACCTTCTTATGGTTACTCAGCAAAAAAAGAATACTCACATGGGACGATATCCTGAAGTGAGGTTTTTTCGGACCATCAAGATTCCCTCTATGCCACCAGAGTTGTGAGACAATCAACCACCTCTTAGACCTCTGCACAATCTCCAGCGTCTTCTGGGACAAGATAGAGACTCTATGAAAAAGAACATATCGAGCTTAGGGAAATATAATCCAACCTCTTAGCCAATGGCAAGAGCTTCCCTTATCTGGAAATATCCTCAACCGACTCTGGCAGCTCATCCCTGGGCTTCTAACATGGACTCTCTGGAAAGAGCGGAACAACTGAATCTTCAAAGACATCAAAGCCACTCAGGAAATGATTTGGGAAAAATTATGGGGTTGCTTGAAGGAAACTCTAGCCCTCTCTCCATGGGCTAACTCGGATCTCCTGTCTTCGACTGTTGAACGCTCAATATGGAATAATTGGGGCCTGAATCTCAATCAATTGAACATCTCCCCCATGCAATCAAAGGCCCCAACCCTAGCTCGGGACAGAGGGTTGCCTCCCCCAACAGGCTTCATCAAACTTAACTTTGATGGCACCTCTAAAGGCAATCATGGGGAAGCCGGATTTGGTGGTATTTGCAGAGATTGTAGGAGAAATCCTCTACACATCTTCTATGGCACTATAGTTTTGGATAGAAATATCTCAACAGAGCTGGAGGGACTTATCCAAGGCCTAATCATCGCCATTGAGCTCAATATATTCCCTCTGGAAGTTGAAGGGGATTCCAAAGTCATCATCCAAACCACTTCTCGTCTCTTATCTGGGTCATTAGCCTCAAAACTCACCAAGAGACGGAGATTGGCTCACCGCCTTCAGCAGTTGGAACGATGTCTTCAACTATACAAAGTTATTACTTTTGTTCATGTGAGAAGAAAATCCAATGTTTTCGGTGATTACTTAGCTAACAAAGGAGTTGATCACAATCTCTTACTTTTCTCCTACAACATCCAATCTATAACGGAGGAAACTCTGAGATCGAATTGCATTACTCTCTTGCACAAGGACAATGACCTCCCAGATCCGGGTGACAGCACCGACATACCATCCAACACACAAGCACACCCTCCCATGGCAAATGATGATGTATCTAGGACTGGATCGGCGGCACCATGAATGGCTGCCAGCACCTCACAGCACCAGACAGCAGTTAATGTTGTTAATGCATTCGATGGCCTCCACCTGGGATCTTGGTTTGAGGGGTGCGGCCTTAAGTTCTCCCCTGCACCCTCTCCCTTGCATTTTCATCTTTGTTCTCCCTCGCATTTTTGTCTCTGCTCTCCCTCATGGCTCTGATAGCCCTCTACCCTTAAAACTCGCCTATAGTTCCGCCTGTAACTCCATGGCTTTGGGCCAGCAACAAAATCCACATTGTGGCAGTGTCAGGGGTGCTCTTCCGGCCCGACTAAACCAGGACTCGCCGTACATAAATTTCAATAGCCCTCCTCTGCCTCCATTTCTCCACCTGCAGCCTCACCTTTTGAGCTCTCATCTGCCTCCATCGCTCCGCCTATGACTTCCTTCATCACCAATGTTGACCCCTCCCTACAACCACCACCCATAGTTAAGCGTAAATACTGCAAGTCTACCATCCTCCACTCCTTAACACCTCCACCGAAGAAACTGGAGCATTTTCCTGTTAAGGCCTCCTCTTTGTACATTCCCAACCTCTGGCATTACTCATCTGAAGGTATCTAGAGCAGGGCTAACGAGAATGAAGCCCCGCCCAAGGCCCCATATGTCTTTACGAAGGAGGAAGAAGAAATAGCTTGCATCTACGGATGCCCAGTGACAGAGTAAGAACTGGCAGGACCTGATGCGGACCAAAGTGAAGTGGCCAACAAGGACTGAAGGTCATGGTTTATGTGCCATAGCTCTCTTTTGGATATATTTGACATATTTAGATTTTCCATTTTTTTTTAATGTTTTAGAAAGGATAGTTGTTTCAGACTTCTCTAGAAAATAAATGCGTTGGTTTCCCTGTCAAGGGAATCCCCTTCTTTTGCTATTTTGGAGACAATTGCGAGTAGTAATAGGACAAATTCCTCAGCTCAGACCATGGAATGTATTATATTTTTCTAATTAATAGAATTTAGACTAGCTTACAAAAAAAAATTGTTATAGCATCACTCTTAAATTCCCTAAGGCACAACTATTGAAATTTCCATTATTATGCACTCATGTGGTAATACTTGTCAAAAGAAATTCACTCTTAAAGCCTCATATTTTATAAAGTGACTTTGATTATTGGCAAAAATTATTCATTGGATCAGTTAAGGGTATTGTTATAGTTATGTTTAATACTTTTCATTCATAAGCCTAAAAACCTACTTATGGCCTATTCATTCTAACAGACTGTCATCCAAGAAACATTTTCAAGTTTCTCTTCAAAGGCATGGATGAAAAGCCTCCTATGGTGGACCACTCTTATAAAACCCTAACTAGCTCTCATAAGAACCATAGCATGATCAATTCGAGGAATTTTTCAATCATTATCTGAGATGTTTTATTTAAATGAGTATTTAGGATAGAAGGACCAACTAGTAAAAATTAGTAATTAAAAAATTTTCACGCCATCTCGTGCTCTTAAGGAGAATATTTTCTTCCACACATATTAAGTAACCTATTTAAGGTTAATTATAATCATAGTTTCTTTTAAAATGATTGATTGAAGGATGGGAGGTCTCATTACGAGCCGACCTACCATGATCATGGGTCTTAACAATAATTATGTTACCGCTACTGATCACCAAGCCATGGTAATGGCTTTCAGTTGAAAAGCTAAAAGACAATAGGTCTCATCACGAGCCGACTTGTTCATTCTTGTTAGTTCTTGTGAATGGCACTTTCGTTAGCTGGTTACCAAGCCATGACAACGGCCTTCAAATAATTTATAAAAAAATGTAAATGCTTTCAATTGACTATGAATCTATATCTAATAGGTGGGACACATACATTTAATTGGGTTAAAAGGCATCCCTGTCGAGGCTATAGACGCATGTCAGCAGCAAGGCCATGCCTGTGGTATTAAAGATAATTTTACACTATGATTTACTTGGTTTTTTTTTTCTTTCCCTAAACTCATTGTCATATCTCTTTGATAATGGTTTTAAGATCCTTTTAGTAATGTGCTTTGGAGTTTTATCTTTTAGAAATATAAAGGTTTTCATGGATGTGGGACCCTTAGTGCAGCTGATTCACTTTTCTTGAATAAAAGGAGCTTTAACTATATGTTTGGGTAATGTTAAGATGGTCATCCTGGGAAGGTATTGTTTTGTCATCTTTCTTTCTCCCTATTTCCATCCATCTTTAACATCAAATAATGTCACTTCTATTTACAATAATGAGGCTACTGAAAGTGAAGACCTGCTGATTTGGACTTCTCTTGAGATGCTTTGTGGAAATTTTTATAGATGGCTATTTTATATCCCTGCAGTGACAACATTGTTATCATTCCTTTGGTACTCCTACCATTAGTTACTCTTTTATAAATAATGAAGATCAATCTTGACATCACTAAATCTATGGTTGCAAGTATTTCTTATCTTATTGATGCAGAGGGAGACAACACCATATGGAACTTACCTATATTCTCTTACTCAATTATCCCTATAGTTTAAATCAATGCAGCATGATTCATGACTCTAATAAGAAACCCTTGCCCTATAGTCTTAATTAACTTTGGTCTTTATTAGAGGTTTTGCTTGCATCAGGACATGCAAGATGATCGGCATGGGGGGATGCTAGGCCCTGTAATTGTCATATTTAATTCACATTCTCACCCTATACTTACTCATGGTTTTCATTATCATTACTATCATTTTCCACAATTGTTGGGCTAGTATCTTAAACTTGGAGCATGATCAGGTAATTGTTCATTATTTAACCTATTTTCTTTATTTCGATAAGATTTACATCAAAATGATTGTTGATGATGGTGCTTGTGTTGTTTCAGGAAGGAGTATGAAATCACGATCAAAGATACACATGAATCAACAATTCATTGCACCAAGTTTTGTTCCTACACCAGCACTCATACAGTAGCATTCTTGCACCGATTTGGGGCTTCGACATCTCGGCATGTTTGCGGGGAAAACCAAAGACATTTATTGTCCAAAATGATTCTATAACACCTTCCCATGAGTTGGATGCACCCATGTCGCACGTGTGGGTCCCTAGAAGCAAATCAACATATCTTCCCAAAATTTTCACAGTTTCAAACTTCCAATTTTGACCCTGATTTGCATGTCGCTGGAGGCGAATCTCGAACATCCAAGCAAATGCGCTTTTTACCCGTATAAAAAAATTATCAAGAACCCGAAAATTTTCCCAAGATTTGCATTATTCTAAAAGTTACACGCGGTTCTTTGAACAATTTTATAAAAAAAAAGATTGTTTTCCCATAATTCTAGGATCTTGGCATGATTTTCAAACTACCAAGTTTGACATTGACTTTCGTGCATTTGGAGGTGAATCTAGAAAATCAGAGAAAATGGGATTTCTACCAGTATAACAAATTATCTAGAACCCAAACCGTTTCCCAAGATTCACGTAAGTATAAAAGTTGCACGTAGGTCTTTCAAGTAGTTTTATATTTTAAAAAAAAAAAAAAAACTATTTTTCCAGAATTCTAGGATCTTGCCTAGATTTGCCAAAACATGGAAAATTCATATCAGATATGCATTTTATTGATAGGGAAATGGTTGTACTGGTCTCCAATTGATGGAAAATAGTTTCGATTCACTTCCTCATCTTGTTTTGTAATGGATTGTTTGGCCTAAAGCCAAATTTGTATCATGAAATGTATAAAAACAGAGCTATGGCTCCAAGCCTAAGAGGAGCAAACCATTTCTTTGTACCTTGATGCTTCTGATCTATGTTGGGGGTTCTACCCCCTTCCTTCTGATCAATTGGAGGTTGGACTACTGCAGATGTTTTAAAAGACTGAGATTTTAATTTAATGCCAGGTTCATGTGTCTCTTATGTTTATTTTATGTATTTTTAATTTCGCTCACATAAGTTAAGAGTTTTCCTTAAAGGGAAACGAGTTGGTTGGATAGGGCCCAACCAACCCAACTCGTTCTCCCTATATTTCGTAGTTTGTTAGACCTATTTATGTTGTTGTGAACAGAGTAATTTCATTTACTTGCTTGAGCATGCAGATTAGTGTAACCCTTGTGAATGTTTTCATGCACAGTCTTAGATATGAGGATTCATTGTGTGTGTTGGATTGATTTTTATTTTCAGTTCAGTCTTTTATTTCTTCCTGAAAGCATTGCATTGTTCTTTCCTTTTCTCAGAGCATTTTTTGAGCTATTTCTGAAAAGTTAAGTTTGGATGTAGTTTAACGATTTAAGTTGATTTATTTCCTTACAGCATAGTGTGCCCTCATATGAATACTAGTTTCAGTTACATATTAACTATGGGCATAAAGTTAAAACTGTAACAATCTCCTTACATATGCTTAAACAAAATATCACTGAGTATCAGAATCATTTATGGCGCTTTTATGGGCTTAAAGGTTTTATGAAATGTATCTTCTAAACAGAGCATATTTATTATCGTGACAGAAATCTGAAGAGGGTTGAGTTTTGTTTTTTGGATAGCGTACTTTCATTTCCAGCACAAGAATCTTTTCCTTTCTGCTATTGTGAGAATTTCTTTCAGTCTTTGCAGTTATTTGCATCGAATCATTAGGGGAATTTTGAGGTCTGAAATGGGCCTCCTACGGAAATCATAAAATAATAGTGGAAATAATAAAATAAGATTAGATTAAATCATCAAATTTTAGAGTGAAAAAAAAAATAAAAATAAAAATAAAATAAAAATAAAAATAAATAAATAAATAAATTTTTCAACTTGTAATTTCAACTTATCTCCGTATGGGTTTACTCAAATTTCAAGCAAGAACTCTCATTGGATGAAGAATTTTATTCTTCATCCAAGGAGTACCCATGTTGCATATACTTTCGATGGACCCTGCTACATGAAAAATAAGAAATACATTAAAAACATGATTGCAATCACGATTTTTCATGTATTTCTCATTTTTCATGTAGCAGGGTCCATCGAAAGTATGCAATATGGGTACTCCTTGGATGAGGAATTAAATTTTTCATCCAATGAGTACCCCTACTCGAAATTTGAGTAAAACCTTAGAGAAATAAGTTGAAAAAGTAGTTTCATTATTTTATTATTTTTTAATCTTTTTACTTTTTTACCCCAAAAATTGTGAATCGTCCCCCATGGTTGATATCATCATCTTGAATCATATTGGTTCTTATAAAGTTTATTTTGATTTTACTTTTTTCTTATGAGGCCCATTTTAGACCTCAAAAGTTCTCTAATGGCTTGCTTTGGATTGGGAGTTTCTTTCATTAGCATTCAAGTTGAAGTTTTTCTTTGTTTTGTTCATTTTTAGTCTACTAGTCATAGAACATTACTACATGAGTGAAGGATGATTGAAATTAAGTTTGTTTTAGTGCAGGAATAGTGAGTTCTTAGTGCAGGAATAGAACGTTCCAGTACAGGAACAAAACGTTCCAATACAGGAACAAATCATTCCACTACCAAAATAGAGTATTTCAGTACAAGAATAGGGTCATTTCAGTACAGGAACAAAATTTTCATAACATAAACAAACTCACTATGTTTTCCTAGTACATGAATCACAGTACAAGAATAGATTTACTTTTCGAATCTTTTGAGTTTTGCAATTGATTTATTGAGTGGCATGAATTCTGAGTTTATTTATTTCTTTTAAGAAGTATTTTGTTCCAATAAAAACTTTTATTGTTATTTTATGAGTGAGAGTCCAGTTTCCAGTGTTGTGTGAGCAGTTTCTACACAAGTTAGGGTTTTGTTTTGCATGTTGCTAGAGTCCTTCTTTGGCATTTCCAATGTTGCACCTTGAAGTTCATGAACTCGCGGATTAACAATTAAATGTCGGTCCATTAATATGCCATATACTACACCCAACATAAAGAAAAGAAAAGAAAAAAATATTATAAATGAAATTGACTTATTAAAGCATGGGTTTCATGATTGGGTAAATGTTTAATAGGTAAATCCCTCCAT
Organism: Pinus albicaulis; assembly: GCA_034641835.2. Classification (NCBI taxonomy): domain Eukaryota; kingdom Viridiplantae; phylum Streptophyta; class Pinopsida; order Pinales; family Pinaceae; genus Pinus; species Pinus albicaulis. The sequence goes on from CM076578.1 coordinate 2,001,653,893, forward strand.
TGCAGGCTTCTAGGGTTTGCGTCAAGAATCCTTGTCCTTGTCATTATGTAACAGACTCTTCTTCGTCTTTATTAATCAAGAAATAAATTTATTTTAATGTAAATTAGGTATTTTAGGTATCCTCCACCAAATTGGCCTCAACAAGGGAATTCGACCTCACAAACTCACTATATATTGGAGCAACTCGACTCATTTGGAAGCACATATCTCACAAGTTTGAATTGCAGAAGTTGGAAGTAGTAAAAGGTGTGAAATTCAAGAAAAAAATATGAAAGGGCTAGCGAAGGAGAAGGAAGTCTTTATCTAGCTAAATAAGTTGAAATTTTCTCTCTCTTGTCTCACAAGTGCGGAGAAAATGAAGCTGCGGGAGGGTCGAAATTGTAGTCTTGAAGCTAGACCGAAATTCTGATGCAGTAGGGTCAACAATTTGTCCTTGATGCAGTATTGATGTAGTATTGTTGTATTCGATCTTTTAAGGTTGGAAGAACAGTTTAAAGTTTGGATTGGTTGAGGAGAAAGGTCATTTGGTCTAAGGTCTTGGTCTATCTCAATTTCATTTTTCTTGTGGAAGAGTTTGAATGGGTTTTCCCCTGTAGAGGAGTTTTATCCCTAGCTGAGCACCAATATTTGGTGTCCCTGATATTCATGTTTTTATTTGATGATTTCTTGATGAAAATAAGATAAAATAATAACATAAACAAAGTTAATAAGAACACGAGAATATCACAAGTAATTATCAATATAAGAAAATCTTTCTACCTTTCTGATTTTCTAACAGCGTCTTGGGGCGACAAGATGCTTGGGAGAAATCCGACCGGCCCATGTTGATGTCTAGATCCCGAAGTAGGAAGGGTGGCATTAGTATTAGAGATTTGACCTTAGATACACACCTAGATCCCTGGGTTGGTGTTAGTGTAGAAGTGTGATGGTACCTAGAGTGGTTGAAACTTGGAACACACCTTAGTCCCAACCAGATTAGATACCTTGGTCAAGTATCTAATTTGTAAGCATTGTGTGTGTTGTAACTCTTCATAGAGCATATAATTTTGAGATCTTCCATGTACCTATGTATATATGTAATTATGAATACCTCCCTAGTTAAGACGGAGTGTTGAAGAATGTAACTAGTGTTGGTATTCATTTTTGTATTTGAGTCATGGTGTAATGTTGTCAAAAAAAAAAAAAAAAAAAATTATTATTAAAGAAATATTGACTTATTAAAGCATGGGTTTCATGCTTGGGTCAATAGTCAGTAGGTCAAAGCACCCATTGTGTACTCTATGGTTTATATCTTGAGTCAAGGTCATAGTCATGATGTAAAATACCCTTCATGGACACCTCAAGTCAAAGAAGAAAAATTATTTTCATGTCAAAACAGACTCCTCCACCAAGTCAACCCTCCTCTCGTATATGTCGACCTACCTCTCCTACAATTCGATCCCAAAGGAGCCTCATTCTACTAAATACATACACAAAAAACTCAACCTATTGAGGGACACTATCAACCACACATTTGATCTTTAGTTTTGGATTAAGAAAGATAAGTCGAAGACCTAGAAAAAGGAAAATCAAGTCAAGCGAAGAAGAAAGGAAGTCTTTAAAATCTATGGAGAACCAAAAAATTTCTCTGTCGCATGTGTGATCTCGACACTAGTTATAGGAGTCGAGAAAAGAAAGATCGAGTTGCAGAGGTTACAGGAAAGAAGAAGACAAGGATCTAGATGACTAGTGGAGTACAAGGAGATTTGTTCAAAAGGTCAGGAGTATCTCAATTTGATTTGAATTTACTAGTGGAAGATTTTGACTAGGTTGTCCCCTCCATAGGGGTTTTTCCCTGGCTGACTGCCTACATATTGTGTCCGTTTCTCATGTTTGTGATCTTAATTTATTTTTTGCATTTGTCTTGATGGCGGAAATAACTCCAACATAATGAAGAAGAACTAAATAATATCACAAGAACTTGTCAAGTTAAGAGAAATCGTTGAAAGAACCTTAATCTAAATTTTTCCCTAGATTTATCAACATAAAAGAGATGACTGTGGAATGTTTTTTCTATTGTTTGAAATAATTCTAAGTTTCAGTCTTAGCTCAGGAAGAGGGCCAAAGCCCTAGTAACAGGATGAAAGGCCTCAGTCTGTCACAAGAGGGCCGAAAAGCTTCAGGATAATTACACAAGGGTCGAGAGTCGTCAGGAGGTGAATAGTCAAGACTGAAAAAAGACAAAAGAAACCAAAGTACCTTAGGGTTGCAGGAAGAACAGTAAGTCACCTTGAAGGACGCTTATCTGAGGTTTTGATGATCGTTTGAAGAAAATCGTTCACTATGAATAGTTATTCCATATAAATTAAAGGCAAATATTAGACTAATATCTTTGTCCTGATTTTTTGACACAAATGTCAAGAGTACTTTTGGAATTGTAATTTCTAGGGTTTTTGGGATCAAACACTAGAATTGGATTTGTAATGCTTAATGCTAGGAAGAAGGGTGCATAAGCTTGATAAAGATTGCAGAAATTGATTTCTACAAAGAAGAAAAAACTTAAAAGGACAACTACATCAAAAGATAAGTAAATGACATCTTTCTCCTTTGATCACTATTATTATTTTATTCCTTAGATAATATTTTTGTCTTTGTATATTTACTTGGCTATAATTTTTTCTTCCATGATCTCCTTAATGATGCTAAACCACATCTATTTGACACTCGATCCCCCTCCCAAAAGTGAGTGTACCCCGGGAAACTACAAGTACATCTCAAATATGCCCAAGTAATGATTCTAAACATCTAAAATAACGTAGTTTTGTGGCAAGAAGGATCTCCCAAGTAAGAGCGAGAGAAATACAAGGATTTTTTTTGGCTTTAGGGCTTAAGAAGAATAAGAAATTTTACATCTAGGGCAATGAAAAGTAACCAAAAGGGTTCCAGTATTTATGTAAATAGTCAATATGGAAGGACCAACTCTCTAAAAGGATGCTAAGAGTTGAGATTGTCAAAAAAATTTAGAGATGGAATATATCGGAGAGTAGTATGCCTTACTTGAAGAAACCATGTCAAGTAAGCAGATGGACTTGCTTACATAAAAGTAGTATCGAAAGAAGGACTTGCCTACGTAGCAAAGGCAGGAATATGTACTTCAATGACAGAGAGAGAAACAAGAATAGCCACGAGTATTGTAGTGCATTTGACGCATGGGCGGATGAAATGCACAATGCTTGGTAGGGGAGGTTTCTTTCCTACAAGAAAGTAACAGGTCAATTGGTTTGTTAGATTGTTAGTGGAACAACATAACATGTAGTAAACTAAGTAAATAACATAGCATGCTACAATAGAGGAGAAACAAGAACAAAAAAACACAAATGCAATAACAAGTTCAATCGAATCAAACACACTAATAATCCAAATGAAGAACTCTTCCCCTTTTATTAGTTGTTGATGGTATAAGAGAATATGACGCTAAAACACTTGCAATGAATCCTTAGAGCTATGGAGCTCTAATATTCACGGTAAGGAGGGATCTTTCCTTTAAGCTTCTTGCAAGCCTCACTCTCTCCTCGACGGATGGTAGAATAACGGACACTTGGTGAACTTCTTCTCTTGGATTGAGGTGTTGGATGGCCAACAGCTGAATCCTTCCACTCCTTGCTGCTTGGACAACACAATGTTGGTTTTCTCTCAAGAAATTTGGCCAGCATAACAATGCGTTCTCTATTCTTCTTCCCAGTGGTCTTTTATAGGTAAATTTCAAATTTCTCTCCCTCCCTTGATACAATGTGGATGTTGACACAAGAGTGGGAGTAATATTCCCAAATTTTCACATCACATTTGGAATATTAGAGTCCTTGATTTTCCTAATAAATTAAGTAAATAAACGGGTGGAGGGACCCACAATCCTCAATAAGAATAAATATCCACTTTGTGTGTGTGAATGTGGATTAATTTAGACTAGATCTGCAAAAAGAGGTAGTTGAGCAACTACTAATGTGAATGAGGTTGGAGAACATGTCTCATTTAATGAGAGAGATCATGGAGGGTTGATTCAATGAACTAAGATCTTGAATATGTCAAAAAAGGGTCATTGAGCATTAATGATCAAGTGGTGGATAAATGAAGCACACATGATGGAGGAGGTGTACATTGCACAAAGATTGTTTAGTTGATTTGGTCAAATAGCGCAATCCCACTTGGAGGATCTTGTCCACATGAGACTGCGCAGTTGAGATTAGGGCCAAGGCTTGGGATGTCTCAATCATTATAAAGGAGATGAAGGCTAAGGTGAAAGGCATCTTGGATTATTTTGATGTGTGATATTTTAGATCTGGAATTTTCAAGTGATATTCCACTGCATTCTTGGGTTGTTTAGCAGAGATTGCAAGTGTTGTTTAGCACAGGGTGTTCCTGGGCGGGAATCCCTCCTCTTTCTTTGAGTGATCTCCAAGGAAGAGGTTTGTACTTCATTATATATCAGGCTTTAAGTGCCATTTCCTTTCTCTACTTTTTGCAAAACATTCATATTTAGGAAACTGCAGTTTTCTGAAGATCATTTTGGAAGGTGGAAGTTGTCTTCAGTACTTCAACAGGAGAACAAGGTGAGGGATTATTCCCATCACTTCGACTTATAGATCAGCACTCAGCCACATTGCAGATCTGGCATCAAGCCAAATGTTATTGACCTCCTAGCAGTAGTATTCTCTCCAAGAATAACGTTGTCCATATTGCAGATCTAAAAGGAGGAAGGAAGTTGCTAGTACTTCAGCTAGCAATCCAATGGAGGATCATTCCTTCACATTGCCATCAGTCTCACCATCATCCTGGAGTTTATTGCAGCATATTTCAGCAGGAAAAAGGCCTCTCTTTCCCTCACAGCGTAGTTTTTGGAGGCAGTTTTGTTGCAGCAACTGCAATCATCTTTTGGAGGATTGAGAAGCTAGATCTAGAGCTTTTAGCTCATAGATCTGAGGAAGGGATCAACCCTTCAAGCATAGATCTAATATGAGCATCCATTTTAGCCATGTTTTCTTCATATCTAGCTTTGGATCTGTATTTCCCAGCAGATCAAGGATCAAACCCTCGGGAGGTGATTTTTCCAAAGTTGCAGATCTGGAAAATCCTTTCTGGGTTATCTTGGGAATCCATCACATTGGCCAAATCTTGAATCTTGGAATCATCATGGCTCCAATTTTGAGTAGATCTGCATTTCTATTTTCATCCTGCAACTCCATGTTTATGTCTTATTGAAGAGACAGCGCAGTATTTGCAGCAGAGCCTCAATAATTACGTTGTACCTGCTTGACACATGTTTTCAGGGTGATCATAACTCATCTTTTTGGCTAGATCTACCTATATTTTGTACTTGTGTAACTGATTCATCTCCAATATAATAAAATGGCTCAGCTCTTTCTGCATATTCTGATTTGTACTTAGATTTATTGTTTATCTTGCTGTGAATTCTTATATTGTGTGAAGTATTACTGCATTCTCCCTTTCGGGATATTACAGTGGTATCAAAGCATGATCTTTGGCTCAGCTTGTGGACACTTCATCTTTTTACATTGAAAGAAGAACAAATAGATGAGTTCTATCATGGAGAATGAAAAATCTGTCACTCCTTTCTTTAGATCCATGCAAGATCTCTCCAAAGAGGTCTATCAAATGAAGGAGGAAGAAAATAGAGAAGATCCAAGAAGAAGATGTGATGAGGAAAGTACTTCCTATCAGCAGTAGAGAAGACCGGAGAATCCTAGATCTCCTCATAGATCCACTATGACCCCTTTCTTTGAGGAAGGTGAGAGGTAGAGAAGTGAAGGAATTAATGAACCTGTGACTCATGAGACTCTCAGCCTATATCTTGCTGAGTACAAAGCATAATCTAGAGCTTTCAAGGAGGAGCTAACTCTCCAACAATTCTTCCAGACTAAAGAGGAAAGAGGATCCTATAGCAGCAATAGAAGGAAGAGGCATAATAGATTCTATTTGCCTACATTTCATGGGTCTTCCTCAAGCAATGTCAAGGCTTGGAAGGAGGAGTTAGATTCATTTTTCAAGCTACATCCTATGGCTGAAGAAGAGGTTGTTCAAATTGCAGCACTTCACCTCTTAGATGAAGCAGAAGATTGGTGGTTTGGGCACCTAGAGCATGCAAAGGTGACCAAGTATTCAAATTTCTTTCAAAAGTTGAGGAAGAGGTGTGATGTGGAGGGGTCACTACTTTCACCACCTACTGAAAAAGTACTTGTATCTAGAGAAGAGGCACTTGCATATTTGCAAGGTAGTCTTCAGCTCTTGACATATGGAGTCCCATGCATGGATCAGGAGGTGCATGAGGAGGAGAAGGAAGATACCAACGCTGATACACTTGGAGAAAAGGGACCATCACTCTTACCAGCAGTTGATGACATTATTTTCCTGGTTGGAGGAACTCTTGTGTTCTGTCAAGAGGTTCCCACATATCAGATGATCCAACGTATGCATAAAATTTAAGCACATATGGTTTCTAGATCAATGCATAACCAAGGGTTAGAACAAGATATTGATTTTAAGCAAAGACATTTCACAGCACAAAGGACCCTTGATCTAATCAAGGAGGAGACTGAAAACTATCCATGTTCATCATTGTTGAGCTACATTCAGCCCTTTTAGTTGAGATTAAAGTTTCAGAAAAGGGGATTAGCATTATCCTATGTACAATAACTCATTGTGAGATCAGTGTTGTAACTTGCTTTGAGACAATGCATGTATCACCCTGCAGATCTACAGCGCTGTCACTTAGTAGATGTGACATAAAAAGGGCTTCATATTTCTTGGAGCATTCTGGAGGTAGCTTCACTCATGAAGCAATGGAAGAAAAGATGATAAATGGTAGACATATTGAAATGAGAAGCATTTTCTCCCTTCTAGATGACCCTTTCTCAATGAGCCTCTCACTGCTCAAAGAGAAACTTCTACTTGCATTAAATCCAAAACTTCTCTGGTTATAGAGGGCCTTTGATGGAAGGAGAATCTCATTAAGAGATCTCATTAGAGATGCATTTCAACATTTCATGAAATACAAAGCTCTTCAACAGTTTGGGAAGGATGGCATTCTACAAAGGCAGGATGCCATGATTATGCAGTACCTCATTCATCATTCCCATGGGAGTGAATGGGTAAGGACGATAAGAAAGGGGTTGCAACACCACTTTTAGATTTGTATGGGCCAGCATGCTTAGTTACGCTAGTTGCCATTGGGATATTTTTTTCACTCTCCAAAGGCACCTATTTTTCTAATCCATGCCTTGAGAAACATGTATGAAATGAAGAAGGAGGCATGGTTGTGTTGGCTGCTCTTGGGTGAGTATGGATACCACCCAATAGCTCATCATTTTCTGAATCATGCCTTGTTTTTCAATGATAAATTGTAGCAATGGAAGGCATGTTCATTTTGGTTTCACTTGGGAGAGTTTGGCCGCCACATGACATCTCCTATGTCTATGTGTTTTGTATTGTTTAAAATTCGGCATAATGATCTCATGATGTGCATTGATGATGTTTCTTTATATTGGGCTGATGTGACATCTCATATGTCCATTAGTATGCTTATGCTTCATGATGCACATGAGGGGGAAAGGAAGCAGCAAGATCTCTTGTTGCTTTGGTTTCTTATGGGGGAGTTTGGCTTGATCATCTTACATGGAGGAGATGGAGGATGGCAGCAAAGGGCCTTACTCCGATGGTTGTTGTTAGGAGAATATGGTTTGACATATTTGTCTACCCATATTACTTATTCCCTTCTTCTTTTGCATAACTTTGAAATGATGGAGTTATGATCCAACAAGGCCAACAGGGCTAAGTATGGGAGCATATCAATGCTCAATCTAGTTCATGAAACATGGGATGAAGGAGTGTATTGTATGATGAAGCTTTTTCCTTGTGGAAAGAGCTACTTTATTTTATGCCTCTCATGTATTATTGATGATGTTGGACATCATATGGTTGGCACTTGGTACTTCATGATGGAAGGAGGACATCTAACCAAACAGTTGGAGGTCATTCTTTATGTTTTTAATAGACAACATTGGAACCAAACATACATAACCTATTGCAGCAAATGGAGGAAGCCTTCCTTATGTGGATGTCATATGGAGGGGAATAGATGGCCTTGCATCTACTTTTGGAGTTGCTTGAGGACAAGCAACATTTTGTCGAGGGGAACTGTAATATTCCCAAATTTTCACATCACATTTGGAATATTAGAGTCCTTGATTTTCCTAATGAATTAAGTAAATAAAAGGGTGGAGGGACCCACAATCCTCAATGAAAATAAATATCCACTTTCTGTGTGTGAATGTAGATTAATTTAGACTAGATCTGCAAAAAGAGGTAGTTGAGCAACTAATAATGTGAATGAGGTTGGAGAACATGTCTCATTTAATGAGAGATATCATGGAGGGTTGATTCATTCAACTAAAATATTGAAGATGTCAAACAAAGGGTCATTGAGCATTAATGATCAAGTGGTGGAGAAATGAAGCACACATGATGGAGGAGGTGTACATTGCAACTAGACTATTTGGTTGATTTGGTCAAACAGCGCAGTCCCACTTGGAGGATCTTGCCCACATGGGACTGCGCAGTTGATTTTAGGGCCAAAGCTTAGGATGGCTCAATCATTATAAAGGAAATGAAGGCTAAGGTGAAAGGCATCTTGGACTATTTTGATGTATGATCTTTTAGATTTGGAATTGTCAAGTGACATTCCACTGCATTCTCGAGTTGTTTAGCACAGATTGCAAGTGTTGTTTAGCATAGGGTGTTCCCGGGCAGGAATCCATCCTCTTTCTTTGAGTGATCTCCAAGGAAGAGGTTTGTACTTAATTATACATCAGGATTTAAGTGCCATTTCCTTTCTCTACTTTCTACAGAACATTCATATTCAGGAAACTGCAGTTTTCTGAAGATCAGTTTGGAAGGTGGAAGTTGTCTTCAATACTTCAGGTGGAGAAAAAGGTGAGGGATTATTCCCATCACTTCGACTTATAGATCAGCACTCCCAGAGCCACATTGCAGATCTGGCATCAGGCCAAATGTTATTGACCTCCTAGCAGCAGTATTCTCTCCAAGAATAACGTTGTCCATATTGCAGATCTGAAAGGAGGAAGGAAGTTGCTAGTGCTTCAGCTAGCAATACAGTGGAGGATCATTCCTTCACATTGCCATCAGTCTCACCATCAGCCTGGAGTTTATTGCAGCATATTTCAGCAGGTAGAAGTCCTCTCTTTCCCTCACAGCGTAGTTTTTGGAGGCAGTTGTGTTGCAGCAGCTGCAATCATCTTTTGGAGGATTGAGAAGCTAGATCTAGAGCTTCTAGCTCATAGATCTGAGGAAGGGATCAGCCCTTCAAGCATAGATCTGATCTGAGCATCCATTTCAGCCATATTTTCTTCAGATCTGTATTTCCCAGCAGATCAAGGATCAAACCCTAGGGAGGCGATTTTTCCAAAGTTGCAGATCTGGAAAATCATTTCTAGGTTATCTTGGGAATCCATCACATTGGCCGAATCTTGAATCTTGGAATCATCAAAGCTCCAGTTTTGAGTATATCTGAATTTCTCTTTTCAGCCTACAACTCCATGTTTATGTCTTGCTGAAGAGACAACGGAGTATTTGCTACAAAGCCTCAACAATTATGTTGTACCTACTTGACACATGTTTTCAGGGTGATCCTAACTCATCTTTTTGGCTAGATCTACCTATATCTTATACTTGTGTAACTGATTCATCTCCAATATAATAAAATGGCTCAGCTCTTTCTGCATATTCTGATTTGTACTTAGATTTATTGTTTATCTTGATGTGAGTTCTTGTATTGTGTGAAGTATTACTGCATTCTCTCTTTTGGGATATTACAGTGGTATCAAAGCATGATCTTTGGCTTAGCTTGTGGACACTTCATCTTTTTACATTGAAAGAAGAACAGATAGATGATATCTATCATGGAGAATGAAAAATATGTCACTCCTTTCTTTAGATCCATGCAAGATCTCTCCAAAGAGGTCTATCAAATGAAAGAGGAAGAACATAGAGAAGATCCAAGAAGAAGATGTAATGATGAAAATACTTCCTATCAACAGCAGAGAAGACTGGAGAATCCTATATCTCCTCATAGATCCACTATGACCCATTTCTTTGAGGAAGGTGAGAGGTATAGAAGTGAAGGAAGGAATGAACCTGAGACTCATGAAACTCTCAGTCTATATCTTGTTGAGTACAAAGCACAATCTAGAGCTTTCAAGGAGAAGCTAACTCTCCAACAATTCTTCCAGATTAAAGAGGAAAGAGGATCCTATAACAGCAATAGAAGGAAGAGGCATAATAGATTATATTTGCCTACATTTGATGGGTCTTCCTCAAGCAATGTCAAGGCTTGGAAAGAGGAGTTAGATTCATTTTCAAGCTACATCCTATGGCTGAAGAAGAGGTTGTTCAAATTGCAGCACTTCACCTCTTAAATGAAGCAGAAGATTGGTGGTTTGGGCACCTAGAGCATGCAAAGGTGACCAAGTATTCAGATTTCTTTCATAAGTTGAGGAAGAGGTTTGATGTGGAGGGGTCACTACTTTCACCACCTGCAGAAAAAGTACTTGTATCTAGAGAAGAGGCACTTGCATCTTTGCAAGGTAGTCTTCAGCTCTTGACATATGGAGTCCCATGCATGGATCAGGAGGTGCATGAGGAGGAGAAGGAAGTTACCAGCGCTGGTACACTTGGAGAAAAGGGACCATCACTCTTACCAGCAGTTGATGACATTGTTGTCCCGGTTGGAGGAATTCTTGTGTTCTGTCAAGAGGTTCCCACATATCAAATGATCCAAGGTATGCATAAAATTTCAACACATATGGTTTCTAGATCAATGCATAACCAAGGGTTAGAACAAGATGTTGATTTTAAGCAAAGACATTTCACAGCACAGAGGACCCTTGATCTAATCAAGGAGGAGACTGAAAACTATCCCTGTTCATCATTTTTGAGCTACATTCATCCCTTTGAGTTGAGATGTAAAGTTTCGGAAAAGGGGATTAGCATTATCCTATGTACAATAATTGATTGTGAGATCAGTGTCGTAACTTGCTTTGAGACAGTGCATGTATCACCTTGTAGATCTACAGCATTGTCACTTAGTAGTTGTGACATAGAACGAGCTTCATCATTCTTGGAGCATTTTAGAGGTAGCTTCAGTCATGAAGCAATGGAAGCAAAGATGATAAATGGTAGACATCTTGAAATGAGAAACCTTTTCTCCCTTCTAGATGACCCTTTCTCAATGAGCCTCTCACTGCTCAAAGAGAAACTTCTACTTGCATTAAATCCAAAACTTCTCTGGTTTTAGAGGGCCTTTGATGGAAGGAGAATCTCATTAAGAGATCTCATTAGAGATTCATTTCAACATTTCATGAAATACAAAGCTCTTCAACAGTTTGGGAAGGATGGCATTCTACAAAGGGAGGATGCCATGATTATGCAGTACCTCATTCATCATCCCCATGGGAGTGAATGGGTAAGGATGATAAGAAAGGGGTTGCAACACCACTTTCAGATTTGTATGGGCCAGCATGCTTGGTTACGTTGGTTGCCATTGGGATATTTCTGTCACTCTCCAGAGGCACCTATTTTTCTGATCCATGCCTTGAGAAACATGTATGAAATGAAAAAGGAGGCATGGCTGCGCTAGCTACTCTTGGGTGAGTATGGATACCACCCAATAGCTCATCATTTTCTGAATCATGCCTTGTTTTTCAATGATAAATTGCAGCAAGGGAAGGCATGTTCATTTTGGTTTCACTTGGGAGAGTTTGGCCACCACATGACATCTCCTATGTCTATGTGTTTTGTATTGTTTAAAATTTGGCATAATGATCTCATGATGTGCATTGATGATGTTTCTTTGTATTGGGTTGATGTGACATCTCATACGTCCATTAGTATGCTTATGCTTCATGATGCACATGAGGGGGAAAGGAAACAGCAAGATCTCTTGTTGCTTTGGTTGCTTATGGGGAATTTTGGCTTGATCATCTTACATGGAGGAGACAGAGGATGGCAGCAAAGTGCCTTACTTCGGTGGTTGTTGTTAGGAGAATATGGTTTGACATCTTTGTCTACCCATATTACTTCTTCCCTTCTTCATTTGCATAACTTTGAAATGATGGAGTTTGGATCCAACAAGGCCAACAGGGTTAAGTATGGGAGCATATCAATGCTCAATCTAGTTCATGAAACATGGGATGAAGGAGTGCATTGTATGATGAAGCTTTTTCCTTGTGGAAAGAGCTACTTTATTTTATGCCTCATGTATTATTGATGATGTTGGACATCATATTGTTGGCACTTGGTACTTCATGATGGAAGGAGGACATCTAACCAAACAGTTGGAGGTCATTATTTATGTTTTTAAAAGACAACATTGGAACCAAACATACATAACCTATTGCAGCAAACCTGAGGAAGCCTTCCTTATGTCGATGCCATATGGTTGGAATAGATTGCCTTGCATCTACTTTTGGAGTTGCTTGAGGACAAGCAACATTTTGGCGAGGGGGACTGTAATATTCCCAAATTTTCACATCACATTTGGAATATTAGAGTCCTTGATTTTCCTAATGAATTAAGTAAATAAAAGGGTAGAGGGACCCACAATCCTCAATAAGAATAAATATCCACTTTGTGTGTGTGCATGTGGATTAATTTAGACTAAATCTGCAAAAAGAGGTAGTTGAGAAACTACTAATGTGAATGAGGTTGGAGAACATGTCTCATTTAATGAGAGAGATCATGGAGGGTTGATTCAGTCAACTAAGATCTTGAAGATGTCAAACAAAGGGTCATTGAGCATTAATGAGCAAGTGGTGGAGAAATGAAGCACACATGATAGAGGAGGTGTACATTGCACCTAGACTATTTGGTTGATTTGGTCAAACAGCGCAGTCCCACTTGGAGGATCTTGTCCACATGGGACTGCGCAGTTGAGATTAGGGCCAAGGCTTGGGATGGCTCAATCATTATAAAGGAGATGAAGGCTAAGGTGAAAGGCATCTTGGATTATTTTGATGTGTGGTCTTTTAGATCTGGAATTGTCAAGTGACATTCCACTGCATTCTTGGGCTGTTTAGCAGAGATTGCAGGTGTTGTTTAGCATAGGGTGTTCCCGGGCAGGAATCCCTCCTCTTTATTTGAGTGATCTCCAAGGAAGAGGTTTGTACTTCATTATACATCAGGGTTTATGTGCCATTTCCTTTCTCTACTTTCTGCAGAACATTCATATTCAGGAAACTGCAGTTTTCTGAAGATCAGTTTGGAAGGTGGAAGTTGTCTTCAGTAATTCAGCTGGAGAAAAATGTGAGGGATTATTCCCATCACTTCGGCTTATATATCATCACTCCCAAAGCCACATTGCAGATCTGGCATCAGGCCAAATGTTATTGACCTCCTAGCAGCAGTATTCTCTCCAAGAATAACGTTGTCCATATTGGAGATTTGAAAGGAGGAAGGAAGTTGCTAGTACTTCAGCTAGCAATCCAGTGGAGGATTATTCCTTCACATTGCCATCAGTCTCACCATCAGCCTGGAGTTTATTTTAGCATATTTTAGTAGGCAGAAGGCCTCTCTTTCCCTCACAGCGCAGTTTTTGGAGGCAGTTGTGTTGCAGCAGCTGCAATCATATTTTGGAGGATTGATAAGCTAGATCTAGAGCTTCTAGCTCATAGATATGAGGAAGGGATCATCCCTTCAAGCATGGATCTTATCTAAGCATCCATTTCAGCCATCTTTTCTTCAAATCTAGCTTCAGATCTGTATTTCCCAGCAAATCAAGGATCAAACCTTGGAGAGGTGGTTTTTCCAAAGTTGCAGATCTGGAAAATCCTTTCTGGGTTATCTTGGGAATCCATCACATTGGTCGGATCTTGAATCTTGGCATTATCAAAGCTCCAGTTTTGAGTAGATCTGCATTTCTCTTTTCAGCCTGCAACTCCATGTTTATGTCTTGCTTAAGAGAGCGCAGTATTTTCTACAGAGCCTCAACAGTTATGTTGTACCGTCTTGACACATGTTTTTAGGGTAATCCTAGCTCATCTTTTTTGCTAGATCTATCTATATCTTGTACTTGTGTAAATGATTCATCTCCAATATAATAAAATGGCTCAGCTCTTTCTGCATATTATGATTTGTACTTAGATTTATTGTTTATCTTACTGTGAGTTATTATATTGTGTGAAGTATTACTGCATTCTCCATTTTGGGATATTACAGTGGGAGGTTGATTCGTGCTACACTTGAAGCCTCAAGGTGGCTTCAAGGCAAATGTACTTGGCTGCCTTGAGTGGGGAATCTTCTTCCTCAAGTGTGCCAAGTGGTCTCAGATGGTGACCTTCCGCCATACCCAGGATCGCGCGGCTATCTCAGGGATAGCCGTGAAGATCTTCGCTACTATCGAAGAAAAGGTTGTGCGGATCGTTGAGGACGGGTCAGTGCTTTCTGTGCGTTATTTGATAAATTTGTCTGCTTGACCTTACGAAAAGTTAAATTTTTCAGATTTTGTAATGTCTTTCTTCCCTATAAATCCATCTGCTGGACATTTCCCAATGTCTTTTTCTTGTACGATTTTCTAGTGATAAAATTTTACCCCTAATGTATGAGGTCTAGGAAGAATTGTATAGTGGAAATACATTATAGTTCATTTTTTTGTATAATTCATTTTGAGAGAGAGAGAGAGTAACTTGCGTGAAACCTGAGGTTGGAGACCCCTTGTCGTGAGTAAAAGAGGGACCATGTTCTGTTGGAACCCTGCAAGAGATAGAATGAATAAAATATTTCTACAAGGCAGGAATGTCCCATGCTCGTGATGTTTTGACTAGTTAAGCTTATCTAACAGATAGAGGTTTTTTCAGTGTCACTTGTGTGGTAATGACCTGTTGTTGGTTGATGACGACGGTTGTTGACACCCTCAGGGGTGTTTTTTCTTTGATGGTAGGTTGAATGTAGTGCCCACATGAATAATCTTGGTATGGCATGTTTAGAACAAATAATCATTGTATGCATGGGTCTCTGGCTGGAGACCTTCCCGCGTAAGCATACCTAAAAGAGATGCTCATGATGGCACGGGTCTTCGACAAATTCTGACAGAATGCAACAATTTTGAAATATGATACCATCTTGACATGAAATCTTATGTTGAAGTCGAATATCAGGAGGATCGATGACATCAATGGGAAATGATGACTCACATAGTGCCATCCGAGAATTCCCCTATTGATGTGAGAATCCATCCAAGGTATTGCCGCCTTCTTGGAAGATGGTTGTTGAAGTCGACAAGAAGGAAGCCTCAACTGACCGAGAGAAACACTGATGCAAGGGACCCGGATCTTTGATGTAGCAGGCGGGGTGTGATATGTTAAATTAGGCATGATTATGAGAAATGGTTGTAATTGATGATGGAAGTTCAGTGGCCCAAGGTCCGAGCTTGAAAATGCAAGCGACGGTAGTCATAACAATTTCTAGTGAGGAAATCCCTGGAGCCAGTAGGAAGTCTAAGGCGGGTATGTGGTTGTTATGAGTGTCATAGTGGGGTTGGGTAAAGAATGTGAAGCTCCAACCAAGGGTGATTAGGGACTACTGTGATCCGGATTTTATGCAGGAACATAATAGAATACAGAAATAACCATGAACGTAGAGATGCAGCGGAAATAATGCTTCATTTCATTAATATCAAATAACAAAAATATGCTTACAAGCATAATGGAAATAAAATAGCTAGGGTGTTGGTAGCGAATCTCTGAGAAGAGATGTGATGGCTACAGACCTCTGAACTGTGTTACAATGAGGCTCAGGGGCCTATTTATTGTTGAGAAACAATGTAGAATCTGAAACATCCAAAATCCTAACCGTAGGAGATGAGGCGCCGAAACTGTGGGCGCCCGTTTGGGTAAATTGGTGGTTCAACTTCCCGGGGGCATAACTTTGGCACCCGATCTCCGTTTGAAGTGCTCAAATAGCTCGTTAAAGATATCTGAGAGCAGAGCGGAACGAGTAGCCATCAATCCATTGACGGACCGATGTTGCTCTCTCGTTCACCCAAAAAAACGCGTTTAGGGAGCTCCTAAACCGTCTCGAAGTTCAGACCGGGAAAACGTTAAATAGTAAGTTTTGTTGCAAATTTGAAAATTTCTGAAAGAACTGATGGTGGGGGTTCAAATGGGATAGGTGGGTGGCCACCAGTCCACCCGAGATCATTATGTCCAAAAATGGTTTCGGAGTGGGATAAGGGACCAAAACTCCGCTATAAAAATAGTAAGTTGTGCTGAACGTGAAAAGCTGCAAGAATTGATGGTGCTAGTCCAAATGGAATAGGTGGGTGGCCACCGATATCCGCCTGGATCATTCCTCCCTCCTTAGAAAGCAATGGTCCCCATTGCGTTGAGATCCTCCATGAGATGAGGCAAATTTTGTTGAACTGAGTATTAGATGTGTTGAAGATGTCATGGACCTATGGGTGGACAGGCTGGATGCGTTTAGTAAATTTGGTTTCTTTATTAGCCTCAGACAATACATGTTTAGATTCTGTATGTGTAGTTGCAGGATTTATGGCAACATCAGGCGGTGGTGCGTTGGGAGTCAGAGCACTGGAGTGGTTGTCCTAACAGTGTAGCGGAACCTTTATGAGTGAGGATAAAATGTCCTTGTATTCCTCCATGACTTTGTCCATCTGCTGCAGCCGTGCAAGGGAGCCCTGTTTCGAGGTTGTGGCCACAATATTCTTCTTTCCCTGTGAGTGAGTTGTAAGGAAAATGAATTTCCTGGTTTGGGAAACAATCTTACTGCGTTGTTTTGCAGTAGTCAAAGAGATGGCAGGAGGCGGTACTACCTCCGGTATCCTGTACAAGTTATTTCCCAAAGTAATAATAACAGCACGAGGCCTAGACTCATACACAGCATGTCGCCCCCACAAGTATGGTTGGCCCAATAATACATCAGCTACATCAAGAGGAGCAACATCACACAATACCTCATCCGTGAATGGCTTGATACTGTATGGAAGGCGGCACTGCTAGCGGATGCGGAGATCTCTCCCTGGGTGGAGCCACCCGATGGTATATCGCTGCGGGTGTGCTATGGTTGGTAGGCCGAGCCGCTTCATGACCTCTGCTGAGATGAGGTTCTTTTGGCTTCCACTATCGACGAGAAATTGCAGCGGAGAACCCTTCACTCACATCTGCGACTGGAAGAGGCGCTCCCCCTCCTCTGGATCCTCTAGACCCTCCCTCTGGATCTTGGTGGTGGCAACAATGGCACTGGGATCCGCGTCAATGATCTGCTTCCCTTTGCCATTGCCTTTGTCTGGTTCTAACTCAGGATCAAAAAATGCATTTGATTCGGGTGCCTTTAGTTCAGCGACCAAAGACTGTTTGGCCCGACACTCGTTTGTGCTGTGAGTGGGGCTATTATGAAATTCACACCACTTCCCTGTGTCCTTATTTGGATTTGTGGTGTTGTTCTGAGTCGCATTGCTTTGGCCTTGCCCCTTGTTCTTCGGTTCGGGGCACTTTTCGGATTCCATCCAAAGTCTGGGCTTCTTCGCTTAAATTATTGATCTTAGCGCATAGAATATGCTGGGCTGCTGATAGCGAGGAGATCGTGAGGAACTCCATTTCCTCCTGAATGTGTTTGTGCAGACAGTCGCGGTACTTGAGCACCAAATGTCTCTATGAATCTTTAATACCCAACTTTGTGCGCAGGGTATGGAACAGATTCGTCAGTTCGTGCACATCTTGATCCTTTTGTTGCCGCAGCGTGGTCCATTGGATGTATTTGTCCTCATAGCTCTCCACGGGGTAATATTGTTCCTTGATGCCGTCTCGAACGACCTGGTGGGTGTCACAGAACAGAGGCCCCTTCGCCCTCTTGCTCACGGTGGGTTTCCCACCAGTCTTTGACATGGAGGGCGGCTTTGAGGAGTGCAAAAATAATCTTTTCTCGGTCAGAGAAGTCATGGACCGAGAAATACCCTTCCAACAAATTTAACCATCTGTCTACAGCGTCTGCATCTATTTTTCCTTCAAATATAGGAATGTCAAAGTTTACCTGTACCTTGAAGGGAGTGGCGCCTCCAGAGTGGCTGTTGGATGCAGATGTGCCATATGTGGGCAGTCGTTGAAGGATTTGAGCAAAGTTATCCATCATCGCGTTCCTTTGTTTCTCGAGGGCCTCCTCGAGCAGTATTTTGATAGGATCTCCTGCTCCCTCATCTTTCTTTTCTTCTGTCATGGGAGATCGTCGGGGTTTGCGAGGCTGATCTTGCAAGGGTTCAACCAGATCGAGCCCTAACTCCTTATACCCTGACCGCGTTAGGGACATGCAAAGAAAAACAAAGAAAGAGCGGACCCGCTCTGATACCACTGATCCGGATTTTATGCAGGAACACAACAGAATACAGAAATAACCATGAACATAGAAATGCAGCGGAAATAATGCTTCATTTCATTAATATCAAATAATAGAAATATGCTTACAAGCATAATGGAAATAAAATAGCTAAGGTGCTGGTAGTGAATCTCTGAGAAGAGATGTGATGGCTATAGACCTCTGAACTGTGTTACAATGAGGCTCGAGGGCCTATTTATTGTTGAGAAACAATGTAGAATCCGAAACGTCCAAAAACCTAACCGTAGGAGATGAGGCGCCAAAACTGTGGGCGCCCATTTGGGTAAATTGGTGGTTCAACTCTGCAACATTGGCATCCGACCAAGCTGATACGTTCAATAGCCTCCTCGTTAAAGATCACATCCGAGGAGTACAATTTTGAACGAGAAACATTGGTCCATGAACCCATGTCGCTCTCCTTTTTCCCAAAAAAACGTCGTTTAGGGCCTCAAAACGGCTCCGGAAGTTTAAGACCCGAAAAACTGCTAAAAATAGTAAGTTGTGCCGAAACTTACAAACTGAAATAACTGATGGTGGGGGTTCAAATGGACTCAATGGGTGGCTACCAATATCCACCTGGATTATTAATGCCCCAAAATGAATTCAGAGTGAGGAACTAAAGACCTACTAAAATAAAAAGTTGTACACGCAGTAAGCTCTTAAGAATTGATATAGTCCAAATGAATAGTAGTGTCACCTATATCCGTCACTCGAAGCACGCGCTACGACGTGGATGGGTGGGTGGGATTGTTCTCCTAAAAATAATCTGTGTACACTTTCCAAAAGAATAAAGAATGGGTTTGGATGTACAAGAACGGAGACAGGTGCTCCAATAAACATGAAAATGATCACTCACTGATGATGTGAGGAAGGTGTTTTTGCGGAGGGTGGGGGCCCCATTGGTTAGTCTCGGTGTGAGGGTGGTGAAACATATGAAAAAGTGTCGCAGATGGGCTATGTTGATGGGGGTGTGGTAGGCCAAGTGCGAGACGCGATGGTGCGTGTTCGATCTGCTTATTAGAATGGCAGTCCGGGAAAGGGGTTTTATTATGACATGGTAAAACTTGACTTGATGTATGATGGATGATATGAACATGAAGTGCTTCCTGGACTTGGATATTATGGCCATGGCGCCCTATTCTTGATGTATGGTCTACTTGAGTGATGGATGCCATGGAGGGTGAGGCTCTACCGACCTGCAAGAATGTTTATCACGTGCAAGGTGAGGTGATGATAAACAAGGTCGGGTGATTGGAACCTATGGTTGATTCTTGTAGAGAAATGATGTCAGGATATGAAAAGATTTTTTAGGAGCCTATCATGTTAAGGGTAGAATGATACCTGCTCTTGTACCTTTATTGTTTGGAGAATATAGTGATTTGGCATGCCTGCGATACCTGTAGCCAATACCCCAAGTAAAAGCATCGTTTTCATAAATATATTTTAAATAACTTGAATTCAAAGAAAAAAGAGAGGGCATACTTGAACTGTGTTGTGGAGGGGGTGGGCATGGGGCCAAAAAATGGTGTTGTCTAAAATCTGGATTTATGAGGTTCAGATCGACCATGATGAAGTGTTGATCAATGTGGTTCTTGCGGTTTCGTGATCAAATACTCTGAGATCCAGTTTTCCCTTGGGAGTTGTTACTTGGCTCCTGGTTTTTATTTCGGTTGGGGTTGCCCCCAGACTGATATTGCGAGGGGCATTTTTGGTTACTGCCCCCTATCTAGAATCTCCCTTTTGTTTGTTCCTTGGCTTCTTTTTGCAGCATTTGGAGGATTGTCATAATTCTCCTGGTTGTATGGTCGTTGATGAGCCCGGAAGGCTGCACTATATTGACCGGCGCATTACGCTGGGCGGTGGTCCATTCTGTGCGGGGAATGGGGGATATCGGCTCCCTTGTCCCTGGTTGGTATATGAGTGATGGGGTGACTTTCACAATAGCCAGGTTGTGATATGTTCCGAGTAGAATCGTATAAGTATCTTGGGTACTGATTACTGCCAGACCTTAGGCCAAATACCAAATCAAATTGTTTGCAGTATTCGACGTACCTGGTAACTCCCTGAGTCTCCTAGGTACTAATTACTGCTGCCTAGGTGACCTTCGACCAAAGACCTGATCAAACCGTCTACAGTATTCGATGTGCCTGGTAACTCCCAGAGTATCATGGGTACTGATTACTGCTGCCTAGGTGATCTTGGGCCAAAGACCTGATTAAACCGTCTGCAGTATTCGACGCACCTGGTAACTCCCTGAGTGGAAAGTTTGACAACTCAAGAGAAAGAGGAAACCAGGTTCCCATGTCTCTGTTTGGTGTAATATTGTTGGGGGGATCTCTTCCATCAACATTCCTAGCTGAGTATTGGGTTCCCTACGAGGGAGGGTATGAGCCTCCCTGTTGTTGGTGGTATGATGACACCCTATTTGTCATATTCTGCAAAGGTGCAAAGTGACTCTGGTGGTAGCCAGGTTGGGTGATGTTCTGGTTAGAATCATACGAGTAACCTGTGTACTGGATATTGTTGCCTATGTGACCTTGATTCAATGACTCGATCAAGTCATCTGCAGTATTCGATGCACTTCGCAATTCTCTGTAAGTTTTCAGGCACGAGGCGTTACGCAGGACGTTGTAAATGTATCCTGACTGGGTGTATATAAGTTCGAGTTTTTGGGCTTTACAAATGGCATCCTCCTCGGAGGTAGGTCCTTGGGTCGCCACATCTTTTGAAATCTCTGTTGTGAGAGTTTTCAAAAATAGTTCCAATAAAACTCTATCATCGAGTTTGGCTTTGCACAAAATTCAACGTCGTCACCATTCATGGAGACGGTTCGAGATATGGACAATTGGCGTTTGCCTAAAGTGGGTTAGTAATTCCATCCCCAATTCATGGTGGATGGGTAACTAGAAATATGTGAGGAACGCAGTGGTGAGGGTGCTAAAGGTTCCATGCAAAGCAAAAAGCTGCTCCACATACCATTTCACGGCAAGTCTGGTTAAGGTGTGTTGAAATAGTCTTAGTCAAACAGTATCATCAATAATACTATTGGACGAACACCATAGGTGAAAAGTCATTATATGATTTCCACGGTATTCTGCTTGCTTTCCTTCGAATTTTGGAATGTCGAGGGGAGCTTCATGGGCATGGGGGGGCAATTGGGGTTGAGCGCAATGGGATCATTAGTTAGCTTTGATAGATCTTGGAGATTTAATGATGCTAAGAAAGGTAACTGAGTATTGAGTTCCATTGTGTACTGTAGAAACAGAGGGATTTGAGTCTGACGATGTATGGGGGATGTCTAGGGAATATTACCCTGTGGTGTGCTCTATTGATTCCCTGGAGGGGTAACGCTTCTCTACCCTCTAGGGGTTGTGGGAGGAGTGGTGTGTGGTGACCCTGTGAGGGTTGCCACGTGTGTGGTGTTGGGTGACCCTTAGGTGTTTCCAACTAAAAATGCCCCAATAAAGGATGATCCAATAAGGGTGGAAGTGTGTCGTCTTTGACACCTAAATGGCGAAAAACCTAGCACCCCTCCCTCTAATGGAGAAAGGTCCAAAAAACGTCTAGATCGATGAAGTCCCATTGGGTCCGTTATGGTGTCGACTCGGTTAATTTTGGAAATGTTTTTTATTTTTCTGAGAGGAGGAAGATTATTACCAAAGTGAATATGATCACATACATAAAACAAAGATAAAAATAAAAGATAAGTTTTTTCTTTAGATTAACGCTATGTGATCAAGCAAACAAAAAATATGGTTTTGGTTGTTTCATGTATGATACTCAAAAAGCCTAAAAAGACCTAATCGTCCTCACACTCTCAAATGTAACTGGGCCTTGCGAAGATATCTTCTAGTGGGTATTGAGGCTAACGTCCCGAAAGAAATGGCGACGCCTTCTAGCAGCCGAAGAATCGACCAAGGTAAAGGTATGAGGATCTAGTGTTGCCTGCACCGTCACCTATAGGGAAAGATGCCCTAGATTTGGCCACTAAAGTATCGTCATCCCACATGAGCGTTCGAGTCTTGAACTTGTTGATATTCAGCTACCAGTATTGAGCACTAGATGGGTCAGGTAGCCCCAAATAGTACCACACGCACTCAACCTAAGCTTAACCCCTTCTGAATCGGATCTCTGTAGCGCTCAGGAATTCTGTTCCGTGGGCGGATAGACATATTTTAAGCTCCCTAAACAGTCAACATATATGTTTCAAAATGTAGAATGACCATGGCAGCTTATTGGATGCCTATCCCCAATAGTCCTAACCTGAACTATAATTTCTTTTTTGGCCCCTGTGGGGAGAATTTAGTGAGTTCACTTAGTGGTTATTTTTAGAGTCTTGATTTTGCTTAAGGTGTGCCTTGATGAAGCAATCGTAATAAGAGGACAAAGGTCCCAACACACCGGGTGCCTTTTGGTCTAGTGCTTACTGGTGCTTCGTGTGTGTTTTGAAGTGTACAATCACAATGTTATAAGATATGGATATGCAGTGATCATTTACACTCCTTCTCTAATTACACTATGTGTGATTATTCCTTTCAGAAAATAAACAATGTGCGGATAATGGGCCACTTACACTTTTGCCTATTTAGACCAAGTTTTTCACTATAGGGAGACGGGAAACTATCTTAAGAAAGCTTTCACATGCGTATCCAAGCTCACCGAAAGGTGCAAGGGTGGTAGAGATTACTTGCCTTCTTTATGATACTTTTGTCCTTGTCCCGAATCCTAATGCAAAAAATTGAACTAAACTAATGCAGGAATTTGAAAAAACAAAAAACTAGCTAAAGATGTGTGGCTGTATGGGCCACTTACTTTCCGCTAATTAACCAATGTGTTTGGTGTCTATTATCAACAACTAGTTTGTTCAGATAGCATTTGTGGATTAAAAGCCACTTACTCACCCATACTTAAACTATGTGTGATTTGTGATGATAATAAACTAAAATTAAAACAATATAATTGCTAAGCTAAAGTTCAGCAAAAAATGTCCTAACCAGTCAAGAAACACCAGAACACAGTGATGGAAAATTTATTATGGGTTGCCAATCACTTTACAACTGCTAAAAATGAAAAAAAGAAGTGAAAAATATGCTCATTGTCTTCTGCGCAGCTTATTTTGGCACAAGCACATGATTTTCACATCTGTCTAGATTGAACGCGCGCGGATTTACAGTGCCCGAAAATTCCACCTCCTCTGCACTGAATCTCTCACTGAGGGTGAATGAGAAATGCTAAGGGCAAGAAGGAATGGTCTTGCAGCAATTATGGGCAGGAGAGAGGACCTGCAAACAACAACCACTAGCTTAAAAAGAAGAAATAAGTGGAGTCACCATTCTTGTTGTAGTGCATTTGACGCATGGGCAGACGAAATGCATTGTGCTTGGTAGGGGAGACTGTTTTCCTACAAGCAAGTAACAGGTCAATTGGTTTGTTAGATTGTTAGTGGAACATAACATGTAGTAAACTAAGTAAAGAACATAGCATGCTACAGTAGAGGAGAAACAAGAAACAAAAAAATACAAATACAATAACAAGCTCAATCAAGTCAAACACACTAATAATCCAAACGGAGAACTCTTCCCATTTTATTAGTTATTGATGGTATAAAAGAATAGGACGCTAAAACACTTGCAATGAATCCTTAGAGCTATGGAGCTCTAATATTCGAGGCAAAAAGAGCTCTTCCCTTTAATCTTCTTGCAAGCCTCTCTCTCTCCTCGACGGATGGTAGAAAACGGACACTTGGTGAACTTCTCTTGGATTGAAATGTTGGATGGCCAACAGTTGAATCCTTCCACTACTTGTTGCTTCGACAACACAATGTTGATTTGCTCTCAAGCAATTTGGCCAACATAACAATGTGTTCTCTATTATTCTTCCCATGGTGGTATTTTATAGGCAAATTTCAAATTTCTCTCCCTCCCTTGATACAATGTGGATGTTGACACAAGAGTGGGAGGTTGATTCCATTGTATGCTACACTTGAGGCCTCAAGGTGGCTCCAAGGCGGTTGTACTTGGCTACCTTGAGTGGGGAATCTTCTTCCTCAAGTGTGCCAAGTGGTCCCAGATGGTGACCTTCCGCCATACCCAGAATCGCAGGGCTATCTGAGGGATAGTGGCGAAGATCTTCGCTACTATCAAAGAAAAGGTCGCGCAAATTGCTTAAGGTCAGTGCTTTCTGTGCGCTATTTGATAAATTTACCTACTTGACGTTAGGAAAAGTTAAATTTTTCAGATTTTGTAATGTCTTTCTTCCCTATAAATCCTTCTGCTTAACATTTCCCAATGCCTTTTGCTTGTACGATTTTCCGGTGATAACAACGAGGATCTGCTTCAGTTGGACTTGAAGTTTAAAATAAGGATATTGGATAGACACAATATCTCTTGGAATTGGAAATACAAATTTGGTTGATTTTACAAGAAATTGATTGGATCTTTGAAGTCTCTAATTGGCACCACAAGTCTGATATTTGCAATAACCATCTTGAACAATATATGGACAAGCTAAGACATATACAATGGATCGCAACAAAGTATAAATACTTGTGGTAATGAAGAAACGCTACAAATTTAGATAGTGTAGAAGATAAAAGAGAATCTTAATGGAAGTACTTCAGTTTTCATGTCCTTGGAAGCACATTTATATATATTGCAATTGTATTACAAATCATGAAAAGGACAAGACGGACATGGCCAAGCCATCTTATTCAACACATGGTGCAGAAAGGAGCAATGAGGCTCTAGAACATATTGACAGATGAGCAGACTACAGACATTCGAAAGAAAACTTGACAAAATATTTGTTCCCATTAACAAGTAGTAATGGTGTCTTTGATGAAAAACAAGGCATCTTTTGATACCCAAATGGACTTGGCTAGGTCACAATGGACTTTGACCAAAGATGAATGACTCCATGCCAAGTTATAAAATTGGCCAAATCTTCTAAAAGCCAGATGGACTTGGCTGCCAGATGAACTTGGGTAGGTCATAATGGACTTGACCATAAAATATAAATGGAATTCACCTGAAAAGCCACAATGGACTTTGTCTAGGTGAATGGAAATTTTTTAGAAGCTAGATGGACTTGGCTACCAAAAGGACTTGAATAGGTCATAATGGAATTTGACCAAAGTAAATTGATAGAAGCCATAAAGGACTTTGGAAAATTAACCTGGAAGATGGAATGATCTATAAAAGCATGCACGTGAATGACTATATTTCCCATGAGCTCATGAAATTTTCTTGTAAAGGAGAATTTTCAAAAGGACATCTATTACTAGATAATAAATCCCTTGCTAAGAGGGAGTGTTGATTTTTGTGTAGCAACGAGAGGTATTCCTACATGCCAAAGAGGCCTCCTAAGTCGACCAAGGAAAATTATACAAAACGAAAATTCTAAATTATTAATCTTGGGCTTTATGTAGGCCTCAAGTGTCAAGTCGGCCCCACATATGAAGGGATCTCGCTCTTGGTCAAAAGTCACCCCATGTGACCAATATATATAGATAACTCAGCCCTCTCATTTGAACAATTCGATTCATCATTCTTGAGAAGTAGAGCAAGTCACGAAGAGCCACAAATCTCCAAGAGAAGTCGAATTTATCTATCTATGAATGACAGGTAGATCTCTAGAGGAGGACCAAGTATTTTGTCTGCCAAACAAGGGAGGAAAAGAGATGACTTTGGAATGTTTTATCTTTTGTTTAAAATAATGTCGAGTTTCAGCCTTAGCTCAAGAAGGGGGTCGAAGCCCTAGTAACAGGTTGAAAGGCATCATTCTATCACAAGAGGGCTGAAAAAATTCAGGGGAATATATAAGGGTTGAGAGGCCTCAGGAGGTGAACAATCAAGACCAAAATGGTACAGAAGAAACCGAAGTGCCTTAGGTTTGCAGTAAGACCAACGAATTCAATTCGAGGGATGCTTATCTGATGTTTTGATGATCATTTCAAGAAAAGTGTTCGTTGTGAACAGTTATTCCCTGTAAGTTAAAGGAAAAGATTTGAATAATATCTTTGACCTAATTTTTTGACATAGATTTCAAGAGTACTTTTGGAATTGTAATTATTATTGAAATAAAAATTCCTAGAAGCAACGTTTGTTGGGTTTTTCCCCCAAGTGGGTTTTCCTAGGGTAAATTTGTTGTCTCCTTATTGCTTGGTTGTCTCTTTATGATCCTATTGTTATTATTGCATTACTATTGATATTTTCCATGTATAATTGACTAATGATACACATGGCATGAAATAAAATTGAATAAAAAATCATTGGAGGTAATTATCTATTTAGAAGACCATAGATAAATTAACAAATCAGCTATTTGATAAATTGGTTTCAATCCTAGAAGTTATGGACAATTGTTGACATTATGATTTTCAGAAAAAATGCTACAACCTTCCACTGGAGCTAACGAACACTCATTCCTTGGATGTTTCTTGGTGCATCAAGGACAAGTATTAGCCAAATTTTTTTCATTATATTCTTGTTTTTTCTTTGTTTGTAAACATCTAGCTGCATAGATAATGAATTCAATATATCAGTTTTCATATCTTCTAATAAATTTCCAATCTTGACTTTTGTTACTCATTAAATATTCTTAGATATAGGAGTTATTGAACTTCTTGTTCCTATACCTTTCCTCGTGCTTTCTCTTGAGTAATTCTTAAAGAGTTCCCTAATCTCTTCATACGTGAGTTGATAAACATCTCCAGTAGCTATAATATTTAAGGGCTCTATCAAATTCTCTCTAACTCCTCTCAACAAAACTAATTTGAGTTATTTATCATCCAATTTGCAATTTGTTGACCTATTAAAGTTGAACTGAAAATATTCAGCATAATCCTCCAAAGTTTCATATGGTCTTTGAGTCACTATAAAGATTTCATCTCTAGTCTCTCTTACCTTGAAATAATCCTTGTAATTGGTAAGAAAAGTGTTTTTCATTTCTTCCCATGTATCTATACTTCTTCCTCCTAATCCCATGAAACGTCTTTCAAAATTGAAGGAAACAACCTTAACTTTTGAGAGTTCATCTTATAATCAAAAGTTCTACACAGAACTTTAAATTCAAATAAGAAGCCATCGGGAACTTTTGTAGGTAATCCATAGAATATGGGAAGAACAAAGGGGTTGATATTCTTCATTTTGGCATCATCATTACTTTCCCTTATTGGAAAAGGAGATTCTTCCTCTTCTTCATCTCTCATATTTTCTCTTCTTTCTTCTCTTCTACTTCCTCTATTGCCTTCCTCACAATCACCCATACTGAAATAAATGGACTTTTCATATTTCTCTTTTATATTTAGTCCAAAAATATTGTGTTCAAGAGGTTCATATTTAATGATTACTTGTGATTGATTTTCAAAAGTTCTTAACCTAGAGGCAGTTTTTGGTTTTACTTCTTTCTTTGAAATTGATTTTGGAGGGGCTTTTGGAAGAAATCATCCCAAATTGTCCCTCTTTCTCCTCATTCATTCTCAATTCACTTCTCTAACAAGTCTCTATATCAAAAAGTTTCCAGAAATTAGCATTTCCCCAGTAATGGCACCAAAAAGTGATGTGCTTCTACAATGTTTTCGTAAATGTCTTATTTTAATATAAATCCAGAGATGTATCACTAACAAAATGCTCAATAAAATATATGCATTTTGGGCTTTATACTTTCCCTTATATCGAGAAGTGAGAAAACTAATTACAATTATTTACAGTAATCATAATTAATTACAAGAAAATTTGTACAAATCATTTTAGTTAAAAGTCAAAATAAATAAAAATTAATAAAAAAAATCAAAAAAAAATCAAAACAAATTAATCTACAACAATTCTAATTAACTAAATAAACTACCAATAAAAGAAATTAATATATTTTACTAAAAGAGAATACATCTAAAATGTTGCTACAGAAATAAACTACATCTATCTAAAAGTAAAATGCATTTAACAGAAATCTGAAAGTAACATGCATTTAACAGAAAACGGAGTATTCGGTTGGAAATAAAAATGTTGTGAGACAAAAATATTTACACATAATTGATTTCTACACTGCAGAAATAGATAAAATATAGCTGAAATATAAATTGAGCAAAGATGTGCAGTAGGAAAAATGAGCAATAAAAATTAAAGAACAAGAAAACATAGAAATGTATACTAGCAAGAAAAATAGCCACCACGGTTGTAGAGTGGCCCTTTCTCTATAGTATTTTGGTGGTTTACGCGTTACACACTCTCAAGAATTAAAATAAGTGATTTAAAAAAAAAAAATAACAACACAATCCAAAAACATAGAACCACCTAAGTTTGGTTCTCAGTTTTTTAATACAAAAATTGACACAACTACGTGCTGCTTTCCATTTGTTCTTGGCAGGAATAGAGGAAACCACTTTCAATTATAGGGATTAGGTGTCTCAAAAACTTATACAAAATAGAAACGGATTTAACTACTTTAACTTAACTGCCCTACTTCAGCCTAATTTCAAGCTTTGTGGGCTAAATGGCTTCAAGTGGGTTGAAATAAATTAGTTAGTCTGAGCGGGCAATTATAAATTAAATGATAGAAACGAAAGTAAATAATTACAGAAAAAAGTTAGTCTGAGCGGGCAAACATAAATTAAATGATAGAAATAAAAGTAAATAATTACAATAAGAAAAACACATTGCTACTCACAAATTTAAACAACAATGGTTTATTTTCTTGAAAATGTCTATGACCGCAGAAAATCTATGTAGTATGGATGTATAGATGGTACGAACTTTAATGTTGTAGAGAAAATTCTTTAGTGTGGGTTATGTCCTAAAGATTTGTTTAGCTTTGTGATTGCTGACGAAAAAGCTTGTAGTCATTTTTCACACAAGCAAAACTGTAAAAAGGTATCTCGTTTGATAGTTACAAACTCATAACCAATCAACATTCACCAAAGAGCGCAAAATTATTAACTTGTTATTAAAAAGATATGTTCCTTACCACTAAATCTAATCACTATAATTATGATGAATAATGTAGGAATGGATGAAAATGGACAAAATAGATTATTTTTATAAGAAAAATGATGGTAAAATGGGTGATTAAGAGTGACAAATCCAACCTTCATCAAGTATGATATGTGACTACCTATCTTCAAAAACCCACTTTGACATGGTATCTTGGTGGCAGTTTGGTATTGGTCTTGACTTGGATATCTCTCGTTTTGATTTGATTCTATAAATAAATGATTGCAAGGTTTTCCCCTTTTGGGTTTTGCCTTGGCCACTGGCCTGATTTTTTGTGCCTCTTGTCTCATTGTGATCTCTATTTCTTTAAAAGATTGAATAAATGTATAATTGATTGATGAAGAAGACATAATAAGTAATAAAAAGACATCTAATTATTCACATAATCACAAGTAATTATCAAGAAGGGGAATTAAGTGTTAGTCTACATTGCAATTGGTTTCTCAACAAATTTGGTACTCTTTTACCTTGTTGAACCTTACATTATCAAATTTTAGCAATTTGAATGGTTAGAAGAGCATCTCTAGGGCTGACATCATCAACACTAGGCAAATTTGGTACTCTTTTACCTTGTTGAACCTTACATAATCAAATTTTAGCAATTTGAATGGTTAGAAGGGCATCTCTAGGGCTGACATCATCAACACTAGGCAAATTTGGTACTCTTTTACCTTGTTGAACCTTACATTATCCAATTTTAGCAATTTGAATGGTTAGAAAGGCATCTCTAGGGCTGACATCATCAACACTGAGCAATTGTAGGGCATGTACAATCCTAATTCTACATAAAAGCTTCAACTTATGGTCATTTGAAGGTTTCTCTCTGTTATGAATAAAATATATATAAATAAAATAAATGTAAATAATGATGATAATTGTAATAATGATTAGTTAATTAGTAATTAGCACTGAAGATGCATCTCTAAATGGAACATGACCTTGCATGAAAAGACACCTGCATAGGGCATGTAAGCAGACCCTCACTCTCATTTGTAACATTATTTTCATTCATAAATTTTAATATATATTCTTGTATCCTAAATGGAGATCTACATATTCCAAATCTTCGAAAGTATTTAACTTGAAGAACGAACTTTGTTCGTTACATTTGGTATCAGAGGTGTTTGATCCTCTAGCCGCTCAACTGCTGCACAAGAGTCTCGTTCTCCAATCGAGGACTTTTGTCATCAATTCTAGTCAACCTTGTTGTCATCATAGTTCAAGTGTTTTGCTACAAATTTGGAGTTTCTCCATTTCGCAGGTTTCATCCTTAGGCCTTTGGCCATTTAAAAAAGAGAAACTTAAAAAAAAAAAAAGTTGAAAATATATATATGTTAAAAAAAAAATTAAAACTAAGAAACAAAAAAAAAACTCTGATGTAAATTTTGGAGAACATTCATATATATAAAAAGGTTCTAAATTATTGATAAAAAAGTACATGATAAACTCAAAAGAGAATATTTCCAAATATCTTTAAAACTATACGTAAGAGAAGGAAGAGTACATAATATTATCTTGATTCTTCATTAAGTGGTTTACAAGCTCGTAGTTTTAACAACCATGGTAAATGTCCATGGTATTTTGAAGGTAAACGAAGAACAAAAGGAATACAAACTCTCTTTAAACAATATAAACTATGAAACGAAAACTGTAAACTCAAAACGAGAACCCTAGCAAAAAAAACCCCAAAAAAATATGAAAAACAACTTGCAATCGAAAAATGTTGATGCTGGAATAACGTTTTTTTTTCAGGGTGAATTTTCAACATTTTTAAATAATGGCAGTAAAAGCCAATAAAAACCAAAAAAATGTGCAAAAAACACCCTGAAAACAAAGTGTTGATGTTGTAATACGTCTTTTTTTTCGATGTAAATTTTCAACATTTGTTAGCAATGACAGTGTATTAAGAATATTTGCTCAAACAGTGTCCTTGATATTTATTTCCATCTCCCCCAATTCTAGAGACATCCAATGACTTCTCCTATCCAAAGGATCAAATTTGATGTACTTTGCAACAAGTTTGGTTAGATATTTCTTCATCTCTTGCTCCTAAATGTGAGCAAAAAAAATCTCTTCAAAGGAAGCAGGGATATTTTTCCATAAGAACATAAGTATGATAGCAGGGGATTGATTATCTATCAAGCAGATAAGACGGTGCAAAATCTTATGTACAACCTCAAGCTCCATGAAACAAGTTAATTCTGCAATGTTTTTTGGCCATGTGGAGAATACAGTATCCCTCTGCTTTGCAGCCTCCATACAGAATCGTATAGACAATGCCCAAAGCATTGGGATGTGCACTACAAACAATGGATATGGGATTTATTGTTTACTTTGAATTAGACAGCTGGTTTAAACATGCAGTTTGGTTGAAGCAACCAGAATCAACTTTTGATTAGATCCTTCATGCACACCTAATGTTCCAACCGCAAACCCAGTGTTACATGGGGATATATTCTTGAGGGTAGGGAACATGCTCTCCACGCTCCTGGTACATGGGTACTCCAAAGGGAGGACGTTGACTAAGTAACTTATAACACAACTCTCCAAATAAATCCAGCAGTAAAAGTACCTTAGACAACTCACAAAATACAACATAATACAAAAGCTATAATCTGAAAGAGATGACGCAGATACATTTGGAATTTAAGATATACCATTATATATTCAAAAAGGAGTTGATACCTATTCTTTATAAGAATCAATTTGCACAGAGATGTTTCCCTGACAGACCAGAGAACATTGACAACAATATGTGAATTATCGGCATTTATGGTAAGAAAGATTTTTGTGGTTCTCACTGTATCTGAGATTTGCAGATGTTTGTCAGCTGAAACCTAATCTGAAAGAAAACGTCAGGATTCAGAAACTATACCGACACACAGTTAAGTGCATCTCTATTGTAAGTAGGGGACCTCTTCTTTGTGGCAATTTTCCAGTGAACGATATGAAAAACTCATGCAGGCAACTGCAATTTCTCACGCCTTCTCCAACTGCAAAAGATGTATAGAACCCATGTTATGTATCAGCTTTAAGAATGTGCAGTCAACTAATGCTAAATAAATACATTCTGAAAGTGGTACAAAAGAAAACATCATCAGAACAGATGATGTTAAGCAGGGTAGGTCTGGGTGGCAAAACAAATTCCATACCGTGGATACAATTTAATGGGAATCCATTATATTTTCGAAGTTCCTACTTTCTATCCTTCTGCTTGTACAGTAATGGGAAGCCTATCCCCAAACAAAATTACCTAAAATGACAGAAGAGGGGAGTGGAATAGACAATAAAGGATAACAACATATGAACTAACAGGTTTCATCGAAGGCCATACCTCTGGATATAATAATAAAAAAAATCTGCATATAGAGCTGTTTGGACAAAGCCAGATATCCAGGCTGTGAACCATAGATAAAACCCAAACAATAATAAAAATGTCAGTTATCATTTGAAAGGTGGCATACTATATATAAATTTAATCAAAGACAATTAGACTACTTAATTATATTCAAATAAACTTCACATTACAGATATAATGAATCGAAAATCCTGACTTACGTATCCATCGTAACTGAGGTTTCTCAGACATGTAACGGTAGATCCAATTAAAGAGATAAAGCGCTCTATAAGCTCTGCAAAACCGGAAACAACTCACTATATAAGTATGTAAATGGTACCAATTTACACATCTCGTTCCATTTTTGTTAATTATTCTATTTATTTCAAAAAACAGCTTTCATGTCTTAATTCATAAGTTTTTAACACACATATTCTATGGAATACCAAGGTGCATATCAGAAAAGAAAGCCACAATATGCAAATGGTGTACCAATATACGCATCTCAGTCCAATTTTTAAATTATTCTATTTATTTGAAATAACATCTTTCATGTCTTATTTCATAAGCTCTTAAGACAAAGACATTCTATGGAAAACCAAGGCGTCTATCAGAAAAACAAGCCACAATATCAAAACACCAAACCTGAAAATTAACTTTCTAGAAGTTAGCATGATCCGAAGTTTGAACATCAATGAAATGCATGCAAGATGCCTTGCATTATATGTTGGTTGGCACATTAATTCATTATTCGTTATCTTTTTCACTTGTTTTGAAAGCCAGAATCATATCCGGAGCCAGCAGAAAGGCAGCCACTCCAACAAATGAAAATCAAGATATGGCATGATATTAAAGTTGAGTGCATACGGCACCTCTTCTCTAAGTTTACAAGCCAATTTACGTCCAATCAAGAGATAGCAGCAGCAATACTACAAAATTGATATAGAGATTTTATAATCTGAAAAATGACAATGTCCAACAAGTAGTATTCACATTGCAGCTAGGTAAACAATGACAGCCTAATCATCAATAGTCTTAAACATGGCCAGGACCACCGATAGCTTGACTACTATCAAAGAAGAACCCCCCTTGTGTAGAGGACAATCCATCAACCATTGCTGTAAAGCTACCAAAGTAATCCAAGTTTCTCTCTTGGTGGAATGCTTGATGACAATCTTAATATGTTCCAAAATCAATGTATCTCTAGACTCTGGAAAGTAGTAAGATATTCGTTAGTGATTAGTTAGCATTTAGTTAGCTGAGTGACTGTTATCTACAGTGACTGATCATAAGTTGAAACATGTTTTGGATGAACAACAATTTACAAACTATCCTATATCAGATTGGCATCAAAGCAGAAAACAATCCCAATTCTCCTCGGCACTTCACCCATCCAGGACCTATCAAAAGCTCAAACTCTTCTCACATGCCTGTGGCTTTGACAGGCACCTACCTTCACAGACAGACTTTGTTGTAGCAGCTTTGAGGGTTTTAATTATAGACCCTGTTTCTCTTCATTCATGTTTCCAGACAGCTCATTCATTGCCTTTTGTTGATTCATTTCTTTGTGCCCTAGACAACCGACATTTTCCAAGAGACCCCGCATGTTTTCCAAGATGCCTTATAGACATCTCTCCAGAAATATCTTCTAGCCATTTTATCAGACAAAATTTACGAAAAAACTTTGAAGTGAATTATTGTTATCTTCCTACTGTTGTTTTATTCTTTAAATTACAATCCTTGTTACCTAACAAAAAGTGGGTAACCCCAAAGGAGAAAAAAATCTCCTTCTTTGGATAGCCAGCCAACCAGCAGCCCTACATTGCTCAGTACATGATGACATGCTATATTCCTCTGCCATTTCCACTGGTCAGACACATACTCACCATCTGGCGTTACTTTGAAGAAAGGTTGGTCACCAGGTATGTACTTTAACCATCTTGCAATCATGTGCTTTTACTTAATGTTTTGGGCATTCTAACATGGATAAAGAAGTGATCT
Organism: Pinus albicaulis; assembly: GCA_034641835.2. Taxonomy (NCBI): domain Eukaryota; kingdom Viridiplantae; phylum Streptophyta; class Pinopsida; order Pinales; family Pinaceae; genus Pinus; species Pinus albicaulis. The sequence goes on from CM076578.1 coordinate 2,001,688,666, forward strand.
GACGATTGACCGATCTTGACTGTAAACCTGATCTCTCACTTAACCTAGGAGATTAGTTCTTGACCATAGTCCAATGGGACCTCCTCTAAGGCTTTAAGGTTATAGGAGGGGCACTACTTGGAAGACTTGAATTGAAGTAGTGTGTCCAATACTATTCCATACTTACCACTTTACATCATTCCCCTGATTTCATCTCCATTCTTCAAGCTTATGGTCATTGTTTCATTTAGCACCCTTTTATCCTGGGCTGAAAACCCTGCCCCTCGAGGTTGATGCAGCTAAAAGAAAGATTAAAGCATAAAATGGCCACAATGAATTAAAAAAGAGTTAAATGCAAAAGATGGCCACAACATTAATTAGCACATGGGCAAAAGCTTAGCATGAAGCTCTACCCCCCTCATTAGCCATCCCTCAATTCCTAAGCACTTGATGCTCCATCACATACTAAAGTGTCATGGCCTCAAACCCTAATGAGCGAAAAAATTGACTCATCATTAAGGGGTAAATAGATGTTAAATCATTAAAAGAAAGCTTGGGCACCTAAGTTATGCTCCCAATCAAAGCATTATCAAAAACTAGTAAAACGCGCACAAGAGGGGTGGAAAAAGCAAGCCAAGGAGAGAGGTAACTCATGCCTCCACGATTGCTCCCTCCTTACATTTATACACTCAAGATGATGGACCTCCATCAATCAGTCCCATGACCATGGCACCTTGCCTTGAAGTCCTTCCCCTCCATTGTCACTATTATCACAAGCACCTATAGATTGAAGGGTTGACCTAGGACATGTCACCTCCCCTTAGGGATTGGAAACACCTAATAAGGTTGATCATATAGCCATCCCTAACACAAGAACGAAACACTTTTACGGGACTTGATCTAGTTAGATATTTGAAGGTGATCTCAGTTTGAAGTGTTATTATGACCTTAACAATTAAGTATGGTCCGCTATGATGCATCTATGGTCATTCTTCCTAATGACTGTTAGTTTTCACATGATCTTGAGATGGTTTTTCCAAGTGGTTTTTCACACAGCAACAGAGATTTCTTTGATGCACATTATATCCCTCCACTACACAACACGCCCAAGTTGTTTTACACTTTTAGGAGAGTAGTAATGACCTTGGATGCAACATTGCCTTGCCAGAGCAAAGCATTTGGCACTTTGATTATTCCAGTAGATGATTGATGCCTCAAAGCACCCCCAGATGTTGAAATGTTGAGCTCATTTTGCTTGGTGTTAGATTTACTTAATGTTGTACCCAGCATGCCCCCACGCTAGCCTTGACATTGTTTGATGGGCGTTGCTTGATCCAGAGTCCAGACGACAAGGGTCATCCCTAGGATGACAAGGGAGGGCTTGTACTTGCACATGGAATCCCAACACTTGAGAGAGATGATGCCACATCCATCTAACCCTTGAGAGGATGATGCAGGGCACCCAAAGCATGGTTTTGACACATGGAGGCATTTTGAGAAATTTCTTGAGGTCTTCCCTCAAGGCTTGGAGTTGATTATGATGACGAGACATCTCACTTGCCCAACTCATGCACTTTTGTATCATTTATAGCCCAAAAAAGGGATGGTGTCATGCTTTTGGAGGACATCGACCCACACATGTGGGATTTTATGGCATTATTTTGTTGTTTTGAGCAATGGGGTTGCCTTTGTAAGCCCTTGTCTTGTTAGACACTCAAAATCAAACTTGTTTTAGGAATTGTAGGCTAATATTATTTTGTAAAAAGTGAGGGACGGACCTCATATAAATAGAGAATCCCTCAATTGTTATCATTCATCATCGCACTTGAGATTTTGACCCTCTCTTCTAGGGCACAAATTACCCTTGACTTTTTTTCTACTTGTGGAGATCTGATTTTTATGGAGCATTTGCTATTGGAGGTTGGCTACTATATTGGAGATGTCTTTTTGGGATTGAAAGGTGATCCTTTCTCGGAAGAAATTATAATTTTATTGCTGATTTTTCATCATTTTGCATGTAAATGAATTAATGCTAGAGTTTCTCTATGATCTATGACTAAAAACATATTATTTGTTGGAAATCTTGGTAGAATTTTGCATGTCAAATATTTTCTTCCTTGAAAACTAGAGAACTCCCACTTTGCATCTTCTATAGTTAGGGTTTTACAAAGTGGAAAACATAGTTTTCCCCCTCACTCCAATCAACTATGGATTTTCTCCAAAAAAATTCCCTAGGACTCCATCAACCAAGTAGGATTAGGCACTAGGGTAACTTGTGTTGATCAAAAATCTTCAAAAACTAAATCTTTTCTCTCTTTTATATCTCCTAGGATTTTTAAGGCAAGCCACTAGGGCTTTTTCTAGGGTAACATTGTTTGTACAATTAATGTTGATGCATGTTGGTAGATAAGAACCTAGGGCTTACCTCCCTATACTTTTAAATGCAAAATCTAGCTTTCATGGTGGTAAACCTTTCCTTAAGAGGGTTGACGTCATCCTCCCTTAATCAATTTTTCCCTTGGAAACCATAAAACCTGGTCGAGCTTCAACTTGAAGCCTATTTGAGGGTTTACATCATTACTTTGTTGATCTAATCTTCAAGTAAACTCTTTCCTTGACTTCCATGTGTCCAGGTTGTAACAACCCCACCCGAAGCTCTTATGCAAATGGTATTGTAAATATATTGTAAACATTATGCGACAAATTGAAAATCAAAAAGGGGGACTGAGTCAGGGGACACAGAGTCCAACGCTGGGAAGGGAGTCGCCTGCTTGGGAGGTTACAATTTCTTGTACAACGAAGAAACCTAAAAATGCAGGACAACCATTAAAAGTCAGTCGGTGTGAATTGATAAAAGAGCTCTTGAAATTAAATGAGCGGCAAGAAGAGGTATGCAAGCCCATGTTACTTGGGAAGCAACCATAAGAAAGAAAGGACAAGAATTTATGAAGGGATTGTGTGTTGCAGGCCAAGAAGGACGCAGTAGTAATGGTGGCCAAGGAAGGGACCAAGAAAAAGGCTAGATGCGAAAGAAAAAAAAAAGGAAGGGGAGAGAACCGAAGAGACGGACGCGGAGAGAACCAGAGAGATAGTCGCAGAGTGGACTGGAGGAAGGCGAGATTTATCATGAGCCCTCCACAGGCAACGCTAAAGAAAAGAGAAGAGCAGGGGACTGGCTCTTGATCCCTGGAGGCTGTGGGTTGAGTTGCTAGTCTCTAGAGCCCTGTAATAGCTCGAAGTCCCTAGAGGTTGTGGGTTGAGATAGGGACCCTAGAACCTTGTAACAGCGTGGGTCCCTAGAGGCTGTGGGTTGAGATAGAGGTCTCTGGAGCCATGTAACAACTTGGGTCCCTGCAAGTTGTGGGTTGGGATGGAATCTCCAGAGCCCTGTAAAAGCTTGGATCCCCTAGAGGTTGTGGGTTGAGATAGCAAATTCTAGAGCCCTATAATAGCTTGGGTAGAGGCCATCCTGAAGCAGAATCTGAGGAAGACCAGAATGAAGACCAATGGTTACCGTCTTGATGGCACTAGATTCTGGACTGCCTAGAAGGTGATGAGTCACTGTGTGACTAGATGTGGGTGAGGCTGGGAACCTCTGGACTCCCGGTGTTGACCAAGTAAGAAGCTTCCCTTTGGTAGGATTGAGGAAGGAAGTCCTCTGGAGTCTCGAAATTAGCGGCAGATTGGTGTGTTAGTCCCTGAAGCAAGCAACCCCCCCAGACTCCGGAATCTGGCTCGGGGGTGACGGCTAAAAGTAATTGTGGTTGCATCTGTCAAAGGTTGGGTGAAGAGTCCTTGTCCCGGACTCAGTTTCCCTGCATATTCCAAGTTAACTAACTGTGTATATTGTTCAACTTCTGATGAATGATGTTACTGTGTTGTGGATAATGGTTTTGAACTTAGGGACTACATTGTGTTGATGAAACTGGCATATGTGTTTCATCCCTTGTGGGATATGCTAACGTGATTTGTATACATGTATGTGTATGTGTTGAATATATGCATGAATGTGCGTGAAAGCTGAAAGCGAAATATGTCTAACAACTATTAATGGTAGCATGAAATCTTTGGCACTTAAAAGCTTAATAAACTGCATGTTAATGAAGACTAAGCCATAAGGTAGCACCAAGTCTAGATTCACGCATATGCTTGGCTATGTGAGAAACAACATATTAATAACACATTATGAAAAGACAAAACTTGTTGCAAATCACAATTGAGCCATGGGAGCTTGGATTAACACTGGAAGAATAGTGGATTCTAATACCCTTTTATTAATAAAACATTACATATAGGACCCTCTACATAGGGTTTGTATCCATTTGTGAGATAGTCGTGGTCAAGTTTCAAGTTGTTGTGTTGCTCGACGAGCACGGCCTTAACGTCAAAGGGAGTTCCTCCCTGGTACCAGTTGAGCCACCAGCTTTACCTGAATGACCTTCAGCATTACATTTTTAGCACGCTGGATAGTTGTTGTTGGCGTCGAAAGGCGACAACCGAGGCACTTGAAGGCTTTGTGTATCGGCATGTCGCTGTTTGCAGGCCTGGCACAAGGTCTAGTACCATCAACGTGTGGCAGGCGAGGTTGGAACCTCCCCGGAGTCTGCACCAAGTCCCCGGTAGGTAATGCACACAAGAGCGCCTATGCCTCCCATGGCAGCATTCCCTTCCCATGGGATGGGAAGACTCGCGAGCCAAGGACTCGTTGGAGAGCTAATCACTCAAGCTCGAGAGGGATAACGTCGTAAATCACCCTAGGCAACCAAGAGCATCGGGGTGAAGCCGTAAAGCGCATCAGGAGGTCGACTAGACCCCTGAGGAAGAGTTATTGTCGGCAGGGCTAGGACAATAAGCCTACGCGGCAACGCCACAACAGAGCTTGTAGCCAAGAAGGTTGTCGAGCTCTTCATCTAAGACACTGTGTGATGCAAAGTCGAAAACCTTCAATAGAGTCATGGCAAAATGAGAAGGAAGGCCTCACTGCGACACAAGGGAAGGAAGCCATGAACTTATAAAAGAAGATGGGAGTGACCTTATCCCCAGAATGGTCAAAACCCTAGTCGAAGGAGACCTTTGATTGGTGGAGCTAGATTCTCTTCACGAGATTAGTCAGAATGACAACGCAGAAGGTCGTGTTACTGCTCAAACTACCAGGGGTCCTAGGTGTTGAGAATTTGGAAGGGCGTAGTTTAATTCAACTCTCTACATGATAATTACTAGTGAACTTACTTCCTCTTCTTAGGTTTTCTCTTTATTAGTTCATTACGTCTTTCATCAAGTCAATTATCAAAATACAAGACACAAGTTTTAGGTTCTTCAAGCCAGGGCCAAAACCTCTCCCTCTTGGAGAGGAAAACCCGCAAGTAATTCTTCTTATAGACTTTCAGTTGACAAGTACCATGACCATGACACAAACCCTTGACCGTTGCATGCCTCCAAGACCTTGTCACTGCTGCATTAGGCTTCTTCTTTTCTGCACCGCTTTGCATCGGGACTAGGAAAGCTCGGTTCCTAGTGATCTTTCTTTCTGCTCTTCTTCCAAGGCACTTGACACCATCTCTTGATCTCCTCGACCTTCTCTCTTCTATCCTCCTTTCTTGCACTTTTCTACACTTGTTACCTAGAGAAACTCGGTCTCTGTTCAGCGACCCTTAACACAGTGATCTCGGCTTCCTTTGGTTCCTAATAGACTTCTCCCTTTGGCCTCCTTCAGCACTCTTCTACACTTGATAACAGATCTGAACCGAACAGTATTCACCCTTGACACAGTCCTCGACCTCTTCTCTTCTTCGCACTATATAATTGCTTCTCCTATTTGTTGTGCTTTAGATCAATGTTTTGAAAATCGCAATCGGGATTAAATCGGCGCGGGGAAAAAATCGGAAAAAATCGTAAAAATCGGGAAAAATCGTAAAAATAGGGTAAAAATCGGCACAAACAAAAATATTCATTTTTTTTCAATTTTTTTAATATCTAAAGAATCCACAACATAAAATAAATGCATTGACACATAAATATGAAAAAAAAAACTAATATATAAGACGTGTAATATCATGTCTAGTGCTACATCACACATAATAGTGAATCATGTCTTGAATACTAAGTCCTGAGTCTCAACTCAACCTCAAAATATCAACAAAAAATATAATAATGTATCTCATATCATGAGTCATAATGTTATATACAAAGAAATGCACCAAATAACCTATACTACTGATTTCCTCTGCCCCTTTTGTGAGAAAATGTAACAGCTTTCCCTCTAGATGAAGAAGCTGGCGGGGTTGGCAATGGACTCTGTTGTGCTCCAGATCCTGAAGCACCAGGAGCTAAAGGAGGCAGACCACGTCCTCTATCGGTAGCAGGGGTAGGTGGTGTCACCTCCTCCTCTTGCTGTTGCTCCTCCTCCTCCTCCTCATGAAACTCATCATTGATTCATCGCTACTAGAAATGGGATCATCAACAAGAGGTACATAAACATCATCTAGCTCAAAGTCTTCAGACTTGGATTGCTCAACCTTATAACATGATAGAAATTGAAAAATTTTAACATGCCTAACCAATTATTTTGGTTTGAGTGAAGGGTTCATCTCCTCAACCTTAAAACGCAGTAGAAAAAGATTAACATGCCTAACCAGTTGTTTTCCTTTGAGTGAAGGGTTCATCTCCTCAACCTTAAAACGCAGTAGAAAAAGATTAACATGCCTAACCAGTTGTTTTCCTTTGAGTGAAGGGTACATTCTTGTTAAGGCCACGGTAGGGGAGTTCAACAATCAATACCACCAACATCAACAAAGTTCAACAATCAATGCCACCAACATCAAGGTTCTTAAAGGACTTCATGCTCTTGATCAAATGCCAATCTCATACCCTTACACATAATAGAATCAAATGGAAACAATGCAAATCCCCAAACCATGAAACCCTGAAAACCATTAAGTCTGTTGAATTTTGAGTGAAATCTAAAATTCTAGTTTCTTCATATGAAATCCAATGAGGTCGAAACCACTCTTAAACATCCTGAGTCATTTCATGGTAATGTTAAAAATTTAAGTAAAAGGATGAAAATGAATATCCTTTTACTTTAAGAATTTAACATTACCATTAACTGCCAACAGGGTGTGTCAGCAAAAATGACCAAAAAAAAATCGATTTTTGAACTTATAGGGTTGCTGTTTTAGGGGCCCACGATTTTTACCAAAAAAATCGCGATTTTTTGGAAGAAATCGCGATTTTTTCCCGATTAGCGATTTTTTCAAAAAATCGTGCAAAACATCGCCGATTTAATCGTTTCGCTGAAAAAATCGCGATTTAATCGCGATGTTCAAAACCATGCTTTAGATACATGTTACATCCCTTGATTGTGATTACTAGTTTCAAAATAGAGTTGTTCTCCCTTATTGAACAGTCAAACAAATAGTCCTTCTCCTTTGCTGAACAGTCAAACAAATAGTCCTTATCCCTTGCTGAAATGCCTTCCTTCTACGCACCAAAATACAGTCCTTACCCTCGCATTAAATTGCAAATCTTATCCGAAACTTCAGAGATACACGAACTGATGTTAATGTGTTCTCTGCACAGTTCATTGGGGTATTTATAGTATTTTTCCCCTGTAATTGGTCGACCTGTCAGTGAACAGTTGTGTCTATTTTGAGCCGACCTTTCAAGGGGTATTTTGCAGTGTATTCAAGCCGACTTCTTCCAACAATTTTTAGAGCATGATGAAAAGGTCTCGAGGCATACTTTTTGACCTTTACAAGTGTAACAATCCTTCAAATACATGACTCTAAATTATGCATTTATGACAAGATGACAAATCCCTAAAAGACATCAAGAAGTCGTCTTTGACCTATAATAAAAACTCCTTGCTCATGAAATCCATGAAGCAAGCTTTACAAAAATACATTTTATTATCTGTCTTCTTCATTACATAAATTCATAATTACATAGTCATTATGAAGACCGAACCTAGTTACACTTTTTAACACTCCCTCTTAACTAGGGAGGTATTCATAATGATACATGGTTAATTTCAATCAGAAGAATCGGATTGGTAATCGCATCTGTATAGCATCATATCAACCAGCATTGTCATAGTGCAAGGCCTTGACTAACAACCCCATCTCTCAACGAGACAATGGGCTACAATGTTGGCAAGACAAATGACTTATAGACACCATCATCATTGTCTCTCCAAGGTACATACTCCACCCAGGTGTTCACAAAGTCTGACCTTACTAGACTATTCTTATCTTGGGTAGCTAATCCTCAAAGAATATCGGTCCATAACTACTCTTATCTTGAATGCCCTATCACATTCTCAAAGAATATCGGATGCCAGATGATTACCCAATCCTACATTATGTCTTCCTAGGTGAAGAATGATGTGTCTATCCATTCTCTTCTTCATGGCCTTCACTAAGACTTACGGCAGTTAGTCCTGGACTAGTGCATGAAACATGAATTAGAGAATCAAATCCATCACTTCCTTTTAGTTTAGGAAGGACATACTCATTCCTATACAAGGAATGTACCTAAGCTCATTCTTAGGAATTACCAGGTTTCTTCCAAGTAAGAAACTTTACCACCAAGCTCCCTCTTAACTAGGGAACTGCAGCAACAATGGTGAGACACACAGCTGCTCATGAAGAATTCCTCCCTTCAATGTCATGAATTTCTTTGATATTGAGGATTCTTCAACTTTTGGATAGCTTCATAGGGCACAGATCATCCATCACTTTCATCCATGAGTCATGTCATCTATCAGAAAGTGATTCATCAATCTTTCTCATCTGGTCCATCTACATGCCATGCTGCTTTCCTTCAAACCATCTTCCAAGGATCTTTCATCCTTCCATATGGTTGTCAACCCTGCATAAACTTATCCAGATATATATATATATATATATATATGAACTTTTAAATCAAAAGATGCCTCGGTGATGATCTTTCTCCATGACATCTTGTAGGCATCAACATCCTTTATTCAGATTGACGCATCTCCTAAAGATATGTATTATTAAGGGTCTTCATCTTTACCGAACTTCTATCAGAGTCTACATATCTTTCCAAGAGATCTCTCAATCAAATCTTCTTGGCTTCTGAATGATAACTGCCTCTTATCATGGTTTCACTTCATGATCTCTTCTTTTCTTTACACAGTTTTACTTCATTCCCAGGAACTTCTAGTATATAGTTCCTTGTTTGTATACAACCACCCCATATTCCATATGAGGACATATTATGTTGATTTCATCTATTATTGATAACCTCTGTATCAGAAGAGATTCTCCTTTCTTTGATCATACTTCTAAAGATAGAAGTTCATTACCAGTAACCATATGACATGACTTCATAGCATCCAATGTCAGCGTATAAATATATGTACCTCATCCTTTTCCTTTTGAGTCATCTTGCAGCAATTTTTTTTCTAGAATGAATAATTTTATTCCATTGACCTGCTTCATCAATATGTCATCATATCCTAATCCCAGAACTCTGCAAGATAGAATTCTTGATGAAACCTATCCAAAGAGGACTCTATTAGAAAAATTCAGCACCTGTTTCCATATGGATTATTGAATGATGACCCTTAATCTAGATGACTGCCTTCCATCAATGTTGTTATCAGTGAGGTTCCCAGGAGCCAGCCACTTCTTTCATAGCATTTTCGTATTACGGACATCCTCCTATGACAAGTGCTCCTTCCATGCTTCTATCATGATGCCATTTCTAAAGTGATGCATTAATGTATAATGCTTCCTAACATATTATTTTACAACCGACAGAAACCTCTTAAAGAGGAAAATGATCTCAATCATAGTAGAGATCTTTCACTTCTTCTTTCTTAGATTTCTTTGCATCAGGTTCTCCCCTTTCTTCTATGACATGGACTTCTTCCTCTTTCCTCTTGTCCTTTCTAGATTTAGGACAATCCCTTTTATAATGCCCAAGTTCATTACATCCATTGCATCGTACATTGTCCATGTTTCTTTTTCTATTCTAAGGACCAAATTTACCAAATCTTCCTTTCTTCTTGGACATGGCTGCAAAGGCTTGATTTTATTCACTTGGTCTTGTATCAACTTTTGCTTTTAACCTAGTCTCCTCTACTTTACATAGAGACCACAGGTCCTAAAATGTTGTTGCTTATTTCTTCCCATAAATACTTGAGGTGAAGTTTTCTCATTCTTCCGGTAGGGCATTCAGCACCACTGTAGTCATTTCACTATCAGACATTACTTCTCCCAATTCCTGCAGTTGCTCTCGTATTTCATAAATTCTCATAAAAAATGAATTGATTCCTTCCTCTCTTGAATTGATTCTAATAATTCTCATAAAAAATGATTCCTTCCTCTCTTGACAATTTCAATTTGTATAGTTCTTGTCTCAGAGATATTACTTCTCCTGCAGTACTTACGGAGAACAGCTCCACCAGTTTTTTCATATATTTCTTTAGCAGTTTCTAGTTTTGATACGTAGGGAATGAGCAAGTCCTTAATACATTCTATGAGAATCCTCTAGGCTTTTATTTCTCCCTTCATGTACTTGGCATGAGCTGGAGCATCTTCTTTTGAAGGTTGAGATGCAGTTCCTTTGATGTAGATCATGACTTCATTTTCAATTAGATTCAAATCCATCCTTTTCTTCCATGCACGAAAGTTTGATGACCCAGCCAATTTGTTGCTTCTTTGCAGAAAGTCATTTTAACAGATTCAAATGAGGTCATAGAAATACTTACTTGTGTAGATTGATTTCTTCTTTCTATCATCTTCCTTGATGATGATGATGAAAATGATGCAGGAACTCCCTCTTAAATTGATTTCTTCAAAGGAGGTAGGTGATCTTCGATCCTTGATGATCAAGGATGACTTGATGATTACTTCACAATGATGATGTCTTCAATAGTGTTGGATAGTGTTGGATGGTGCTTGATGAAGTGTCTTCCAACAATGTCGATAAGGCTTCAATATCAAGAATCTTTGATAGAAAAGATTACCTCCTCAATAGCCTCACCTCCATGTATAAATCCATGTGCATCCTTCAGCTAATACACATTCTGATTTTGAGGAGTTACCTCCTGGTTTGACATGGTATCAAAGCCAGCTCCACTATTGGCATTTCTGCCTGTGGTGTAACTCCCTCTCCTTTGCTCAGTGAATTTTTTATTAATAGTTTTTTGCTGCTCTTAATTGCTAGACAGTTATTCTGCATTTTTTTTCTCTATATAGCCCTGACATTTGCAGCTCCAGCTCCTACAGCTCCTGAAGACACTGCAAATTGCAGGCTCCCCTGCCACTCTGCAACTCAGCACCTGCACACTGTCATTTCAGTTTATTTGTAACTCTCTCCCTACAATTCCTCACCTACACTCCCCATTCAACTGCGCCCTCCCTTCCCATTCCCCGTTCCCATACTCTCCATACCTACGCCCTTCGATTATACATTCAATACGCTCCATTCACTTAAGAGACAGCTTCTTATTAACGCCAGGCCCTCCCACTCTGCATACATCTCCAACGCCCTCCTGTCTTTGTATACTCACTGCATATACAATCTGCGTTTAATACCATTCCAGCGCTGTCATAGAACGTTGTTTGGTCGACTAGAACGTTCCCATACCAGCATCTCCAGCGCTGTATACAGTCCGCTCGACTATCAAAACGTTGTCTTTCACATATAATACGCTGTCTGGTTTAATATACAACGCTGCCTCCATTTATAATACAGCTCTCACATATTCAATACGCCCCTGTATCTCCATGCTGTCTGCGCATATGTGTATATACAGTCCACTGCATTCCATCCTGGTTTGACAGTCATCGTTTATATAATATCGCTCATACATTATACCGTTGTCCATTCCATCGTTCAAAATCAAACGCTGTCCAGTTTAATACCGCTCCCTCCTCCATAAAACGCTGGTGGTGGTATATAAAACGCTGTTGGTGGTATATTTCACTTTAATACAACGCTGTCAATACCGCTCTCACATATTCAATACGCTGGCTTTATTGATTACATGGTATCCACGCCGGTTTTAATGAACGCTGGTTTTTATTGATTACATGGTATATTGGTAAAACGTTGTCCATTACATATTTAACAACGCATTCCATATATATTTAAACGATGTCGTTTAAATATCCAATGCTGTCTCCATAAAGCGCTGTCCATTGCATATTTAACACGTCCATATTCTATACCATTTCACATTATACCGCCCCTCCCCAACCATATAATACATTTTTCCCCAAACAAAAAAAAATATATATATATATATATATATTTTTGGTGCAGAATTCAGTCTCTTAGCAAAGAGTTTTTTTGTCCATTTAAATTCAGTCTTCAGCAAGAGTTTCTGTGCAGAATTTAGTTTCCAGCAAAGAGAATTTTAAACTCAGAGTATTTTTCCAGCAAGAGTTTTTGCCCCTTTAATTGAAAAATTTCAAGAGTTGAAAGTTTTTATAGCAGAAATTTTTCCTCTTCAGAAGATTTTTTCCAGCAATCTAATGCATTCTCTCATCTCAATTGTTGGGGTGGTTCTCTCCGGCAAAGAGAACTATCTTGAATGGTCTCGGAAGATTAAACACACACTCATTTTTAATGAGCTGTGAAAAGGAATCTGTGAAGGACAAGAAGAAAACCCACCAGAAAAGCCCACTTCAGACAAAGAGCTTGCCATTTGGGAAAATAAGAACTGCAAAGCCTATGCCTTGATTGCAGCCTCCGTAAGTGAAGAGGTGAGTCGCCATATTTCATCATTTCAAATTCCTATAAAGCCTTGAAGAAGCTAAAAGAACTCTATGACTCACATTTAGAATTAGAAAATGTTCAATTGATGATTAAGCTGTTCAGTCTTGAAATGAAGAATGATGATCCCCTTGCTTTAGCTTCAGAAGTAAGATCTATAATGCATGACATTGAAAACACTGGTGTAAAAATGGGCATATCTCTCATAGCATATGTTAAGGCATTATATCCGACTTACTCACATTATCTTGAGTCTTTGCAAGCAAGTGGAAACTTTGAGCATATCACCTTTGATAAACTTGAAAAAAAGTTTGCAGAAAGAGAGAAAGCTTTTGGGAAGATGACAGTCCCTTCATCTTCCGAAGAGGCTGCATACTTGGCACATAGAGAAAAGAGTCATGCTCCAGATTCATCCAGAGGAAGAGGTGGCAGAAAAGGAAGAGGAAGAAGAAACTTCACAGAAAGGGGGGGCAGACAAGCTGACAAATCCAATCTTCATTGCACACGTTGCAATAGAGATGGACATGATGCATCCAAATGCAAAACACCATGGGAGAAAATTGAGCAGCAAAGAAATCAAGACAAAGGTAAAACTAATGACAAAGACAAAGGTAAAGCACCTGAATCCGCTCATTATGTTCTAGCACATTGCAACAATGGAGTAACTGAAGACTTGTTTGATGTTTCATTTACTTCATGGAGAGATGATTGGTTGCTAGATTCAGGAGCAACATGTCACATGACATTTAGAAAATATTTTTTTGAAGAATTCAATGACAAAGTTGATGGAGCAGTATATTTCGCAGATAAATCCAAACTCAAGCCATCAGGGCTTGGCACAGTCAGGCTTAAACTGCCTGGTCTTCCTGATCATATCCTACATGAGGTTTTATACCTCCCGGAGTTGAAGAGAAACTTGCTATCCCTGGTCGAAATCCAGCAGCAAGGACACTCAATTCACTTGTTTGATGGCAAGGCAGAGGTCAGAAAAGCATCAGATCACTCACTTGTCATGGAGGGAATAGAAGAAGGGAGACTCTTGAAGCTGAAAGGTTCATCTGCTCATGCTCAAAACTTTGCATTCAGTTCACATCATGATGAAGGCACATTTCCATCAAGTCTTTTATGGCATGCTAGATTTGGACACTTAAACTATGACAGCCTTCGTTTGTTGAAGAAAAATGGTGTTGATGGACTGCCTACAATTCCTAGAAAACCTAAGGAATGTGATGCTTGTATCCTAGGAAAGCATAGCAAACAGCCATTTCATGATTTACACTCCAGAGCACATAGAAAACTTGAACTTGTTCATTCAGATTTATGTGGCCCTATGCCTATTGCTTCTGCAAATGGAAACAAATACATGATGACATTTATTGATGACTACACCAGAATGTGTTGGATTTACTTACTGAAGAATAAGTCCGATGCTTTTCAAACTTTCAAGAATTTTCATGCATGGATTGAAAATGATGCACAAACACATATTGGCTCTCTACGTACTGATAATGGAAAAGAATACACTTCAAACGAATTTGAAAATTATCTTCGCCAACATGGAATCAAACATCAAACAACTGTGCCATATAATCCACAACAGAACGGTGTAGCTGAAAGAATGAACAGAACTATTTTAAATATGGTCCGCTCTATGTTATTTTTCAAGAATGTAAAATTGATGTTTTGGGCTGATGCAGTTCTATGTGCTGTTTACATAAAGAATAGGTGTCCTTCAAGTTCAATTAGAAACAAAACTCTTTTTGAAATGTGGCATGGCCACATTCCTTCGGTAAAGCATTTCAGGGTCTTTGGGTCCACCTGTTATGCCTTGATACCCAAGGGTCAAAGGAACAAACTTGGTGCTAGAAGCAGAAAATGTATCTTCTTGGGGTACTCCAATACCTCCAAAGGATATCGTCTCTATGATGAAGCAAATAAGAAGTTTGTGATAACAAGAGATGTCATATTTCTTGAATCTTCCAAGAGTGACAAGGTTGTTGAGCGGCAACTTGATCGCCTGGATAGATTCACACATGCAAAGTCCTTCCAAGAATTTGATAATGTGATTCCACATCTTGAAGGGGGGATTCCGATATTGAATCAAACTGTGGAATCATATCCCGAAGCACTCTCTCCCCCACATGAAGAAACAACCACGGATGACACATTGGATGATGTGATTGACAGAATTGGGAGATTGAATCTTGAATCAATCCCAACTCGGTCAAATGACCAGCCTGGGCCATCTCAGAAAGGTCCTCCCAAATGGCTGACAAAGACACTGGAGAATGTTCATCCTGATGAGGTTGGAAAAACAGGAACAAGAAGTTCCACTCAACAAATCGAAGGTGACGTAGATAATTTTGATTCCCCTATTGATATGGATATTGCTTATAACTGTGAATTGAGTTTGTCTACAGATCATGAACCAACTTCCTTCAAAGAAGCCGCTTCTCATGATGAATGGAAAGAAGCGATGCAGAAGGAGTATGATGCCTTGATAAAGAATGGCACTTGGAAGCCGGTTGATCCGCCTTTGGGAACGAAACCAATTGGCTGTAAGTGGGTCTACAAGAACAAGTACAAAGCAGACGGCTCACTTGACAAGCACAAGGCCAGGCTTGTGGCAAAAGGATTCGCACAAAAAGGAGGAGTCGATTATGAAGAAACTTTTGCTCCCACAGTAAAATGGACCACCATCCGGACTCTCTTTGCCTTAGCAGCTCGTAATGGATGGAAAGTCCATCAGATGGATGTAAAAACAGCCTTCTTGAATGGAGATCTAAAGGAGAAAGTTTATATGTCCCAGCCAGAAGGATTTGTGATAAAGGGTCAAGAACACAAAGTTTGCAAACTTATAAAATCCTTGTATGGCCTCAAGCAAGCACCACGAGCCTGGTATGAGAAATTGACCGAGCATCTTCTGAAACTTGATTTCAAACACTTTGATCTTGATGATGCAACTTTGTTTGTTAAGAAAGTTGGAAAAACAGCTGTATATCTTGTGGTATATGTAGATGATCTTTTGATAACAGGAAACAATGAGAGCTATATTGCATCCATGAAGAAAGAGTTGAAGAAAGGTTTTGAAATGACTGATTTGGGACATGTTCATTACTATTTGGGTATTGAAGTAATTCAACATCCAAAATTCATATTTCTTTCTCAAAAGAAGTACATTGGAGATCTCTTGAACAAATTTGGCATGGATGACTGTAATCCCTTAACCACTCCAATGGAACAAAACTTGAAGCTCACATCTATTGAAAGGAAGGAATTTGAGGATGCAACTAAGTATAGACAGCTTGTAGGAAGTCTTATCTACCTGACCACCACCAGACCTGACATTTCATTTGCTGTTGGAATCCTCTCAAGGTTCATGCAAAAACCTCGTGAAGGACATTGGTCTGCTGCGAAAAGAGTGTTAAGGTACTTGAAGGGGACTCAAGACTTTGGACTCAAATATACACAGGTAGGTGACTTCAGCTTGATCGGATACTCTGATTCAGACTTTGATGGCGACAAAGAAACAGGGGTGTCTACTACAGGTTACACCATGAGTCTTGGATCAGGAGCCGTCTCATGGAGATCACGCAAACAGTCAGTTCCAGCAGATTCCACGACCGAGGCAGAATATGTGGCAGCAGCTGAAGCAACAAAAGAAATTGTGTGGCTCCGGAAGATCCTGGAAGATTTGCAGATGAAACAAATGTATTCCACTCCACTCATGATCGACAACACTTCTGCAATAAAGCTGGCCAAGAACCCAAAGTTCCATGATCGAACAAAGCACATCAATACAAAGTACCATCTCATTCGACATCATGTTCAGGCCAAAACCATCCATCTACATCATTGTTCCACAAATGAGCAAACTGCTGACATCTTCACCAAAGCACTTGGAAGAGAAAAGTTTGAAAAGTTCCGATCGATGCTTGGACTCACCAACATCCATTTGGATTAAAGGGGGGAATGTTGACACCTAATCCTATGGATGGGTGTGCATATTTAATATTGTATATTAATTAATATTAGGAAATAAGGAAGGCCAAGAGTCATTGGGAGATGAATCCCAATAGCCTCACCTCCATGTATAAATCCATGTGCATCCTTCAGCTAATACACATTCTGATTTTGAGGAGTTACCTCCTGGTTTGACAGATCCTTTGAATAAGGTTGAAGGTCTCCTTAAGATGGCTTGAGGGTTTTCTTGCAAAGAGATTTGACTTTTCAATGTAGACTTAGACTTTTTCTTTCTAGAAAATTGAATCTTTCTCTTTGATCCTTGAGTGTCTGTTACGAAACTAGCTCACAAAATAGAAGAAAAGATAGATAAACGCCTTAGAAATCAGCCTCTTCGAGGGGGAAACCTCCTTTACATTACATAAATGAACAATTCTTGGATGATACAAATGACAAAACCTCCTTTCTATATATAGAAGCCCAATGGGTCATAATATAATCCTAGCCGACATAACAATAACAATGTATGGGCACAACAATAACAATAGTGGGCTTCTGAGGGGCACAATAATAACAATATGGGGACTACATGGGTACAACAATAACAATAACAATAAGGGGGCTATAATAACAATGACAATAAGGGTATGCACTAGTATTATAGGGATCTAGCATACCCCTCTCCTTCAAACAAGTGTTGTCCTCAACGCTTGATTAGTTATGGATGCTTCTGAATAAAATTCTCATCCTCCCATGTCGAATCTTCAGCAGGTTAGTTCTTCCACTTGATGAGATACTCTGAAATTGATCGATTTCGTAATTGTCGAGTTCTTGTCTCTGTGACTGCTTCAGGTTCCAATATGATCTTTCCTCCTTCGTCAAGTTCTGGCAATATTGTTTGAAATGGGAGCTTGTCAACTATAACTTTCTTTAAGCATGAAACATGGAAAACTGAGTGCACTCGGGAAGATGCAAGAAGCTCCAATTTGTATTCCATAGTACCAATCTTTTGCAACACCCTATAAGGACCATAATACTTTGGTGATAATTTATTATCCTTCTTAGCTTACTTGAGAGACATTTGTTTGTATGGTTGTAGCCGTAAAAATACCCAGTCGCCTACATCAAAACTTATTTCGCTGCGATGTTGATATGCCTGTTGTTTCATTCGATTCTGCGCTAAAGTGAGGTTATCCTTTTAGAGTTGGAGAACTTCTTGTTGATGCTCGATGTGATCTTTCACTGCTTGAACCTTAAAATTTTATCTTAAAGATGATGTGATGGATGGTGAATGATATCCATAAAGTGCCATAAATGGGGTCATTTTTGCTGCTGTATGGAAGGAAGTGTTAAACCACCATTCAGCGAGAGGCAACCACTTGACCCATTGTGTATGTTTATCAGATACGATGCAACGGAGATATCCTTCCAAACATTTGTTCACAATCTCAGTTTGCCCATCAGATTGAGCATGATATGATGAGCTATGAGCTAATTGAGTACCCAAACAAGAAAATAATTCCGTATAAAAATTTCCTATAAAAATGGGATCTTTGTCGCTTCTAATGATCTTTGGGTTTCCATGTAGCTTTTGAATTGTTTCCATAAATGCAGTAGCAACTGTACTAGCTTTAAATGGTTGAGATAATGCACAAAAGTGTGCATACTTGGTAAGTCTGTCAACTACCACCATGATGATAGTCTTTCCTTCGGACTTGGGTAAACCTGTGATAAAATCCATTGAAACCTCCTCCCATCCCAAAAAAAATCCTTCTTGACCCTGTGGTAAGTTTTTAAAAATCCTGAGTGCCCTCCTAAGGGAGAGGTGTGCAATTCCAAAAGAATCTTTTGTTTGAATTGGGAATTCTTACAAAGATATAAGCGATCTTTGTACCATAATGAATCATTTTTCTAGCTAAATGTTTTAGATGTACTAGGATCTTTTTGCAAATGTTGAATGAGTGTCCACACCTCTTCATCATTCTTCCATTCATCCCTTGCTTCGTGTTAAATTTGGACAACTAGGTCCAAACTCCATGTTATGATGCTCAGATTAAGAGGCTAATATTTTTGTTGGATTCCTCTTTCGGAGAGGTGTAAAATCCATATATAATATGTCTTAATCCGATGAGCAGAACATTTATTTTGAATTTATTATTCATAATAAATTATATGTGCAAGTCGGCCTTAAGGTTTCACACCCCCAGCAGATGTGTCACACGCCCCAATGATGGATATAAATACAGGCAAAGTTGGAGAGCATTTCACAACAACTCAACTCACATCTTCTTCTCTCATCTGATTTAGTACGAGCTACTTGGAGGACGAGTTCAACCCACACGTGTGAAGGAGAAGAAGGACAAATCTGTACGGCTGAGCTGAAGGATGAATTTCTGCAGTTAGGCTTTTGCAGAAAGTTTGACCAGCGTTGACTTTGGTCAACGCATGGTCCGAATGGGCTGAAATTTGGTGAGAAGTTCGATTTTGGAAGGCCGTACTGTTTGGCACAGAAATCGAGGTCAAAGGGTTGACCAATCTGCTGCTGTGT
Organism: Pinus albicaulis; assembly: GCA_034641835.2. NCBI lineage: Eukaryota > Viridiplantae > Streptophyta > Pinopsida > Pinales > Pinaceae > Pinus > Pinus albicaulis. The sequence continues at coordinate 2,001,707,906 of CM076578.1, forward strand.
TGACTTTTAGCTTGCTGCCCTGCGTTGACTTTTTCTGGACAGCGTTGACTTTTTTGGAGTTGACTTGGGTTGACTCGTTTGCTGATTGGAGGACTATTGTGACACATTCTGGGTTGGCTGACCAAGGAGACTTTGCTGGTTGAAGCATCCCGTTGACCGCCGTAACGCACCACCACATTTTTCCTGTTTCTGATTTGTCTTCTATAAGATCCACTTATATGTTCTATCTGCATTTTACTTAACTATTTGTGTGATTGCTGTGAGAAAAGTAAAGTTGCTCCAAGCATAGAACATCTACAAAAATTTACACTTCGTTTATCCACTCAGGTTGGATAATAGAAATGGCACAAATCATTGCTTCCACATCCTCATCCTTTCTTGAGAGTGCATTTGCAACAACATTTTGCTTCCCTTTTTTGTAGATGATTTCAAAGTCATCACCCAACATCTTTGTGACCCATTTTTGCTGCTCTTATGAAGATAATCTTTGATCCAAAAAGTACTTTAGACTATCATGATCTATTTTTACTTTGAAGTGTCTTCCCATTAGGTAAGGTCGATATTGCTTTAGCGCATGTAATATCGCCAGCATTTCCTTCTCGTAAATAGGTTTCCTTAAATACTTTCCTTTGATTGGACGACTTTCAAAAGTAATGGGTCTTCCTTCTTGCATTAAAACTGCACCAATTCCATTTCCTGAGGCATCACATTCCACAATAAAAAAAATTGTGAAGTCTAGCGTAGCTAAGACTGGTGCTTGGCACATCGCCTCTCTAAGAGTTCAAAGGCCTTAGTTGCTTCGAGAGTCCAAGAAAATGCATCTTTCTTCAGTAATGATGTTAGAGGTGCCGATATTCTCCCATAATTCTTAAAAAACTTGCAATAATACCCTGTTAACCCCAAAAAATCCTCGAAGATTCTTTATGGTTATGAGGATTTTCCATTCCTTCATGGATTTAATTTTGTTAGGGTCTACCCTATGTTGCACAGGTTCCCGAACCCAATGGTGGGGTTCTCGAACCCGTCCTGAGTTCCCGTCCCCACGTTAAAGATCCTGGTTCTTCTTGTAAGAACCCAAGACTTGACAAACACAAATCGGGTTCTTTTCATGATTTGGGTATGGAGAACCCTGAAAACGGGTTATTTTCGGGTTCGTCGGAGGCAAGGGAGGAAAAAAAAAAAATTATGTTGACATTTTGTCGTTTGACTCTGTGATTTAACTTTTGACCTTGCCGCGTTGGGTTGTTGCTTGTTGTTTTACACATTACCTCCACCGTCCATTCTCCATACCCGTTGGCAGCAACCATACCCGCAGTGAGCAGCAAATATACCATACCCGCAATGAGCAGTGACCATACTAGTCACCATACTTGGAATGACCATACTCTAATCCTCCCAATTGCTAGGCACTGGTCATAGATCCTTGGTGATCACATACAATTCAAAAATTATACTTATTTCACCTTCTTTTACCTTTCTTTTTCGCCCCTTTAAGGATAAGGAGGCCCATCTAGGGCTTGTTGCGAAATTTTAGGGAGGTAGAATTTTTGAATTCCGTCCAAACAAGACTCTTCCTTAGTGTCTCCTCTAGGCATCCACGAGGTTTGAACGAATTCTGACTGTAGGATTTCAATATAATTGATGCCCTAGCTATCACACCAAGTGGGAACCCTAGAAGCCATCCATCAACTTGGGGATTCATTGAAGATTTGTACTTTAGTACTTGTTGAAGTATAATTTGCAACATTTTCTCTTATCTACCCTAACCTTGGATGAACTCTTATATCATAAAAGTTCTCAACTGTAGGTCTCGTGTAGCCTTTCTTTCAAGGAGTTTTTCTTGGAAAGACCACCTAGCTTCTCTCAAAGCTCACACTTTCATTGAACCTTTCCACTGAATTAGCCTCCTTGTCTCACTTCAAACCAATCTTGGATACAACCATCACAAGTGAGAGATACAGGGACTCCTCCCGTCGGTGAAACTCTGAGAGGAGAAGGGGACTTTGGTTGTGGTGACAGTGGGAATTAGTCAAGTGTTGTTGTGCAGTTTTAGCCTACAAACTAGGCTTGCTAGTTTGTGCAGCAACAACCATCATATGCTCTTTCTATTTCTTTTAGCTGCATCAAGCCTTACCCAAGTATGAGGATCTGTGGGTGCCAAATCCCAAGGAACCAGTGATCAGTTGAACCCGAAGAATGGAGGTGGAATTGGGACTCGTAATGTAAGATGGAAAGTGGTAAGTTTGGAATAGGAAGAGATGGGGTTACACAAGTGAGGGAGTTTTTCTTGGAAAGACCACCTTGCTTCTCTCAAAGCTCACACTTTCATTGAACCTTTCCACCGAATTAGCCTCCTTGCCTCACTTCAAACCAATCTTGGATACAACCATCACAAGTGAGGGATACTGGGACTCCTCCCGTCGATGAAAATCCGAGAGGAGAAGGGGACTTAGGCTGTGGTGACAGTGGGCCTTAGTCCCAAAGTGTTGTTGTGCCCTCTAGTTTTAGCCTACAGACTATGCTTGCTAGTTTGTGCAGCAACAACCATCATATGCTCTTTCTAATTCTTTTAGCTGCATCAACCTCCCAGGGTACATTTCCAAGCCTTACCCAAGTATGAGGATCTGTGGGTGCCAAATCCCAATGAACCAGTGATCAGTTGAACCCGAAGAATGGAGGTGGAATTGGGGCTCGTAATGTAAGATGGAAAGTGGTAAGTTTGGAATAGGGAGAGATGGGGTTACACTATCTCAATCATGGCTTCCCAAGCAGTACCCCTCCTATACTCGTTGGGCCATTAGGGGAGGTCCCATTGGATTAGTATTGAAAATTAACCCCCTATTTAAGGTGATGGAACAAAATCACAGCCAATACCCTTCTTTCTTCCAAGTTACTAATCCATGTCAGATGCCCAAATACAAACAAGCATAAGCACCCAATTGCAAAATGATAAAGTACCTTTTGATCAAAAGCCTACCTTCCAACATATGCTCTTGGCAAATAGGCGAGGAAACATATGTCTGATGTAGATGACAGAGATATGAATGGCACATCGTCATCAGCTACTAGTGGCTCTCAGGGGCTATTGGCTACTGGATGGAATAGATCAGGGGAGAAAATTTCTCCTATGGGGGTCACCCACTTTGGGTGGGTATCATGTAGAATAGCAACACGAAGACCCACATTTAAGTGGTTAAGTTTTACCACAAAAGACATCGTTTAAGGCCCCAAACTAAGCCCAAAAAGTTTCAGACCCCAATTCTCCAAACTAGGTCCCACTGATAAACTGCTCCTATAAATTAATTCCTTTGATTTTCCCAATCTGAAAGCATTGAGATGGATGAAAAATTATATAGTGATCCAATCTGGATCAGACACCTACCCACTGCCATGTTCAACCTAACTAGGACTCTACGTGCAAGAGCATTAGATCCAACTTCATCTTCACAGTTACCTCCACATCAACAACTATATGCAACTCAAGGTGCTAAGTGGTAGGGAAAATAGGCAGTAGAATAGAATAATTTTCTCTTTCCACTTATTAGTTGCCATATTAGCTTTTATCAATTTTCAGACTTCAGTTTCTAATATCTGTTTTGGAAGTTAGGCACATGGCCTATTTTATAAACATAACTCTTTGGTCATGATGGCCTACTTCATTTCATAAATTCAGTCTACTTCCTATTATTTTACTGTACTTTAAATCTTTATAAGTTTGTACTTTGTGACTGCATTTGTAGTATGGTTTACCTATGTAGTACGAAACGGTTGATGCTCCATGATTAATCTAGATTCTATCATGATGACCTGTTTACAACTGTATAATAATGTAGACAAGTAGCTACTAGCAATACATTTGTCTGTTTTCATCTTTTCAGAAACTAATTTTGTATTCTGCATGTTTTTTGTGAATATATATGCATTGAAATAGAAAAATATATATATATATTCTATAAAAAATGCTCCCAGGTTATTTTTTGGAAATGGTGCTCCTATCATTCCTGCCCCTGCTTCACTCGTGCTCTGGCAATGTTGGGTTCAACAGATTAAGGCATTTTATTTTTTTCATTTCTGCATATATATATATATCCTAGCCATATACAGATTGTTCTCAAAATTTTCTATATCTGTGTTCACGCAACTATATCCAAACTTTAGGCTTTGAGGTAATGAAGAAAGTAGTTGTAAAATTATGCTATCTCATATAACAAAAGATTTTCAGTAAACAGGTTACTGCCAATAAATCAACAATGCCTTTCAACCAACTGCTGAACCAAAATAAAGACAGAGGTAAACCATGAACAGACAATTATGTTTCTATCTCCCTCTATGCTACTGGGTTTAATTGTCCGTATCTTATGATTGCACAAAATTAGTTCTCTAATGTAAACTTCTCAACTGCAAGACAAAGGACATACCCCAGAAAGAAGACATAGTTCCCAGTCAGATTATCAATATTCCTTGATCTCTGCAGTAGTACAAGCTGAGGAAGAATGGCGACTGCTTCAAGATACAATGAAAATGTCCAAAAAACCTATTCAAGCAGTTACCCTCTGTTAGACCAGGAAAGAAATTTAAAGGCTGTAAATCTGACCTCTAATTTCAGAAAGAGCCTGTAGTTTGCAGAATATTGTTCACAGGACAGGATAATTCTGATTTAGAACACATGCCAACCGTATCAGTGAATCCAAGTTAAAATATATCCCCCAAAAAGGTAATCATGATATTTGATGCCTCATTACACAAATGGCAGCAGCAGTGTGCCTGATATTACTGTCTGAGCTACAGACAACATTTGAATATGGTTTCACTGTTATATAAAATTCTTAAACAACTGGATCAATCCTGCTGGCTGGATAATTTGCATAAATGACTGGAACTGATTACCATGACTTTGGATACCCAGAGCATGTAACCTTCAAAATTGACGGCATATATTGCAAATTTACAGCAGGTGGATAAAACCAACAAGGTATTAGTCAAAGAAATAACATGAAACCAACAAGGTATTAGTCAAAGAAATAACATGAGAAGAAATTGTTTTTGTAATCCCCTTTGGCCTATTATGAAACCAACGAGCTATTAGTCAAATAAATAACATGAGAAGATAATGTTTTAGCAATCCCCTTTCGCCTATTACCTACATCCTTTCCAGAGTGTTAGCATATTACTGAATGTATAGTATTAGTTTTTGGACCTTCAGCATTTTGACTCTTAATTATGGAGATATGTAAAATTCATAATCCCAAAAGAAAGGAAAGAAAAAACACATGCTCACCTCACGTACAGTAAACCTGGGGTTTATCAAAAGTGCCAGCAAGAGACATGGTATGATGAGAAGATGATGTCGAAAGGTGTCTTGATCTCTGTCATATGTCTGACGAACAACCTTATGATACCTCATATACCACACAATAGTGAATGATGTCACCAAGAAAATAATCTTCATAACTGTATTGTAGAATGAAATATAGTTTGTGAACATGTCCAGATACCGCGTAGCAAAGACAAGGACATAAAGTTCTTGTGTCTTAAGCGAAATTCCTGATAAACACAAAATACAACAAAATATTCTGAGAAATGTTACAATCAAATAACAAATAATCAATTGACATGTTTTCAAATAACATTTCCAAGTAAAAGTGTCTTCCTATATTAACACGGAAAGCATCTCACAAATTAGAGAATATTAAAACTCCTCTTTTTCATCTTGTGAGTAATATGTCACCTATAAGATTTAATTTTACTAAATGGCCAGATAGAGGAACTCTCTGTTTTCAAAGATATTAAATCAACAGCTCAGAATGACAAGTCACCATACCTCATATATTTTCTCACCGTCTCTACATGGAGCAACAACTAGATGCAAATCTTTGAAATAGATAAACACAACGACATTACAAATCAAATGGTTTCAGGCTGAAGCCTTGAGGAAACAACATTCTCTCAAACACCTCAAGAATATGTTATCATAATTATTAATAAGTTTCCGAGGTAATTAAATGGATCATACACCATTCTAACTCTGAAACTGCTTTCAATATCTAGAATGCTCTGCTAGTAATTGCTGAACTTGCCTCAGAATAGCAGAATAAAACAAGCCAGAAATTTGTTGCAGACGTTAAAAGTGCAATAATTGAATTGAAGGTAGACTTGACACCAGGGCACAAACTATTGCAGGTGCCTAGCAGTTGTATTTAGAAATAAGAAGCAATGCAAGTGAATCAAATATAACTTGCAATCAATGTGTCTGTAATAAATGATATTTTGCACATACAGATCAATACAACATATGCAAAAAGTGCAACAATGTAAACATGGTGGTTGGAAGACCAGTAAACTATAGTTTTAGCTATTCTCACATATTAAGGCTTCAGCTTTGATTAGAAATTTCCAAGGCAGTGTTGATGTTTGTAGCTCAGGCAGGCCCTTCTGCACAGGCCTAAGTGTCTAAGCATGCAGAAGTCGCTCAAGATCTCCTCAAGACACTTGCTCATGTAATGAGCCATCTTTAGTTACCGATAGAATATGATTATTAGCATGCATACAAGGCCTGCGTATGCTAGCTACATATGCAAGCATCGCATGCATTATGCTAGTATACATACCAATTTAATTATATAAAAAGTATGCATGTATGGAAAATGAAATAATTGTTACAAGTATCAATTAATACACTCATAATTAAAAATACAATAGAATCTATTAATTTGATTTCACTAATAAAATTTTAATTAAATAATAAAGTATTGTTATTCTAAATGGGGCAAGATTAATTTAAATTCACAAATTTGGACAAGACATGCAAAGTAATCTAGAAGAGTCCTGTTACACACTGAAGTTGCACCTGAAATTTTTTTTTTGAAGACTCCATGCCCAAGGATATGTCAGAGGCTTCATGTACCATTAGAGTTCATAGATCATCAGAGTTTTTTAACTCTAGCTTCTTATTCTCATCTTCTTCTATGTTGTACTTAGATTCCGCAAGCTCGATAGGGATGATGTAAGGTGATGCTAGTGTGATGAATTGAGTCATGTAACAGACCTAAGAAACTTGGGACGTTGTCATCAAGTGAATTTACTCTGGGAGGTTTTTTTACTTCGTTAATTATTAGGTACTTTCAAGGAATTAATAATTAATTGATTTTTTTCCTCCAAGCATAACCCCAAAGCTGGAGTGCGGCTTGATGGCGAAGCCTTGGGTGAGTCCTAGTGTCTAAAGTCATTGTATATTACCATACTAGATCACTTCAAAAATTTCAGGGAATTTGATTAGGTCTAGGGTTCAATTTTTTAATTTTTTTTAATTTCCCGCTAGACTAAAATTTTAATAAATTCTGAATGTAAAATGTAATAAGTGATGTCTAGAGAAGTTGTATGGGATATGTGTGCTCAAAATTACACCTCTCACCCTCAACTTTCTATTGAGACACACTTTGAGGGGTAAAAAATAAGTTCTAGATCCTCAAAACCCATTTTTCCTAAGTTTATTGGAAAATGTGGCAAAAGATTAGTCCAAAAATAAAATAAATGGAGAGAAATAAATAACTCCATGTAAAAAAATGACTTGGAAATTATCTCAAGTCAAGAGTTAAGTCAAAACACAAATGGAAGATGATTTGGCACATGTCATCACTTGAGATTATGAGCACATGGGGAAATTGGATTCCCAGCTACAAAAGAGGAAATCAATTGGGTGACTTGGCAATTCGATTTTCTTGAGGATTTTGAAATATTTGGTGGGATTTTTGAGTGAGAGTTTGTTGGAGGCTTGTATGCACTCTAACTCCACTCTCACTTCACTTAGCTCTTAGCCTCTTACACATGGCAAGGAACTCCACTCCAAGCCCCACACAGATTCCAAGGAAGGCCTACGGAATTCATGATCGAGGATCAACGCATGGAAAGAGGAGATGTGTCAAATATTTGGCTTGGTAATTGACGTCATATGAGAGATAACTTTCTCTTATTTCACACTTGGCATTCCTTTGTTGCACTTTGTTGCACACATGGAGAGTTCGATTTTTTGGAGGAAATAAGCTAGGCCACCTCAAGAGTTCGACTTGGTTGAAGATTCACATGTGTCATAGCTTCTCTCCACTTAGAATTCGACTTCTCTTCTTGGGATCTTCTCCAACACCACTTGCCACTTGGTTCCCTCAATGGGATTTGCTTCCAAAATTCTATTTAAGTCAGCATTGGGCTCTCACTATGTATTCATGTTATGAGCTATTGGGTTTGAGGAGACTCTTTCCAATTATTTTTGTGCTTCAATTTCTTATGCATTTGGATTGTATTAGCTTCCATTGTCATTCATTGTGGATTTATATGTGCAAGCTATCTTGCATGTATCTTTGATTTAGAGTAATATTCTAGGAGTGGAAAATACTAATTGATTTTCGGAGGAATCTTTAGTTTCTTTCACCCGTTGTATTGCTCTTTTTCCTTTGTGTAGCTAATATTTGTTTCCAAGTGTGTAAAAAATCTTTCGGAATTGTGTGAAAGATTCTTTTGGGCGTGGAAGAAGTATCACATAGATCAACTCACTCTAGGACTCCAGATACGAAAGACCCATTGATCTCAACCTCAAGGGCTTCATCCAAAGAGAAGCAAGGAAGGGAGTTCCCTTTTTCCTATACTCTACTTGAATCACATATAATTTAAATTCCGTATTTCATTTGATCTAAATCTAGAGCTTTCAATGATTATATGAGCTAATTAGAGCATTTTCCTAGACTAGACAAGTATGGAGTTTCACTCATATGTCTTGGTTTAGTTTTTGTATGCTAGTTGTGTATTATTATTTGTCTCCCTTTCATGCTCTCTCCACTAATTTCCTAATTTGTTTTGCAGCCTTTTGAGCAGCAACTCAAGTTTAGTTTGGCTTCAATTTGGAGGAGGGACTCTTCCGGAAACTACTAATTCATCCTCTGCAGGACCCCTTGCATTTATTTAACAGCGTTGTAGCAAGGGCGTGACCCCTTATGAGGCCCATTCTTCGCTAGGACGAGTTCTTTAGAGGGATACATCTTTTTCTCCCTAGGTCATGGGCCTTAGGAGAGGCTTAATCTCTCTTTTTTCATGTTGTTTCTTCCTCATTTCAAGTGTGAAATTTGTATGTAATTTTCAAATCTCAAAAGGCTTTCTTAGGCCTCATTTGTGTTTAGTTCTCATCAAAGAAAGTCTATAGTTAAGGTATCTTATTGTAAAGACTTCCTTGAGGTTCTTTGAGGCCTAGAGGGAGACTCTCACTCTCTTGTAACACACCTAATAAAAAATTCATTTTTCTTGTGGGAGCTTGGGAATTTTCCCATGGCATCCCGCCTCCTTATTTAGAAGGAGGACTTCTCTTTTGGGTGGATTGATTCTCTTAATAGCTTCTTGCTTACTTTCATGTTTTTCTCTTGTTAATCTAATTTAACTTATGCATGGTTTAACTTATAATTTCAACACATAGCACTCACAATTTCTCAACTTTGTAGTAAAGTTTGCTATTTCATTTGCTAGATCTCATGTCTTGGGCAAATTTACTTTCATGGTTGTTTAAGATACAACATTTTCAAATCTTTTGGGAAACTCATTTTATTTTCTACAACATATCTCAAGCAAGCATTTCACTTTTGGCTATATTTGATTGGTCTAGTTTCATTCACTTACCATTTGCTTCACATGATTTGTTGATACATGCTTCACTATCTTTATGTCAATTGGTGCTCAATATTATCTTAATTATATTGCTCATTGATACACCTTTGGAAGCATTTTTCATTTACTTGGAGAAAACTTTCAAATTTTGGGCCACTTGTGAATTTCTATTTACGTGCAATTTACTTTTACAAAGTTTGTGAGTTGATGATAATTTTTCCCATTAAGATACATTAGACACTCGAGAAATTTTATCTCATTTCACTCTCTTGGGAAACAATAACATCCACATGCATCTCATTTAAGCATTCTTGGCGCTAACTTGCATTTCTAATTAATTCAACTCGAAGCATAAGCTTGGATGAAAGAATCTTTTAGGGACCTCTTTCTTTCACCAACTAGAGGGACATAGATCCTCTTTTGTGGTTAACACAATGACCTTGCAGTCATCAAAGCCACAGTCTCCGCAGCGCCGGAGGGTGTGTTGGATATTCCAAGAGAGAGACCGTTAATACAACCTCAGTTGTCTTTCCCTACATTTCCCTCCACGACTCACATTAGAGACTTGTTTCAAAACAGTCAAAAGAGAGACTACATCTAGATACGTATCTAGTTTTAAAATTTACCAAGATAACTAAATCTCACATTAGATAGATTTGCATATCATTATAATTTACTCACTTCAAAGCATTTCAAATTTACTTGTAAATTTTGTTTATCTCATGTACTTGTCACGATGAATGATCTCATTATCTCTTGTTGTTAATTATTCCCTTTAGCAAGTGCATATCTACTAATATTTTGCAAGTAATTGTTAATTTTTTCATAGGGCTACATTGTTCTTTGCATTGATAATTGCAATTCTTCAATAACATGATAAGTTCGCCCCATGTCATTATATCATTATTCAGATCTACATTATTATCCATCAACATATGCAACTATGTAGAAAGAACAATAACATCAACATCATCTATGCAGCGGAACATAAAGAAACATAAGAAGAAAAGCATGCACACATATAAACACCAGGATTAGTCTGAGACCAGGGCAAAACCCACTATGGGGAAAACCCTTGCAAATTCTTCTTCTTAGATCATCATCAAATGATTAAGCCGACAAGAGTACAATGATCCATTGATCCATATCTTCATAATGCAATATAACAACTAGCACATGCATAATATGACATTAAACAAAATTCTGTTGAAGGATCCTGATTTTGAGAACTGTAAAGCACTGTAACTGCCTGAAGCATACTGATGAACATAATTGTCACTGAGCGGAAACTTCGAAGAACTAAAGATACATCTTTGAGGACCCGATCTGCAGCGGTAATATACTAAACAGATCTACAAATCTAAAACACGGATCTAATAGTTCACTGAAGCCAACTGAAATCAACTACCAAATCCTAGATCTAAATCCAGGATGTTATCAAAGACTGTTCGCAAACATCTGTGATTGAGCGACTAATGTCTGGAAGCACTGCGCAAGCAACTGAAGATGACTTAACCCAGATCTGCTCAGAAACATCCTTAGTCGCGACCTCAACACGTTGTGCCCGCAGCTAAAGCTCCCTTGGCCACTAGCAGGACACACTATGCTTGTGGCTTTGCTCCAGATCAGCCTGATCTAGCCTCTGAACCTTGGCCGTGACCTTGACATGCTCTGTTCGTGGCTATGGCAGCTTTGTTGCCACTTTGTCACGTTGTGCTCGCAGCTCTGGCCTGATTTCACTAGTTGTGTGCCTACAGCTATGGCCCAGAGGCCCTAGATCAGAGCGAGCCTCTCGCATGTGATACTGAACCCTACGCGAGCTTCTTCCGTCAAATCTGTGTGAACCAAAACAGAAAAGGCGAATGTGTGAGAATGAGCTTGAGGTCGCTTCTATTTTTAGCTTTTGTGAGGGTCCGCTTTGGGGTTGAGGCCGACTTCTCGACCATCTGAGCTGTCTACAGTGGAATTTGACCTCAATTGCATAATTTTAACACTCCCTCTCAACCAAGGAGAATTCCACCTGCCAATATTTGTTTACCAATCAATATGCCATTCTAGTATCTTCGTGCATCATCACGTATCGTCACTGTTCATCTTTGTCATGTAGTCGTCATGTTGTGATCCCTCATCATTACAAAACATCAATGAATTGCTCATGCTTATTCCAGCTTATCTCTTGAATGTTGTTGCGCATGTGTTGAACATTCTCGGATCTAGAAGAAGAAGAATTTGTCACCGGAGGGGGGGCTTAGACTACCACCCTTCATCCATCAAGCTATCATTCGAAATCTCTGCCAGCGGGCTACTACCTGGAATATCATCATCAATCATCATCAGAGAACATATCTTCAAGGAGCATGCCTCAACCTATAACCGCATCGGGGAGCACATCTCGACCCAGAATCTCATGGGGGAGCTATACGTCTACAACCCCATATCTTAGCAATAGGAAATCCATCCACACAGGGGAGCCCATCTCGACCCTGGTATCACATCAAGGAGCTCAATTTCAACCTAGAACCACATAGGGTTATCTCTACCCATCCTATTGCCTACTGATCTTCCCATCGATGACCCTGAATAGTCATGTGGTAGAACACTTGCATCATAATCGACTTGGGTTGTACACCCCAAGTACACTCTCAACTCGTTGGCCAAACGAGGAGCGGCATTCCCGACAAGCCTTGCTTGTGGGTATGATGCCAACTGGCGTATACTCTGCAAAGACCAATCAGAGGAGCAGCATTCTCCGACCCTATGAAGATAGGGGAGCAGCATCTCTAACCCTATGGGTAACAGATAGGGAAGACGCCCTATTGTCTAGAGTTCCCTCAACCCTAGGAGCCCTTCATCTCAATTCCTCATCCTAGGAGCTCAAACAGGGAAGAAGAGTTTGCTCAGTGTCCTCGATCAGCGCTGCTCTCATCATACTCATATCTGGTATCTGCTTGTCTCAATAGCAGCTGATTCTTGTTCATACAGGACATCAAATCAAATGTTATGTTAGAACATGCATAATCATATAAATCACAACAAGATACCATAATCACCCTCCCCCTCACGGAGGTGTCAATCACAAATGGATACCATAATCATCCTCCCTCTCAAGGAGGTGTCAATCACAAGCCTAAGCTTGTCTCGAACAGCTGCATTGTCTCAAAATGTGGAGAAATCACAGTCCCAACGATATGTGTATGGGATTCTTTGTCATCACAATCATGTTTTATCCAGATCATGCTAAGACAACTCTCTAAGGAGCTTCTTCATCATGCCTCACAGCTAGCCATGCTAGCAGCATTGTACCCGACCTCGGTCGTGCTATGGACCTCCCATCCAAGATATAATGGCAGATCTCATATTAAGCTAGCATCCAAATGTGCTCATCAATACTACTCCAAACATCATCAATTCATTCATGCAGCTACGTATCATGGGAGAAATATCTCAAACTTTAAAAGTAGAACGTTTCATGCATATATTTCAAAAGATGTTTGGTGGCAATTATGAATGAAGCTGATCCGGATTTATGCAGGGATGCAACAGAATACAGAAATAACCATAAACATAGAAATACAACGGAAATAAGGCTTCATTCCATTAATATCAAATCATAGAAATATGCTTACAAACATGATGGAAATAAAATAGCTAGGGTGCTGGTAGCGAATCTCTGAGAAGAGATGTGGTGACTAAAGACCTCTGAACTGTATTACAATGAGGCTCGAGGGCCTATTTATTATGGAGAAACAATGGAGAATTCTAAACGTCCAAAAACCTAACCCTAGGAGATGAAGCAACAAAACTATGGGCCCTGTTTGGGTAAATTGATGTTTCAACTTCCCAGGAACGTAACTTCGGCATACTATCTCCGTTTGGGGCTTCAAAACGGCTCCAGAAGTTCAGGACCCGAAAAACTGCTAAAAATAGTAAGTTGTGAAAAAAAAACTAAAAGAGACAATGGTGGGGCCCCGAATAGGCGGGTGGCCACCAATATCCACCTGAATCATTCCTCCCCCCTTAGGAAGCAATGGTCCCCATTGCATTGAGTTCCTCCATGAGAAGAGGAAACTTCTGTTGAACTTGGTCCCTGGTGAACCACTTGCCTTGGTGCAAGAGTTGGCCAGCTTTGACAACCCAATATAGTTGGATCTTCTGTCGGCGAGTGTTCTTGATTTGCATGTCCATGATACAGTTTGTGGTGGCCTGCTCCATGCAGTCTGGGTTTAACTCTTTGGTGTGAGTTCTTCTGCAATGTCAGAGGTGTCCAATAGAGGTGGGAAGTAGGGACGAAGGCGATCTACATTGAATACTAGGTGCAAACCAAGGAATGGTGGAATACTGAGCTCGAAGGCATTATTCCCTACAGCCTTGGTGATGGTGTATGGCCCATATCGAAGCGGGCGAATCTTGCAGTGGGGTCCAATCAAGCGCTCCTTCTGCAAATGTAGCCACACTTTTTCGCCCACCTGGAAGTTGTGTGGCACCCGATGTTGATCATGTCGTTGCTTGTACTTAGCATTGGCTCTGTCCAATATGTCATGAACCTGTTGGCGGATGTGCTGAATGCGCTCGATGAAGTTGTTTGCTTTGTCAACTTCAGACTGGACATGAGCCGAATCGGCCTGAGTAGTTGCAAATGGCATGGCTACGTCAATGGGACATAGTGGCTGGAATCCCAAGCCCACCTGAAAGGGGCTATGGCCGATTGAACTGTGGAGAGCCCGATTATAACTATGTTGTACATAAGGGAGGCTCTCGTCCCATGTGCGTGGATGCTTTGAATTGTACATGCGCAGAATGTGTACGATCATTCTGTTGACGACCTCTGTCTGGCCATCTGTTTGGGGATGGAAAGCTGTGGACTTGGTGAGCTTTGTGTCCAACATTGACCAGAGGCTGGACCAAAATGTGCTGAGGAACCTGCTATCTCGATCTGATATGATAGACTGTGGGATCCCAAAGTGCACCCACATTCGTTCAAAGAAGAGTTTAGCAGTGGCTTCTGCTGTGATATTCTTCTTACAGGCCGCCATGATGGCCATCTTTAACTGCCGATTTCCACCACGAAACACGCCGCCGTTTCCATGCTTAGTAGAAGGAAGGTCTGACATGTAATCCATGGAGATGGATTCCCAAGGTCGACTAGGGGTAGGTAGCGGAGTATAGAGCCCTTGCTTCTTGATGGTCAGTTTGGCAATGGCGCATGCAGTGCAGGATCTTATGTACTTCCCAACATCCTGTCGAAGGTTCGGCCAATAGAAATACTTCTGCAGTACTGCCACTGTTTTCTCGACCCCAAAATGCCCAGCGACTCAACTGTAGTGCGCTTTCCATATCATCTTGGCACGCTCGCTTGAAGGAACACAAAGATGTCCCAGGTGACATAATAGTGCATCTTGGAGGTGAAAATTTGGAACTTGCATACCCCCCAAGAGTGCCTTGTATGTGTGGTTGAATTCTGGATCGCTCTTGTAGAGAAGCAGCGAATCAGAAGTCTCATGCCCACAAGAGTTGAGAACGGTGGTTATGGCCACGATCGATGGTCGGCTGAGGCAATCTGCAACATTATTGGTGCTACCCTTCTTGTACTTGATGTTCAAATAAAATTGCTGCAGATATGTGGACCACTTCTGATGGCAATAGTTCTGCAACTTCCCTTGTCACTGTATGAACTGCAAGGGTCGGTGGTCTATGTGGATGATTGTCTCCTTCCCCAAAATGTAATGCTTCTATTGTCGACAAGCCTGCACAATGGAATACATTTCTTTGTCATAAGTGGGATACTTTCGAACTTTGTCGGACAATGTATAACTGTGATATGCCACTGGATGCCCCTGTTGAGTAAGAACCGCCTCAATAGCATGGTCGCAGGCATCTGTCTCAATCTCAAATGGTTGTTGCAAGTCCGGTAATGCAAGCACCGGCGAACAAGAGGCGATGTTTCGACCTTATTTAACGCTCGTTGAGGTTCCGACCAAAAAAATTTTGCTCTCGCTCCTCCCTTGGTGACTTGACTCAAGGGCCAAGTGATATGAGAGAATCTCAACACGAACCTCCGATAGAAATTAGCAAGACCCAGAAAGCTGCGAAGCTCTGTTATAGTGGTTGGGGCTGGCCAATCCTGAATGACTTGGATCTTGGCTGGATCCACATGCACCCCCTTTCATCAATAATGTATCCCAGATATTGAACCTGGGTCATGCCAAAAGTGCACTTCTCCAAATTGGCACACAACTTGTGTTGCCGCAGTGTTTGGAGGACTTCTCGGATGTGGTGGAGGTGCTCTTCCCAAGTCTGGCTGAAGATAAGAATGCCATCCAAGTATACCACTACAAATGAGTTGGTGAACGGACGCAAGATGTCGTCCATCAACCTCATGAAGGTTGCAGGAGCATTTGTTAATCCGAAAGGCATGACGAGCCATTCGAAAAGGCCCTCCTTGGCTTTGAAGGCAGTCTTCCACATATCAAAGGGTTCGATTGGTACCTGGTGATACCCAGACTTCAAGTCGATCTTGCTGAAATATTTTTCCCCTTTGAGTTGGTCCAGAAGGTCATCAATCTGTGGGATCGGGTACCTATTCCGGACAGTGCTTTTGTTCAGCGCCCGATAATCAATACAGAGTCTCCAAGTCCCATCCCTCTTCTGTACCAACACGATCGGGCTCCCACAGGGCGATGAACTTGGCCGGATGTGACCTTTCTGCAGTAGCTCCTGAATCTGCCTCTTGATTTCAACATTCTCCAGAACATAGCGCCTATAGATCGGTCCATTGGGTAGCAGCGCACCTTGGGTCAAGTCAATGGGGTGCTTGACCTGACAGTGTAGAGGCACCCCTATGGGTGAGGTGAAGATGTCCCCGTACTCCTCCACAACCTTGTCCATTTGTTGTTGTCATGCAGAGGTGTCATGTCTGGAGGTCGTGGCCATAGTCTTCTTCTTGCCCTGGGGGCAGATCATCAGGAAAACAAATTTCTTGGTTTGGGAAATGAGCTTACTGCATTGTTTTGCAGTAACCAAAGAGATAGTGGGAGGTGGTGGTACCTCTGGTATCCTGTACAATTTATTTCCCAAAGTAACAATAACAGCGCGAGGTCGGGACTCATACACAGCATGTCGCTTCCACAAGTATGGTTGGCCTAATAATACATCAGAAACATCAATAGGAGGAATGTCACACAATACCTCATCCGTGAAGGGCTTGATGCTATAGGGAAGGCAGCACTGCTGGCTGACGTGAAGATACCGTCCTTGGTGAAGCCACCCGATGGTGTATGGTTGTGGATGCACTGTGGTCGGCAAGCCCAACCGCTTCACGACATCTGCTGAAATGAGGTTCTTTTGGCTCCCATTGTCGACAATGAATCGTAGCGAGGAACCCTTTACCCACATCTGGGAGTGGAAAAGACGCTCTGCCTCCTCTGGATCTTCTGGTTCCTCCTTCTGGATCTTCATAGTGGCAACAGTGGCGTTGGGCTCCGCATCAATAATATGCTTCCCTTTGTCATTCACCTTGTCAGGTTCTGATTCAGAGTCGGAGCATGCATCTGATTCAGAAGCCCTCATCTCGGCCACCAGTGACTACTTGGCCCGACACTCACTTATGCTGTGAGTGGAGCTCTTATGGAACTCACACCACTTTCCCGTGTCCTTCTTTGGCTTCGCGGTGTTGTTCTTTGCTTGTGTCTTTGGCAGGTTGTCTTGGGCCGCCATGCCTTGGCTTTTTCCTTTGTTCTGCGGTTTGGGGGCACCTTTCCCTTGCTTTTGATTCGCAGATCCAAAGTCTCACTTCTTCTGTTTGAATTTCTGCTCAATCTTGGCAACATATCGATATGCCGTACCAAGCGAGGAGATGTCGAGGAACTCCATTTCCTCCTGAATGTATCTGTGCAGACAACTGCGATACTTTAGCACCAAATGTTTCTCTGAATCTTTGATACCCAACTTTGTGCGCAGGGTATGGAACATATTCGTTAGCTCATGCACATCTTGATCCCTTTGTTGCCGCAGCGTGGTCCATTGTATGTACTTGTCCTCATAGCTCCCCACGGGATAGTATTGTTCCTTGATGGCATCTCGGAATGAATTCCAAGTGGGTACGACTGAGAACAGAGAGGGTCTCCGTTCGTCCGCTTTCACAGAGGTTTCCACCGCCCCGGACATGGGGTAGCTTTGAGGAGTGCAAGAACAATCTTCTCCTATCTGAAAAGTCATGACCGGAGAAATATCCTTCTAATAGATTCAACCATCTACTCCACGAGACCGTATCTATTTGAGCCCCGAAATATGGGAATGTCAAAGTTTACTTGTACCTTAAAGGGAGTTGCGCCTCCTGAGAGGGTTATTAGATGTGTGTATGCGCTCGCCTTGCAAGGGCCGTTGAAGGATTCGGCAAAGTATTCATCGCGTTTCCTTTGTTTTTTTCGAGGCCTCCTCGAGCAATATTTTGATAGGATCTCCTGCTCCCTCATCTTTCTTTTCGTCCCCCATGGGCGTCCGTCGGGGTTTGCGAGGCTGATCTTGCAAAGGTTCCACCAGATCAAGCCCTAATTCCTTATACCCCGACCTCGTTGGGGACATGCAAAGAAGGATCGAGAAAAAGCAGACCGCTCCGATACCACTGATCCAGATTTATGCAGGAACGCAATAGAATACAGAAATAACCATAAACATAGAAATACAACAGAAATAAGGCTTTATTTCATTAATATCAAATCATAGAAATATGCCTACAAACATGATGGAAATAAAATAGCTAGGGTGCTGGTAGCGAATCTCTGAGAAGAGATGTGGCGACTACAGACCTCTGAACTGTATTACAATGAGGCTCGAGGGCCTATTTATTATGGAGAAACAATGGAGAATTCTAAACGTCCAAAAACCTAACCCTGGGAGATGAAGCGCCAAAACTATGGGCTCCGTTTGGGTAAATTGGTGTTTCAACTTCCCAAGGACGTAACTTCAGCATACAATCTCCGTTTGGGGCTTCAAAACGGCTCCGGAAGTTCAGGACCCGAAAAACTGCTAAAAATAGTAAGTTGTGAAAAAAAAACTAAAAGAGACAATGGTGGGGCCCCAAGTGGAATAGGCAGATGGCCACCAATATCCACCTAGATCAGAAGCAGCTCAATCATGAATTTAATCATGTTCTATATACATCATATACATATGGATGTTCAAAACGGAACATCAATGCTTCAATCAACTATTGGATGCCATTTCAAGTTCAACAACATTTGAACTTTAACCTAGAGAGTCCAAGGTTTTACATTTCCAGGACGCAAAGACATTTTCTCAACAGATTTGGAATATAGGATTTCTTTCCTAAATTCAGAAATCGATTGATCATGCCATGATACATTATTACGAGATTCAGAAGCCATGTCCCTCTTAGTTAGATCATCAAAGGCTCATCACCTGTCAAGGGTAGACCATCAATATGTAAAGCCATAATAAAAAATCCAGGCCATGCCTTGGAACTCATCATCCTGACTTCGTCAGATAACTATCAAATATGGACAAATCTGAATCGGGCAGCTTGCATCACGCAACGCTCTTTGCAAGCATAATGCCTTACCAAGCCAACATAATCAACCTTACATAAATCAATGTTGTGTCAACAAAGTCAGCTCAACAAAGTTCAGAAGCCAGACCAAGACTATTATCATAGTCATTGATATCATAGTATCGATTCTTTCAACCAGGTGACAAGTAGAGCTCGTATCAAGTCTTGACTTCATTTATTGTCAAGCCATCAAGTCTGTCATTTAACATGCCATTACAAGCCATTTCCGTCACTAGATGCAAGTGCATACATCAAGGTTAAGTCATGCATGTTCCATCTTCATACTAAGTCACCACAACCATTGTGCTAGGAACAAGGAGGCCAAAACAAAACCATAATTTTGAATACATAAGACACTGAAGGTCACTATGCCCACATAGCATTGTCATTAGGGAAAAATAAACAATCGACAAATCAAATCATGTCAAATCCAAATGTGCAATCATGTTAAGATCTGTAATTCTAGACATATCTCAATCTTTGAGTCAAAGGTCTAAAGCATCATGTCAAAAGTTCCAAACATCAGCCAAATCATGTCAAACTTTTGTAGCACAAACATAGTGACATTCTTATGAATGTCTCGGACACCTACAAACACAAGTTCGGTTCTAACATACGCACTGATATTTGCAACACGTCTGCAAAATAGACATCTTCCAAGTGACCATTTGATTTCATGCTTGATCCTTTATTTTCTATGATCAACAAGCTTAACCCGGCAACTTCAGAAATCAGTTTACAAAGGCAAGACATGTCATAGATCCCTTGATTCGGAGTACAGACTGATTTCATGTGTTTATCAGGCATAGTCGCATCTATGGGCCTTCCTTTGTGCGAGTGAGGCTCAGACCTCTGTTGTAGATCAACAATGGCAGATACCCATAAATCATGGAAGAGCATGTAATTGCAACATGTATTTACTAGAGTCATGCAACAACAGATCTGTTAGATCATAAACACATATCTATCATGATCATCAACATCATGTCATCAATCTTTCATCAAGAGCTGGACTTGAAAGATTAGGGCAGCAGGCAGATGTGAACACAATCTTATGAACCCAATAACAATACATCAAGTTAGAGCATTTAATTTCACCATATGCCATAACCACGGGTAGTAGGAGATCTAGAACATCAATCTCATAGATACGCCTCTATCATCATGGTCACCACTACCATGCTTATCATGATCAATAGGATCAAGTTAGGTTATTCAATAAACCAACAAAGTGCAATCTCTCTTTCCATGAGCTTTCATCATGCTTATCATAACCATTATCAATACCATATCAATGAGGTAACCGTCTACAAGAGATCCAACAAGTCTTATGCATATCAAGAGTCAAGAGTATCACTTACTAGAGTCAGAATCAAGATCTCAAAAACAAAAGATGTTAGCCAAACATCAAGTTATGCCACTATATCCAAGATCAGCAATAAGTAGCCCCGCAGAATCAAAAAGATCATCATGATCAAATATTCAATACCAAGTGCACTACTTCATCACAGGAAACATAACTCACGCTCATATGCATTCATGAGCCATTTGCGAAGGATACATTCTCAACATACCATAGGGCTTACCTAGCCATCCAATGCTATAGCTGAAACATAACATTATACCATGCATACCTCGTGGTATTCAGATACCTATTGCACCTTCACATAGGCAACTTGTAGTGCTAATCACCTTTTCATCAAGTGCCTCTTTACCCTTTTCCAGATCTAGCTTTTCTTTCCTACATTTCAAATGATCCTTAAGAGGGATCCACTTATCACATCTCATCATGAAGGTTAGAAACATCCAAGTATTCAAAATGTACATGCAGGAGGTATAAGCAATGACCACAACAATAGTCAGATCCATAACTCTAAACAAGAGTAAAGTCATAAGTCAAGGAATACTTATCTTTCTTGAGAGACGATCCTCTCCCTCTTGAACCAACCTTCAAGAACCATCCATAGAGTGTTGCCTTCAATCGACCAGGTCATTTGTCAAATCAATCCCAAGTGCTTCATAGAGCATGTTGGGGTTTCATTACCATAAACCAGGGTTTCTCTCAAACCCTCACCATCAAAACCTTATGCACTAACTACCTAGGATTTTCTTCATACCCTAGAATTCTTTTTCGGTCTCTACCATCCTCTTCTTGCTTCCATAAAAGGTGTCTCCAAGGGGGTGATCTCCATGGTTTTTCTTTAGCCCTCCTCTTAATACCATGTTAATTTTTTTCATAGGGCTACATTGTTCTTTGCTTTGATAGTTTCATTTCTTCAATAACATGATAAGTTCACCCCATATCATTATATCATTATTCAGATCTACATTATTATCCATCAACATATGCAACTATGTAGAAAGAACAATAACATCAACATCATCTATGCAGCGGAATATAAAGAAACATAAGAAGAAAAGCATACACACATATAGACACCAGGATTGGTCTGAGACCAGGGCAAAACCCACTATGGGGAAAACCCTTGCAAATTCTTCTTCTTAGATCATCATCAAATGATTCAGCAAACAAGAGTACAATGATCCATTGATCCATATCTTCATAATGCAGTAAAACAACTAGCACATGCATAATATGACCTTAAACATAATTCTATTGAAGGCTCCTGATTCTGAGAACTGTAAAGCACTGTAAGTACCTGAAGCATATTGATGAACACAACTGTCACTGAGCGGAAACTTCGAGGAACTGAAGATACATCTTTGAGGACCCGATCTGCAGCGGGAATATACTAAACAGATCTACAGATCTGAAACACGGATCCAATAGATCATTGAAGCCAACTGAAATCAACTTGCAAATCCTAGATCTGAATCCAGGATGTTATTAAAGACTTATCACAATCATCTGTGACTGAGCGACTGATGTCTGGAAGCACTGCGCAAGCAAATGAAGATGACTTAACCCAAATCTACTCAGAAACATCCTTAGCCGCAACCTCAACACATTGTGCCCGCGGCTAAAGCTCCCTTGGCCGCTGGCAGGACACATTGTGCCAGCGGCTCTACTCCAGATCAGCCCAATCTAGTCTCTAAACCCTGGCCGCGACCTAGAGATGCTCTGCCCACGGCTATGGCAGCTTGGTCACTACCTTGCCATGTTGTGCTCGCAGCTCTGGCCCGATTTCACAAGTTTTGTGCCTGCGGCTATAGCCCATAAGCCTTAGATCAGAGTGAGCCTCTCACCTGTGATTCTAAACCCTGCGCGAGCTTCTTTCATCGAACCTATGTGAACCAAAACAGAAAAGACAATCCAAGACAAAGAGTGCAAGAAGAAAATCTCATGAGTGAATGTGTGAGAATGAGCTTGAGGTCGCTTCTATTTATAGCTTTCGTGAGGGTCCACTTTGGGGTCGAGGCCGACTTAACTAATTCCACATGTGCTTAGGCCAGCCGCCAACCCATTCCATTACACTTTAATAAATAAAATAATCAGAGAAAATTTCAAGGATGGAAGTTTATCTTAAAGTTTATAAACCTTGGCGAATCTTACTAGTCCATAATATGCAAAGTGTAAAATCTTTGGTGATATTTTTGGAGAAATATTTAGATTTCCAATGATTTTATATTAGTTGATATTATATTTTGGCAATTTTTAAGGTAAAATAATGTTGTACAAAAAAAATTGGGCGAATAATTTTACAAAAAAATGGAAATTGGCGAATATTTGTTTTGGAAGAAACATGGAACATTAGCCCGCTTGCGAATATTAGCCCCTAAAATTTTCCCTGAAAATAATTCATAATTTAACCTCCGCTTAACCGATTGGGGTGTTTATAGGTCGATTTTGGTCCTCTCGAAAAGAGGAATCTAATGAAATTATGATCTCGGCCATATGAGCTGTCTACAGTGGAATTTGACCGCAATTGCATAAGTTAACAGTAATACTTGGCATCAATTGAATTTTATTTGCAAGTTCAAGTTGTTCCTTAAAAATAGCATCTAGCAAGTGGTGTGGATTTTCATCTTACCATCTTTACTTTACTTACCAAATTGCTATTACATATGCTTGATGTTTATGCTTATGATCATTGAATCACATCATCTTTTACTTGAGCATTTATTTACAAGTACAAATTGTATCTTGCAAGTAATATTTTATATTTTATCTAACGTTTTCCACTTTACAAGATTACTTGTCATCATCTTTTGAGTTTACATCTTGATCAAGTATTTGTCATTTATCTTGAGCAACTATTTGTTTAGAGCACCGATCTATGTTATTTATCTTTAAGTGAATCTTGAATATTGCTCATTTACGTTTATTTACTTGCTCATATCTTTGACAAGCCTTCCCTTCACAATAGTCTCCTAGAAAATTCACATTTCATTAATTAACCTTCATTTAGGGACCAGCCCCCTTAGCTTTAACTAGGAGAGAGCTTTAACGGAGAGAGTTGGGAATAGGTGATAGCCTCATCTCTTAGGTTGCCACCAAGTCACACCTTGTGGGGTTGAGGATTTTTCCCACACTAACCTAGGTGTGCAAGCGAGGCGACAATAGGTGATCCAGGAGGATCTTGTTTCAGAGCAGATCGACAGTGAGGTCCAGTCAACTCCAGCTTGTCCGATGTCCAGTTCAGTCTTCAGATCATTCAGTTTGTCCTCCAGTGATTCCGGATGAATGTTGTTTTGTCATGGTTCAGAATGTTGTCATGGTCATGTGGTTCGAATTTGGTGTCATGACGATGTAGTAGTGTCATGATGGTCGACCCTATGGTGAAATTCCTTACAAGTGTAACCCTAGACCTAGACCTAAGACTAAGCGCCTAAATCCTATGGTTTAAAAACATTGTAATGTCAAATTATGTCCTAGCTCTAAGCCTAAGTCCTAAGGCTAAGACATAAAATGAAAAACCTAAAGTCTAAGTCTAAGTCATAAGGTCTAACACCTAACACCTAAATCCTAGCGCAAAAGACATAACCTAGGTGTAAAACCTATGATATAAGACCTTTCGGCATATGTAATAAAACTTTATAATAAAATTTTAAAACCCACACAGTCCTAACCGCATCAGTCAAACCGCGTCGGAAGAGCCTAACTATTACCGTGTGAGCAGCTGAAAGAGAACCGCGATGGAAATGTCAGTTAACCGTCGGAGCCATAAGACCGCATCAAAACCGTATCAACATGTGAACAAGCAAACAGACCACGGAGTTAAACAGACCGTAGGGAAATAACCATGGACGCAGACCGTAATTGCTGGGATCACTACATATCATGTGAACGGTTGTCGACAGTTTATGTAGCCCGAACCGCCAGAGCTTTACCGGAACCACCGGATTGACCCCTACTCACATGCCGCTGTCAACTCGTCCTCTGCGCAGTTTGGCTGACCGTCAGGGATAAATTTTATCCCGAGGTCCTTTTTTGGGTTTTCTTATTAATTGCGCCAAGGTGTTAAGATATCCACCTTATCCATAATCCTCTAGCTGTCACCACATCATAAGACCAACACCACCACAAACTTGATTTGCTCAACCATATGCCTAAATTGGCATCAAGGAGTTCGAAACCAGGTCTTTAAAACCCAAGACATTTTCTTCCATGACACGCATGACTGATTTTGCATTTAGATCAGGAGCGAGAGAGGCAGTTTTGTTTTCAGTGTTTCTTGGTCGTCCGGAGGCGGATTTGAGCGCAGAGACAGGTGTTGGAAAGCTGAGAGGGAGAGCTTTATGTTGTCAATGATCAGAAGTGTCTGCAATCACAATCAGTCTGGTGTATTTTCTGTGTAAATATTTCCTCGGATCAATCCTAATAAAGCGGACGCCCATCTTGAAAGCGGACCTGGAGACGTAGTCCACCAAGGACGAACTTTGTAATCAATGTTTGTTGTCTCGTCTTTCTGTTCTTTGCTATATTTTCATTCTTAATATGTTGTTGGTTTAAGTCGTAAATAATTTCCTTCAGTGTTCCACATTAAGCAGTTCAATTAACAATCAATTCACTAATGGCAACTAATCAATACTTCAGCACTTAATAGCGATCACATTCAGATTATATATTTTGGTATCAGAGCAGGTTGTGCTTTGTAGTCTTTTTCCAGTGGATGTTAACCAGGTTGAGATTGCAACGTGGAGAAGGAACGCTTGAGGAGTTCGATCCAAAAATTGGAAAGCGGAAAGTCATGCATCAATCGACAATGATAGGCACTAAAACCGGTGAAACTCCTGAAGTGAAGCCCATGGACGAGAATCAAGTTTAGCAAATGTTTTTGAACATGCAGCAGATGTTGGGAGAACTCTACGAAGACAAGAAGGCGAGAGATGCAGCTTCTTCATCAAAGGCATCGAAGAAGGACAAAGGTAAAGGAAAAGCTGATAAACCTCCTTCTCCTCCATCATCTCCATCATTATCTTCTTCTTCTTCTTCTTCTTCTAGTTCGGATTCTGAAACAGAAAAGAAACCTCAGAAATCTCTTTTGAAACTTGATGTAAAGTTTGAATTACCTGTTTATGATGGCGAAATGAACCCAGAGAAACTAGATAACTGGATTAAGCAGATAGAAGTGTATTGTAGGATCCAAAACATTTCTGATGATAAGACAAAAAACCAGTTAGCTACTCTTAGGATGGGGGGAACTGCTTTAATCAAGTAGGAGAGTAAAACACAGATAGATTTAAAGCGTAAAGGTAAAATCATCTCCTCATGGTCTAAGTTTTTGAAAGCTCTAAGAAAACAATTCTATTCGTTGGGATACACACAGCAAGTTGTTATTGATTGGCAGTGTTTGCGAGTCGCGACAAGGTAAGGGACAGAATGTTCAAGAGTTTACTCTAGAGTTCAGGAAGAAAGCGTTGGCGCTTGGTATTCCTTTGGATACACGAGAAACTTTATTGAAGTATATTGGCAATTTACATTCATATTTACAGCATACATTATTGATGTTCAATCCTAATGACTTTGATGAAGTATGTGTTCAAGCCATACATGTCGAATCAGGTGGCAGGCCATTCAAGCTTTCACCAAAGACATCCAAACAGTTGGAAACCAAAGACAGCAAGAAGAAGGGCAGATCGAAGGGAAAGAAGACAGCTACATCTCAGAAGGAAGGTGAAAGACCTACCTGTACTCACGCCGGAGAATTGGGCATGATGAAGCTAGATGTTGGAAACTTCACCCGGAACTCAAGTCAAAGAAGTTCCAGAAGAAGAAAAGTGAAAAGAAGGCTTCGACAACAATGCAACAGGACTTGGGCTCCGATTCAGGTGATGAAGGGAAAATAATCGCAATGGTTACAACAGGTAAAAATTCTGACGCTAGTTCAAGTACTTCTACTTCTTCAAACATTAAACATCTAGATGAAGATAAAAGAGTTGAATTATTTCACATAAAGGTAAATGGAATATGTTAAAACCTTCTTTCTAAAGCAAAGGTGTTCCATATTCTTGAAAACCAAAAAAATCAAAAAATTTAAAAAATGTAAAGAGGGTATACCCTAAAAGAAAAATCAAAGGGTAAGAAAAATAAATTGGTCAAGAAAATGAAAGAAATGAACCCCAAGCAAAAAATAGACCAAGGAAAGTGTGCAAATCCAAATGCCACTACTATCTCATTTTTGTAATAAAGCAATTGTGTGCAGTTTGTCAAACTTTTGCCACAATTTATGAAGAGTCAAACTGTTTAAACTTGACTCATTCATGTTTCAATTTCATGTTGTAGAATAGAGAATAAATATCTGACCAAACAGTTTAATCTTGGCAGATAAGTAGATAGGTAGAGTTAATAAAAGGTGCTCAACAGTTTAATCTGAGCCCTTGGATGTAATAAGGGTAGAATTAGATAGATTTTCCTTGTAAAAGAAAAGAAGATTGATAAGGGTTTGCCAGTCTAAGTGCACCCTAATAAAGAAGAGAAAAGGGTAGTGTAAAGTAAATAGGGTAGGTAGATGGTGTTGCAAAGTTTCATATGATGAATGATAGTTTTAAATGTGTTTGATCTTTAACTTTCATCACAAGTATTGAAGCAGGAAATACACTGGAAAATCACAGCAAGCAAAGTCAAAATCATTAACTTCCCTCATCACTTTCCCCTTAAGTTTTACTAATTTCCCCCAAAGTGCTAAGGTATTTGGAGATCAAAGGGGCTCAAGGCATCTCCTTGACTTTTGGAGGGACCGGACCCTTGGCCTAATGATAAAAAAGACCTAAGTAATTGAGATTATTTTCCATTATAATCATTCACTTTTAACTTTTTCCTAAGTAAAATCCAATTTTACTTAGGAAAATCATGCCATATTTCATAAAATATCCTCAAAATCACTTGCTATGCTATGTTTAAGTGTTGAAGTTAGGATGATATAATTTACTTTAAAGATCTTCACTTTCTTAGTGATAGTTAAGTATTTTGAGTTTACCTTGCCCTTCATCATATTAACTTCTGATTTATTTACTAAATCCCTAGTGAAAATGCCTTATCCTAAGTATATAACTCCTTTTACATAAATATCCAAAAAACCCATCTTATTATAAAGTTTAACCAAAGTATTTATTTCCCAATTAATTATTAAAAACCCACATTATGTGCCCTTTGGTTAAATATATCATTATATAATTGTCCCGCCCCTTATGGTAATTTAATTGATTTAATTTATTACCATATAATAAGAAATATCGAAAAAACATTTAAACATATAATTTTATATGTTTGAAAGAAAAAATAAAAATAAACCTCCAAAGCTTAATTAAATAAACTTTGGAGATCCCCCGCGCAAAGTTTCTTACCCCGACCCTTTATAACCATGGGATTAATTAATAACCAACCTTTCCGCCTATCAAAGCACCCCCGGGATGATTAATTAACCACTAATTACATCGGGCCCCTAGGTTAACTTTCCCGTCACCTTCCCGTCTTGATAACCGTCGGATCATCTGCCTGCAGATCAACGCTCCACAGCGATTCCGCTAGCCGTCCCTCGACAGAAATTTAACACGCGGGGGAACGGTGGTTTTGAAACCATCCTCCGACCACGTGTCACTTCCCCAATGGAATCGCTGCCCTCGTGTTTAATACCACCATTGCCCATAAGTGGTGCGGGAATTACCGCTTACCGCCCGACCCCTGCCACATGTCATCCCGTACTTCAAATGACGTCATTCCTCGAAAAAATAAAAATCCCTTTTGACTTTGGAAATAAAACAAAATTCGTGTTTTTTCAGTCATTTTCATTGCTGAAAGTGACTGCGCCTCCCGCTGCAAAATTCAAATTTCCACTGAAATCTACTGTTCTATCCGATTTCGCTCCAGATTTCCGCCGGACCAGCGTTCGAGCATCCTCTTGCCACCGCCTGATACCTGTTAAAACTCAGTTTGCCTCCAAGAATAGGTACTTATTCTATTACGCTCCGAACTTCAAAAGAAACTCTGTTTTCCTTGTTTTCCACTGGATTAGTGATTAAATCTTATCGCTAAGATCATTCCCTGAGGTTTAAAACTGTGAATTCTTCCCCCAAACCTGCAATTGTGCCAATTTCCCTCATTAAAATTGAAATCGTGCCTGGTCTGTGAAGAAAACCCAGAAACTTCCATTTTGAATACACAAGAACCAAAATGGAAGCTCCGGCAGCTCTGAATGTAACCCCATTGAATGCCCCCCACAGAGAATTAGAATATTTGCCCTTAGTGGATAAATACTTTCAAATTAAAGACTTAGTGTTTGATGAAAGCCCCCTTCTGAGTTATTGTCGCTGCAGAGACGATTATTCGAAGGGATTGGATGTCATTGGGTTGTGGGAATCCAATTTCCCGAGATATCTCATCCCCTCAGTCCTTATTTTCCCAGAAATTATCCATTACTGCCATTCTAACTATGATCCAACTCAAAGAGCAGTAATGTCCCCTGACCAGAGTGTTCTGTTCCCTATCACTCCTCAGGCCATCAATGCAATGCTACATTTTGAACCTGATCAAGAGCTAACTCCATTGTCTATGGAAGAACTGATTGAAAAATCTAATCAACTGTCTCCAGAAAAATTGAAATCCATTTGCCAAACTTTTATGTTGCCTGAACATCAACCTAAGAGGCCACCTCCATATGGTTTTGCTTACTTTAACAAGTTGGGCAGACTTATCCTCAATATGATATCCTTTGTTATAGGTTTCAATACAAGTGAATATGTTGATGAAATAACCTTGGTATTGTTGTCTATCTTTACTCCTGGGCAACCTCCTGCAGTAAAATATGATTTTGCATCCTTCATTTCCAATAAAATCCATGACCAGTTCATGAGGCTAGATAATGAGAAAGTGTTCAAATATTCCTCAGTTATTTATCATCTCCTCATCTATTATCAATCAGAGAAGTTCCCCTTCCCTGTTAAAAAGCTTGATGCCAAGGGAAATCCTAGATCAGTTATTTTTTGGTCTACCATAACTCATTCTTCCTATGAGTCTCCCTATTCCTATGCCGAGTTCATCGATCTTTTTGTATATCCTGCAACTACCTTGTTGACAGGAATTCCTCCTCCAAGGCTCAGTAATGAAATAAAGAAGACGTTGCAGCTTTCAAGGACATATAAAGTTGGAGACTGGTATTTATATCAAAACCATTCAGTCATCAGAATCTATGGATGTGAATTGCATCCATTCAAGTTGCCAAAATATGTGCCCATGAGACTTTTTGCCTTGGAATATTTCAGGAAAATGAATAATTCTGATATGATTCATTTTTGTAGTGTGAAAAAGAAAGCCCAACTCAGGATCAAAAGTCAATTAGGACCCTTCATATACAACTCTAGAGATGCTAAACAAGAAGCAGAAGATATACTACAAAGCCATTGCAAGTTGCAAAGAAGTTTCCGTTGGGTCCCTTATGATCCATTTAGTTTTATCTGTGATAAAAGAATGAAGAACAAATCTTCCCCTTATATTCACCACAGGATTCCTGATATAGAACAATATGCTAACCAAGATGAATGGGTGGAAGAAACACTAGTTGAGG